>JAJJWW010014432.1:0-29112 GCA_023531295.1 Papaver armeniacum
ACCGTTAGATTGTCTTAGCTTGTTACACACAAATGAAATGTACCTTCATTTAAATATGGGTAATCGTACCTAAACCTGTACACTTAGTTGGCTCAACAATAGTTAACCGAAGTTAGCCATATGAATTTTTTTCATATCAACCTTGTTCATCTTAATCACAACTAGTTCAAATGACTTAAATTAAACTAGTTATAGAGTTGTTCAATTATTTATATTCTTGTTGATGGTGGATGTAGTTGCAGGAAATCCTACACTACACCCCTCAACTAAGCCATTGAAGATGAACAATTATAGTTTTTATTGATTAATCTCTTGAATGTTTACAAGACAAAATGGAAAAGAGCTAAAGAAATTACAATTACTATAAACTTTCTCTCTCTTAATGACTTGCTCAACACTCGAAAAAAGATCTCTCTCTCAATAGGCCTATTCGGCTCTTTATATAGGGTGTTACATAATGGATGACAGCTAAGTTGTCCTTTATTTTCGAGAATGACTTGCGAAGTCTCGCAAGTGTACAGATGCATAATCTCGCGACACTCCAAGTTCTCGCTAAGTCTTCACACCTTTCTCGTGTTCTGGTTGTCGTCATCCATTGTGTCACTTATTTTATTCGTCTGCGACGCCTTCGCAATGTAACGTTTATGGATTTCGCAGAGGTATTGGTGTTGCGATATTCTAATCCTACAGTGGATTTTTTATTTAAGGTTAAAATTGTAAAAGCCAAAATTATGCGCTAACATCTTGCAAAAGATAAAGCCATTAATAAGTGATGAATACTTCTTCACTTTACTAATTCACCTAGAATGGAGCATGTGGCAACAATCCCGATTGCCGTGAATTAAATACACGAAATTCATCCAGGTTGGAGCATGTGGCAACAATCCCATATACCCCGTGGAATTTCTGACATTATTAATTAATGCATATCCGGCCTTGTATTTCCTTTACTCATTAGGTGCGGCATGACGATCGAGTGTTGTTCTCACAGAGCAACACGAACCTCAAGCATTAATAATGAAGAATGTACGAAATACCCGTACAAAGGTTGCAACTCTCGGTGTGTTATACTAGCCCGATTGAGCATACGACTCTCGGTGTGTTATACTAGCCCGATTGAGCATACATCTCTCGGTGTGTTATACTAGCCCGATTGAGCATGTTTGAACCTGGACTCATCCATATCGATCTCAAAAATGATCACAACCATCCAACTTCACCAGCAT
This sequence comes from Papaver armeniacum, assembly GCA_023531295.1. NCBI lineage: Eukaryota > Viridiplantae > Streptophyta > Magnoliopsida > Ranunculales > Papaveraceae > Papaver > Papaver armeniacum. Next base: position 1,227 of record JAJJWW010014432.1, read on the forward strand.
GATTGGATGGCTTAGATTGAATCCATGACCCCAAGCAGGTATTGGAATATTCACTACCGACCCAACGCGGGCCCCGCATGGTCGGCCTCCCCAAAAGGGTGGCATAGTTTGCCAAACCGTCCAAAACCAGAGAAGATGGACGAAAAAACCTAAATTAGGGTTTGCGGCACATTACATGTATCGCAAAACAGTCTCAACCATCCATCTTCGCAGGCATAGATGGAGGGTGTAGATGTAGATTCAAAGGGCCCAGAGCATGTCAACACAAACACCGGTGGGCCCGCCTATATACCCGACGATCGGTCGGGACCAACTATGGTTGGTCGTCTTGATTCGTGCGCCCCAAACGGGTATGACACACATCCAAGCAAAACCTAATTAGGGTTTGTATCGCGATCACGAGCGTCCCTTTTCTCCCCGCTCGGATGAAGGGTCCAGGAATAGACTAGCGTGTCAGTAAGTATCAACACGATCACTGCGGGCCCACCTATCTCCACACCCGATCGGCCAAGACCAAACTTGGTTGTACACCTCGATTCGCACGCCCAAGCTAGGCGTGGTCACACTTCCCAACCACAAAATGATCTCGACCGCTCAAATTTGCCGGAGACAATGAAGTACAGGCGTGTACACCATCCCACCGTATGCACGCCGGACTGATCGGCCAAGACCGACTAGGCTTGTTCGTCTTGAAACGCGCGCCCGAAGTGGGCATGATGCGCGGCTTTTTGCGGCACCAGATTTACATTTGCAAATTGATCTCGACCACTCAACTTCACCAGGACAAATTGAGTGGCCCGGATCACACTTTCATGAGACAATGAGGTATGTGCGCCTACACCGACATGTCGTCTACACACATGCACGATCGGCCCTGCCAAAATTGTATCCCAAGCTTGGATTCGACCAAGCTGAAGAGTGATGCTTGCGCACCTCTTCAAAAACCCTAATTCCACCAACGGTCGCAGATGAGTGTCTCAAAGATCATCTCATCCGTCCAACTTCACCGGCTTGGTTATACAACCACGGTCGGGAGTTAATTGGTCGGTGAGGCGTCATGGTGATCACCACCGTCACTTTACCACACCATGATGCGGTACTGCATAGAATACACACGGTACTTCACAAGTATCGACTTTCTAAATAACTTAGTTATTTAATCTAGCATTACATGCTACTTTACGTGGGTCCCACGATCCACACACTTGAGACATCAATCATGTCACAAACGGGGGATACATACCGGGGTATTGGTGCGGCGGTTTACGGCGTGCAACGTGCAACGCGCCATCACAATAACGTGTCGAAGTCATGGACGGTTAGAGATGACGGGAGAAGTGGGCAAGGACGGTCGTGTAACACTAACACACAACTCCACTACTCCATCACTCCACTTCCTCCACTTCCCACGAGAGACGTGAATAAGGCTCAAATGACTTGTATAAATAGGTTCTCCTCCTATTTCCAAAACACAAGACAAGTCCGGACAACGAGAGGCAAGTGTTGATACCATCGTTTTTAAACACGGAATCGATAGCTTACATCCCAGCAAGCCGGTTCACTTTCTCGATACAAGTCATACATAGCCAACACCTTCACAATCTCAACACCTTCTTCGCTTCCCTCCCTAAGATCAACCCCATCTCCTTCACTTTGTGACCGAAACAAGTCTGGAAAGGCCATTTCTTGGTTTAGGCCGGATTTGCACATATTGATTTCTCGAATCTAAAAGCACTCCCGTGCAGTGCATTTGTTTAAGGTTTAGAATCATTTCTCATCCATACACCCCAAATTACCAAAACCGGCAGAAATAGTTTTCACCCATAATCAATTGGCGACCACAGCGGGAGGTTAATCTCTCGGTTGTAAAGTCAATTTATTCAATACCATTCAATCGATTTCGAGATGGTTGGTCTTAGGACCGCCTCAACAGCCTCAAATCCTGATGGTTCCTCCAACGGAGATACCCCTCCTCCTAACGGCGTATCTGACGACATGATCGGGAGATTTCCAACATTAAGCGAACTAGCATGGGTACAAGAGATTCACACGAAGAACATGGAGCTAATCAAAGAAGCGGTAAATGGCATACTTGATCTCCTCATTAAGATGACATCAGAGATGAGCGTTCCGGAGACCTCTACATCGGGGATTAGTTTACCTCAGATCAACAGCTTTACTACGAGCCAGAGACTAGTGGATCAGGAAGCGGCATCTCTAGTGGAAAGCTTGTGTGAACTCTTGCACCTCTCGAAGAATCAACGGGCAGAGACGTTTGCTGCAATTAATAAAATAGCTCTGGACGTACACCTGAATCCTTCACGTCCAGAAATCCTAACTACATCGGAAGCATATGTAAATAATGTTACATTTACAGAAGACGACATGATGGTAGAGGAAGGTCACAACCGGGCCCTACATGTTACCTCACTCATCAAGGATTCAGAGTTCGGGAGGGCCCTCTTCGACACAGGAGCATATTCGAATGTGATTACTCTCAAGACTCTCAGGACAGCCAAGGTTAGCCCATGAAAGATTGTACGGCAGCCCACCACAATGACGGACTTCGAAGGAAACCAGACCAGCACATACGGGTATGTCAATCTGAATTTATCAGTAGGACCCGTTCAGTCAAAAGTAAAATTTGAAGTCATAGAAAAGGATCCTGACTACCATATGATACTAGGGAGACCGTGGCTTCATGACAATAAGGTCATCCCTTCAATGTATCACCAGTGCCTGAAGACCATGCTAAATGAGGAAGTCATCCGTATTCCTGCATCATTGTATCCGTACGCACCAATATGCGGAGTGGAACTGTTCGAGCCAAAAGAAACTCCGCAGGAAAGGTCAGACAAAATCCTGTGCACCCCACTACCCACGTGGACTTCAATCCAGGAAGAAGACCGACTTGCATCACATGGGACTCAGGAGAGATGAACAACATGGTCCATCCGACAACGAAGACTTGAGGCAACTCCACAGAGGAAAAGACTTGTCCAGGGTGCCAGAACTTCTGCCGGATAAAGAAAGGGAGCCTGCAGCTTACGGAGCCCTGCTAGAAGATTTATATCTCAAGACTCTTTTCGAAGCCCGGAAGACTGTCCAATCCGCATCGACCTTTCAACCAAGTAAAAAATACTTGAGGAAGGAGAGATCAATCAAGGAACACGTTAGTATAGAGGATGGGAGCGTTCAATTCGACCACTTAGCAGTGATATTACGACACCTTCCACACCCCGCCACCCAGGCAAGCGATCCGCGTATATGATGGCACTCACAAGTCTTCCAACTTCATCTCTGAAACGTGCTCCACATCGAAGCCATGTAGAGACACCACAACTCCCATGAACGCAGGAAAAGCTAGACTCGAAGTACCTACACTTTCCGTTCCCAATGGAAAAGATTTTGGAGTTGCTAGAGGCGTGGGTACGAAACAGAGAGGTGGAGCTACCTCCTGTATGGCGTCCACCAACTGATCAAGAAGTAATGGACCCGAGGTATTGTCATTTCCACCGGTTCATTCACCACCCTACCAGTGAATGCAACGCTTTGAAACGCATTGTTCAGAAGAAACTTAACTTAGAGGGATAGCTTTCCTTATCTGAGAGATTAATGCGGACGATTTCCTTATAGAGGCTACTTCGATTTGATATAAGTAAAGCTTCAAAAGCAAGTAAGTTCTATCCAACAATTTTACAAGAAAGATAGTTTTAGAATTCACTAGGGACTTGGCATCCCGCACATAGAGAAAGAGGCTCAATGATCAAACGCCATGTTTGTTTCCATTCATACTTTCCTTTTATGCGGCATTTGCAATTTCATATGATATGTGCAATCATTCATGACCAAGATGCAAATTCCATTTAAAATAACCTCTTTCAGAAACGTTATTCACAAAACTATCTCAAAATAAACCAATTCAATTACCTATTAATTCAAAACCGGAAGTCAAATTATGAAAGGAAATCCTCACTATCACTCAAAAAGAAAAACATCTAAAAGAAAAGACAAGTAGGTGGCACGAATCCTTCAAGAAAAGTCCTTCAGCGGCAACTCGTCCTTCTGGGCAAGAGAAACTTTCATCCTTTGAAGTACAACCTGCTTCAGCTTCAACTCATCAGACAACTTTTCAACCTCTTCTTCCTGGCGAGTAACATAATCTGCAGAAGGGACTTCATCTTGTAATTTCTGGAGATCCTGAATCTCAGAGAACCCTTTGAAGAACCAAGGAGCATTAAAGTCGTACTGCATAATCACATCTCGATGGCACTTCCAGTCTTCAATCATCTCTTCAGAAACTGTTCGACCAGTCGTGACGCTCATCCCATGGATAGAAAATAAAGCTTCCTGAACGCGGTTGACCAATGCAAGACGACTTTTGAGCTTCGTAGTGGTAGCAATGTGGCCGTGATTCTCCCATATCGCCGTGTACAACCCTTCGAACCGATCAGGCACACTGAATCCTCCAACCAACACATGACCTGGATAAGGGAAAGTTAAGGGAGGATCGAACAAAGCCCCAGGCTGCATTACCAATACTTCACCAATCACAGGAGCCTTGTCAGTTGTAGGAGGTCTTTCAGAAGAAGTCACCACGACAGCTTTTTTGATTGGAACCTGATCAGAACGTTCTTCAAGGGGAGCCACCTCAACAATATCGGATGTTGCCTCTCTTACATTCCTCCCGATGTCTACTTCACTCTGGGTGCTAATTTCCATTATGGCCCCATCAACAGGATCACTTAGGGAGGCACCTTGTCCAACCAAGCTTGCGTCATCTCTGTCATTGTCTTGAAAAGGAGCGGTTTCACCAGACTTCTCAAAGATAAAGATCGGATACGGACTTCGAGGATCGGTGTTACCGGACTTCTCGGCATGAGGATCGTGTCGCCAGCATTTCTCAACATGAAGGCCAACGTTACCGGACTTCTTGTTTCGAATTGCACGCTAACCTTGTGAAAACATTCTCTTCTAATTCCCGATTTCAAGCAAGGATCACTCTTAGAAGAATTTACTCTGGAGAAATGAAGGAATCGACAGAAAGTGATTTAAATACCTGCATATTGGAGGAATTGAGGATCACCGAATCACATGCCTGCCTTTTATATCTCTCTCCTGCTTGAGGACTGCAATCATCAGCTCTGGTCCGTTTTCCTGGGAGTGGCTTCAACCGGAAATGCTTCTTCAAAACGTCAGAAGATGGCTCACCACGGGAATCTATCAGAACATCCTCCAAGAATTCCTGGAAAGCCAACAGTTGTTTCCTCCAAAATTCCTTATACTCATCATTTACCACTGGGTTTCTCCCAATAGGCCAGAAGGGAAGACTCTGCAGTTCCAAGAACACGTCATTATTAAAAATACCCGGAAGAAGTTCTTTCGGAGCCTCCGACAGACGGATAAATGGAACACCCTGGTCAAATCCCATTTGACGAGCAGCCCTGTCAATGTTGTACAGAGTCACAGTAAATGCTTCGTTGAATAGAGACGGGATATATCCCGGAATGCAGATGTGCAGATAAATAAGTTCTCCAAATTTCATAGTCTTGACATCGGTACGCAACACATCATCGGGACCGTCGGAAGCAATAGCAAAAGTCTTCGATTGAACAATGGAAGATTGGATCGGCCCCCATGGGCGGAAATTTACAGAAGACACATTATCAAAGGTGTCCACGAGTTTCGCACCGGTTCTGGGACGCCTCCTATGCCAACGGAGTATTCTCGAGCCACCATACAAGCTACTGAGCGAAGTTGCAGGAACAGGAGCATAACTTTTGAAATGTTCCCACAAGAATGCCTGAAGAAAAGCGAAGTGGACATACGACTCCAACTTCTTGTACTCGTTGGAAACATGCATGTCCATTGCTAAGGCGTCCAGATGAGAATACATCGATCCAAGGAACAAGGCACCTAAGGGAAGAACTTCACCTTTTGCTAGATTTATAGCAATTTTAACCAGGACACCTCTTATGGTCTTCTTTCCAGAACCTTCGTCAAATATATCTCCGGATAGCCACAAAGACAGGAATGCAATCACGCTGAGCTCGTTTTCCAACTCCTGATCCGTTTCTGGGTCTACAGGAGACCACTCTGATACCCACCAGGTGTAAAAGCATCTTGTATCTGTTTTCTCCTCCTTGTCCAGATCGTCGAATTCTGCCACCTTTTGGAGTATAGCGTCATAATCACGTTGTTCCGTGTCAGAAAGCTCGTAATAAAAACTCCCAGCGATAGGCAGGTTCATCAATGCAACTACGCTTTCCAGAGTAATAGTCATCTCTCCCCATCTAAATATGGTTGTATGGGTAGAAGGGCACCACCGAGAAATGAAAGTAATCAAGCCTGCAGCATCTTTATTAATTTCAAGAGTAGCAGATGCCATGGTTGCGTTGAGGATTTGCGCTTTGGTCAAATTAGCTTTAACATCCTTATTATTCAACATGCGTCTCATCCACCCTTCATAAGAACCCAAAAGAGTATGAAAAATCTTGAAGTCAATAGGAGAAGGCGGATATTCATTTCTTCGAAGACGAACCTCATCACAAGTGCCGAAGAAGAAGATGGATCAGCTTCCATATTTTCTGAACCGGAGAGTAGGACTATCTTATGAGAGGGATGTTTCCTAATGTTTGGAAAAGGCAAGGTGAACAACTCGTCAGCAATGTTCGGCATATTTTTGAAGTTGTCAACACTCCCTGACTTAGCACCAGCATTATCTCCGGAAGACATCTCAACAGGAGTTCTTTTCTTCATTCTACAATAAAAGACATGAGTCAGTACTTGTATAAAAACGCATGGGATGTGTGGTCACACACGACAGAACACACATTCACGTTGGAATACACAAGGCCGGGATTGGGTCCAAACACCGGTATTGATCAAGTTTCAAGTCTGGTATTGCTCAAGTGACAAGTCTGGTATTGATCAAGTCACAAGTACGGTATTGCTCAAGTTTCAAGTCCGGTGTTGGTCAAGGGCACAAGGCTGGTATAAAGGTGACATTCAGTCAGGCATACACGATATGGGACCCAGTTCAATCGAGCATATATGGCGGGACCACATTTATTTTCACAACACGGTTCTATTATGTTCATGGAAATCATGTTCACGAAATTCAAACCGAATTCCTTTCCAAGCTACAACCTAAGAAGCTAGGTTTTGCATGCAACAATGAAAAAGGAAGCAGGATACAACATATTGATGGATTCACGGCTTGTTTTACTAAGCAATCCTAGAAAATATTGGTGTATCAATCTCAGTGGAAGAACTAAGCATAATACATGTATTGCAAAAGGTGTTTACCTACCAAACTAGGGTTTTACCTTTAAAAAAAAAAAAAAAAAAAAAAAAAACGCTTACCTTGATGCGAACGGACGGACGACAACGGCGAGCTCCGGCGGCAGTGGAGATCATGAACGGGAGCTGCCGAAAAAAAAAAAAAAAGTGTGAAGAAAAGGAAAAGGGGTCGGTCCCTTTTATAGACAAAAATTCGGAAGAATCCCAATAGGACAAGGATTCCGCGCTTGCACAACGGCGTTTACATGGACAACTGCTAGCGGTCGATCAAAATTTCTCCGGGTAAACTTTCTTTTATCCTGTCTTCTTCACATAAGTATGTCACCATCTCATGCCTACCCCACAATAGCGTAACCATTATGCGCTAGGCAGGGGACTTAATGTTGATGGTGGATTTTTTATTTAAGGCTAAAATTGTAAAAGCCAAAATTATGCGCTAACATCTTGCAAAAGATAAAGCCATTAATAAGTGATGAATACTTCTTCAGTTTACTAATTCACCTAGAATGGAGCATGTGGCAACAATCCCAGTATTTTGTGAATGAAATACACGAAATTCATCTAGGTTGGAGCATGTGGCAACAATCCCATATACCCTGTGAATTTACAGCATTATTAATTAATGCATATCCAGCCTTGTATTTCCTTTACTCATTACCGGTGCGGCATGACGACTGAGTGTTGTTCTCAGCAGAGCAACACGAACCTCCAAGCATTACTAATGAAGCATGTACGAAATACCCGTACAGGTTGCAACTCTCGGTGTGTTATACTAGCCCGATTGAGCATACAACTCTCGGTGTGTTATACTAGCCCGATTGAGCATACATCTCTCGGTGTGTTATACTAGCCCGATTGAGCATGTTTGAACTCGGGATCCATATCGGTCTCAAAAATGATCACAACCATCCAACTTCACCAGCATGATTGGATGGCTTAGATTGAATCCATGACCCCAAGCAGGTATTGGAATATTCACTACCGACCCAACGCGGGCCCCGCATTGTCGGCCTCCCCAAAAGGGTGGCATAGCTTGCCAAACCGTCCAAACCAGAGCAGTATGGACGAAAAAACCCTAAATTAGGGTTTGCGGCACATTACATGTATCGCAAAACAGTCTCAACCATCCATCTTCGCAGGCATAGATGGAGGGTGTAGATGTAGATTCAAAGGGCACATAGCATGTCAACACAAACACCATGGGCCCGCCTACATACCTGACTGATCGGTCGGGACCAACTATGGTTGGTCGTCTTGATTCGTGCGCCCCAAACTGGGTATGACACACAGCCGGCAAAACCTAATTAGGGTTTGTGTCGCGATCACGAGCGTCCCTTTTCTCCTGCTCGGATGAAGGGTCCAGGAATAGACTAAGCAGGTCTGGTAAGTATCAACACGATCACTGCGGGCCCACCTATATCCACACCTGATCGTCCAAGACCAAACTTGGCTGTACACCTCGATTCGCACGCCCAAGCTAGGCGTGGTCACACTTCCCAACCACAAACTGATCTCGACCGCTCAAATTTGCCGGACAAATTGAGTGGCTTAGATCACGTTTCTATGGGACAATGAAGTATAGGCGTGTACACCATCCCACCGTATGCACGCCGGACTGATCTGCCAAGACCGACCAGGCTTGGTCGTCTTGAAACGCGCGCCCAAAGTGGGCATGATGCGCGGCTTTTGCGGCACCAGATTTCTGTTGCAAATTGATCTCGATCACTCAACTTCATTAGGACAAATTGAGTGGCCCAGATCACACTTTCACGAGCCAATGAGGTATGGGCACCTACACCGACATGTCGTCTACACACATGCACGATCGTCCCTGCCAAAATTGTATCCCAAACTTGGATTCGACCAAGGTGAAGAGTGATGCTTGCGCACCTCTTCAAAAACCTAATTCCACCAACGGTCGCGAGATGAGTGTCTCAAAGATCATCTCGTCCGTCCAACTTCACTTAGGCTTGGTTATACAACCACTGGTCGGGAGTTAATTGGTCGGTGAGGCGTCATGGTGATCACCACCCGTCACTTTACCATACCATGATGCGCACACATAGAATACACATGGTACTTCACAAGTATCGACTTTCTAAATAACTTAGTTATTTAATCTAGCATTACATGCTACTTTCTGTGGGTCCCACGATCCACACACTTGAGACATCAATCATGTCACAAACTGGGGGATACATACGGGGCATTGGTCTAGCGGTTTACGGCGTGCGGCGTGCAACGCGCCATCACAAGAACGTGTCGGGAAGTCATGGACGGTTAGAGATGACGGGAGAAGTGGGCAAGGCTGGTCGTGTACCTAACACACAACTCCACTACTCCATCACTCCACTTCCTCCACTTCCCACGAGAGACGTGAATAAGGCTCAAATGACTTGTATAAATAGGTTCTCCTCCCTATTTCCAAAACACAAGACAAGTCCAGACAACAGAGGCAAGTGTTGATACCATCGTTTTTAAACACCGGAACTGATAGCTTACATCCTGCAAGCCAGTTCATCTTTCCGATACAAGTCATACATAGCCAACACCTTCACAATCTCAACACCTTCTTCGCTTCCCTTCCTAAAATCAACCCCATCTCCTTCACTTTGTGACCGAATCAAGTCTGGAACGGCCATTTCTTGGTTTAGGCCGGATTTGCACAGATTGATTTCTCGAATCTACAAGCACTCCCGTGCAGTGCATTTGTTTAAGGTTTAGACTCATTTCTCATCCATACACCCCAAATTACCAAAACCGGCAGAAATAGTTTCACCTATAAACAATTCTCATAGAAGTATACAAGACACAATTGAAGAAAAATCGGTTTTGATTCACTAGAATCAATTCATGAACATTGTAGCCACGATTTGCAAATATTGCATTCCTTATTATATAAATGCATTTGTTCATGAATAACCGATTTTCGAACTTAACCCACTCAAATATGCAAACGTGTACGCATACTTAGAGTTCCGAACTTGGTTTGTCCGCCAGTATGCAAACAGATATGCATATTGTCATTCACGACCGAAATCAGTTGAAATCAGTACGCATACATGTATGCATACTATAGTTCTCGGACTTCGACTATTGAATCAGTACGCATACGGGTATCCATACTAAATTCCTGGACTTGGAATTCACTTGCAACAGTTAGCATACAAGTTCGCATACTATGCTATATCCAATCAATGGTTAATTGTTTTAAACTCTCATTTTAATCATTGAAACATTCTTAAAAGACGAGAATAGCTGTCTCACACAAACTATTAGCTTCAAAGCAATTTTCAAGTGATCAATACGAAACATTCTGAGTCTATATCAAATTATTGTCTCACACAAATCATATAAGATGTTACCATACTACTTTTACATGATCATCTTTTGACTTTCGTCAAGAATAAAAGATGAACTTGGTCAAAGCGAAAGCTTACCAACACATATTTCGAGAAATATGTAAGCGAGTTAAACTCAGCTCAAAATATCAAATGTGTATAAAGAAAAGTCTATATAGCTATACGACTTTGTCTCAATAGGAAATAGAATAGAAATAGACTTCTGAGTGATAGATGAGTTGTCTCCACATACCTTTTGTTGATGAAGTTCCACAAGCTCCCCTTAGTAGTTCTTCGTCTTCAATCGTTGAACGACGTGAAGTCTAAAGCTCAACTATACATTCTATCCTAATCCGTGACATAGCTATAAGTAGACTAGAAATCAAGAATTATAGTTTTGACAAACAAGCTTGAGATAGCAACGCTTGCGAGTTCGACCGAGCAGTGCTCTAACAATCTCCCCTTTGTCAATTTTAGTGACAAAACTATCAATATATATGGATTACAAAATAAATAAACTTTGTAGATTCTCATCCAAATGCTTGATTTCCTTGGTTCTTCAACATTACTCGAAATCTTCGTCACTTCCAAGTACTCTAGTGATTCTGAACGTGTTCAAATCAGCACCATAGTTGTTGAAGATCCGTAGCTATAACAATATATAAAAACTAGATGTTTTTGTATTGTTATACAGTGTCATAGTATTATCACACAACATCAAAGTTCAATTGTATCCCAACTTGGATAATAATACTATGGTGATATGTATCACTCCCCCTTAGTCAATACTTCATCTCACAATGAAAACCACTCCCCCTTATATAATGATCCGTAAATCATATGTATATGTAGTGTGAAGTACACAATAATTATCCCCCTTTTTGTCAATATAAATTGGCAAAGGTATGAAAACTAGCGGGATCATAATGAAATTCTCATAGAGATACTTCATGACCAAAAGAGAACATATCAACTTTGTTTCGATGATTTCACATAGTGGAAACTTAGTGTATTCATCAAGGAGTTGGAGTTTATAAAGATAAAAGATATCTCCTACAATATTCCATAGCCGCACTCCCCGCAAAGATTTGGAAATTAAGCACAAGTTCAATTTAGAAATCTCCCCCATAAAATGTCATTCCCGAAAGAACAACAAGAGCGACCTTACGTTTACAAGAAAAGAAGGATTTCTTTGGACATTAACAAATTACATGAAACATGAATTTGTATCCAGAAAACTCAATTAAATTAACCACAAGGGAACCTCAATGATTAATTTAATCGGAAATGCTCAACATAAGAAAACTTACGGAGTCGTACTGTACTTTTACATAGAAGTGGATCAGGGAAAGATCAATACTGCAGAATATTCAAAGATTCATTATATTTTTCATCAATATTTGCATAATGATACCATAGACTTAATCTTTGACACCAAAAGTTTATTCCATTTTCCATCAATATTTGTATAATGACATAATACACTTAACTTTTGACATATATGGGACAATCACAGTTCACGGACGTAAACACACATATCCTATAACATTATTTGTAATATATAAAACCAATAAAGATTAATACTGAAAAATCATCTTCCAAATAAACTTTAGAATTTAAATAAATAATCTAAAAATATTGCAAGATGAAAATCGTTGGCAATAGCTATGTGTAATCACAATATTTTCTATTCCATACCCTAGTTATCCTTATTAAAACACAAGAATAAATTCTCATAAGAAGTTTCGTAGACATTATAACATCTGAAAAATTATTTATCGTCCCCGAACTCCTTGTCGTCAACAACCATTGGAACATAAGGTTCATGAAGAAAGGAGTCAATTTCAACAAACCTTCTTGACTGATGCCGAACCAGGGCCTTCTGAATTTCAAGAGTTCTTAGAACAATAGCCTTTATTTGTTGAATATGTTTCCTTGTTTCCTTCAACTCTTCAAGAACACCAGAAAACTTCTGAAAATTAGAGGGGATATCCCTTGGTTTCATCATATTCTTCCTTTTTTTCTTTAAGGTTGTAAAGGAATGAGATTTATATTTTTCCTTCATGATTGATGGCTTAACAATCATATTAACATCTTTTCCATCAGAAGACATGATGCTTGGAGTCTCCATTCAAAATATGGGATTGTGAGAATACACAAATCAGGCTCTACAAGCAGTCTTGTGATAAAAAGAGTTTTCAAGGAAGGAAAAAGAAATGTACGGTTACGGAACCTTTATACAAGTAAAAGGATTCGCGTACGACCAACAACGCTAAAGAAGGCTGAATTGTCGAATTTAACCCTCTTTCAATAATCAAAAGGGGAAATCCTTTTCAATACCAATTTAAAGCCTGCAAAAATTTTGTTAACGAAGAAACCTCAATATGATAGAACAAAGTAAGATCAGAACACGCAACTACATAGAAAATAGTTGGGGTCTGGCTTTAGAATCCCAATGAATTCTTTAAGTTGTTAACCTATAATGGTTTTAGAAAAACCTAGGTTAAAGGAGAATCGACTATTGTCGCAACTAGTATCATACAGGAGGTGTGGGGATTAGGTTTCCCAGTTGCTAGAGTTTTCCCTTATATAGTCTTCAAATCAGTGTTTGCAATCAAAGTTATCTTGGTAACAAAGCATTCAATATTCACCATTAGATGAAAACCTGATTAGATTCAAGCTAATATCTTTCAACCGTTAGATTGTCTTAGCTTGTTACATACAAATGAAATGTACCTTCATTTAGATATGGGTAACCGTACCTAAACGTGTACACATTTATTGGCTCAACAATAGTTAACCGAAGTTAGCCACATGAACACTTTCATATCAACCTTGTTCATCTTAGTCACAACTAGTCAAATGAATCAAATGAGACTAGTTATAGAGTTGTTCAATTGTTTATATTCTCATAGAAGTATACAAGACACAATGGAATCAAAATGGGTTTTGATTCATTCGAATCAATTCATGAACATTATAGCCACGGTTTGAAAAGATTGCATTCCTTATTAGATAAATGTATTTGTTCATGAATAACCGATTTTAGAACTTAACCCACTCAAGTATGCAAACGGGTACGCATACTTAGAGTTCCGGACTTGGTCTGTCCTCAAGTATGCAAACGGGTACGCATATTGTTGTTCACGGCCTAACGAAGTTGAAATCAGTACGCATACAAGTATGCATACTATAGTTCCCGGACTTCAACTGTTGAATCAGTACGCGTAAGGGTATGCATACTAAATTCCCGTACTTGGAATACACTTGCAACACTTAGCATACAAGTACGCGTATTGTGTTGTATCCAATCAATGGTTAATTGTTCTAAACTCCCATTTTAATCATTGAAACATTCTTAGAAGACGAGAATAGCTGTCTCACACAAACTATTAGCTTCAAAGCAAAACATTCCGAGTCTACATCAAATGATTGTATCACACAAATCATATAAGATGTTACCAGGCGATTTTCACATGATCATCTTTTGACTTTCGTCATGAATAAAAGATGAACTTGGTTAAAGCGAAATCTTACCAACATCTATTTCGAGAAATATGTAAACGAGTTAAACTCAGCTTGAAATATCAAATGTGTATAAAAAAAAGTCTATATACAGTAGCTATACGACTTTGTATCAATAGGAGATAGAATAGAAATAGACATTAGAGTGATAGATGAGTTCAAGTCTCCACATAACTTTTGTTGATGAAGTTCCACAAGCTCCCCTTAGTAGTTCTTCGTCTTCAATCGATGAACGTCGTGAAGTCTAAAGCTCAACTATACATTTTATCCTAATCCGAGACATAACTATAAGTAGACTAGAAATCAAGACTTATAGTTTGGACAACTAAACTTGACAAACAAGCTTGAGATAGCAACGCTTGCGAGTTCGACCGAGCAGTGTTATAACAACACCTGCCTCCCTTGTTAAACATTTCTACGACACAAGATGTTTGAACGTGTTGTTTCTTTTGATAGTTATTTCGGTGGTATGTGTAGTTACCAACTTCGGAATCGGTATATCAGCCTATTTTGGATAAGTAAAAAGGAGGTGATATGTATATCTGAAAAAGCGCGGGTATAACAACCACACCTAATAATTCGTTCGGCAATCTGTATGGACTAAACTCCAATTATAATTTCGATAACACCAACTTACAAGGGAGCTCAATCAAGATATATATCAAAGAGCTTTATCTCTATTTCTCAATGCAATCAGAAAATCGAACAAATAGAAATATTTGAGCCTGATTGATATGAGATATAACTTGGACGGTACCAAAGACCAATGCCCAAGTGTTAATTAAGTTATATTCAACAAACAAGGTCAGATTTATCAAATGATTGAACTACGCACAACCTGTGATATTTCAATTATATAAAGAAAATATAATGCGGAAAAGAAATAACACAGACACTAGAAATTTTGTTAACGAGGAAACCGCAAATGCAGAAAAATCTCGGGACCTAGTCCAGTTTTGAACACCACATTGTATTAAGACGTTACAGACACTAGCATACTACAGGTTAACTTCATACTGGAATGTAGTTGAGCCCTAACCAAGCCTCACACCAATTAAGGTACAATCGTGTTACTTAAGCCTATAGAACCACGCCAGATTCTGCGCACTTGATTCTGAAAAGTTGAGGGTACCCAAATATACCACAATCTTTTTGTTTTCAACCTATAAGTCCTCTTACCGAAAGTGATATTCTATGGACAAAGTCGAGACAATGAATCAA
Organism: Papaver armeniacum; assembly: GCA_023531295.1. Taxonomy (NCBI): domain Eukaryota; kingdom Viridiplantae; phylum Streptophyta; class Magnoliopsida; order Ranunculales; family Papaveraceae; genus Papaver; species Papaver armeniacum. Next base: position 16,616 of record JAJJWW010014432.1, read on the forward strand.
ATCGGTATTCACACTTTGTGTGATTGTCGATGGATATGAAATCTAGACAATACGACTACCAAAGTGTGATACTTGATAATAGGTTCTTACTTAACCAAACTCTATAGGATCACTATCAAGTATCGTAGTTAACTTTTGTGTAATTTACTTTAAATTATATAAACAAATATAATTGTGAAAAACAAAAGTAAATCACACAAAAAGATTTTGTTAATGAGGAAAACTGCAAGTGCAAAAAAAAAAAAACGGGACCTAGTCCAGAATTGAATACTCTCATAATAAAGCCGCTATACAAAATCTACACCAACTTTGTATAGTTGAGACCAAGCAACTACCCCTAGTTCACTTAGTTTCCTCGGTATCCCTGCGCTTCCGACTTTGAAGGTCACGCACTGGTACAATTCCTTTGGATCGTATCCCAAACAGTAAAAGAACAATAAATCTTTTTGGTAACGACTCTTTTGATTCTTTCAAGATAAAGATATTCAAGTCATACGCAAAGGCTCTTTCGTTTAATCTAATAAACTCCTTTGTCTGGTTAGATCAATCTATCCAATAACTACAAAAGTAATTAAGTTTAGATTCACACTCAATTAAAATAAATCTCAAAGAAATATATTAAGAATCCCGATCTCAAGCAACTAATCAATCGGATAAATCCGATTCTAGTTGGATCCAAGCCGATCAAGGTTTATGCACACAAAGATATGATAACTAAATAATAAATCTTATTCGTCTTCAAATCCTCTTTAATCTTCAATATAAACATGCACAACACCACTTGAATCTCTTGTGATCAATCACACACAGAACAGAGTCTGTTAACAACGAATTATCACAAGACGTCTTTAGATCTACAAACATTTCTTAAGATCTCGTCGATACTTCGATCTACTTTGAGTGAATCTTATATCAGAAGAGAAGATTCTCAAGAATAAACAAACTAGGTTCAATCAAAGTTTCAATAACCGTTAGTCAATCAATTAACATTGCAATTATCTATTTTCCCACCAACGGTACTCTTAGAGCTTCTTGATCCCACAAAATTCTTTAAACGAGTGGTCGTAAGATATTTCAAGTAATTAAGATACTTTCCTTTCCGAATAGATGACTCCACTAGAAACAACAAGAATGAAGTTTGCCTGACTCTTAGGATGGTTTGTTAGAGATGCAAACTTAGGTATTTATAGACCAGGGATGTTTGGACACCAAGGAATTTCCAAAACCGAAAATATTCTCAAGATATGTAATGAATGCCAAAATCGGTTTCCCTAATTCCAATAAATGCTTGTCCAAAATTTCCGAAATCTCTCAATAGAAAATCTCCAATTAGTAAATGCACATTACTAATTTTTATCATCTAGAGATATGCATTTAATTGCTGGTAATTAAAGCATATAAAACCAAAAACCTTAATTAAAAGATTCCCAATTTATTTCGGCACATGATCTCTTTGAGTACTGACGAATATCTTTGAACAATAAATGATAATAGTTATTGTACGTGTTCAAAGTATGTTGACATCTTTTCACTGCAAATCCTTATTTTTATTTACATGGATTTACATCCTTGGAATCGATTGTACCACACTTCCAAACAAGTTTAAAATTGGTTGACCTGTATTCCAAGATAACTATGTGATTGATCAAATATCAAATCACATACATGGGTTCAATCGGTTCTACCAATCACTAGGATCGGTTATACCTTAATATGGAAATACTTGTGATCGGTCACACAAGTTACCAGGACCGATTACCATATTCCATGGTATTGCTTGTGATCGGTCACACCAGTTACCATGATCGGTTACACCAATTACCAGGATCGGTTCACCAATTACCAGGGTCGGTTACCAATTACAAGGATCGATTACATATTACACTGTGATCGGTCACACCAATTACAACTATAAATCATACCATCTCATGGTGATTACTTAGGATCGATTACACCAATTACTAAAAACTAGTCATACCAAATCATAAGTTAGGCATTGTGATTAGTTATACCAAGATACATAACAAAGTTACGATCGGTTCTACCATCTCACTCATATTGGTAATCCAAAGATTTGCAATGAATAGCCGTACCAATAAGCCTAATAATTTCCCCTTCGATTCATAAAACAAGTTCATGAATGTACTTCCTTTAAACGAATGTAAAACATTGTTTCCTAGGATGAAATTTTCACCATAACCCATTCACATAATCATAACAGTATATACAAGATTATGTCGATGTCATATCTACAAAGTTCAAAAGATAAGTGTTATACTTCGTAGTCTAATTCCCTAATACTATGATCATACAAATATGACCATGTCACATCACTAGAGTATTATACAATATGTACATCATATACAGTTTCGCAGTTATGGTTTCAATATAACACGACTTGAAAGATACGTTAGGAATGAAACAGTTCCAGTCAATATTATTAACCTCAATAGGAAGGATGATGTCGTCGTTGTAGTTCGCTTCTTCTTCACATTTTTCAGGTCTTCGGAGTAATACTTATATGTCTCAACATTCCTAGACTTTATAGTCTAACCTAAACGAAGTTGACTCTAGTATATAATCAAGCGACTTTAGATGAGTTTTGACACACTAAAATATGACAACCAAACTTGACATACCAACGCTTGGTGAGTTCAACTGATCTATGCTCTAAAAGATTCCCTTAGATGATCTCACCCACAACTAAGAGTTGCTACGACCCAAAGTTGAAGACTTATAAAAAAAATTATCTTCCACAGATATGTCTATTCTTTATTCGGTTTTTGTCCCGTCTTTTAATAGAAATCAAGGTGAGCAGAAACCTTATACTACCTAAGAGCAGCCTAGAAATATCAATTGCCTCACAATAACCCAACTGATTGACAAAAAAAGTTATTATGGAATCACAAGAGTCTAAGACGAAGAGTTGTTGTGATTACTTCTTATATCTTACCTATCGAAGATAAATCTCGAGCAAATCTTAGAGAAGATAGTACTCAATACGGTAGAACAAGTAAGATTAGAACACACAACTAGAGAGAAAATAGTTGGATTTGGCTTCACGAATCCCAAGTGAAATCTTCAAGTCGTTAACCTAATATGGTTTTGGAAAAACCTAAGTTAAAGGAGAATCGACCCTAGTTTGCAACTAGGACACATGAAAGTGTCGGGATTAGGTTTTCTAGTTGCTAGAGTTCTCCCTTATATAGAAAGTTAAATAAGCCGGCAGATACATTAGCCAGGCATGCTAGATTATTCAAGTTGTCCAGAGTCTGGTCCAATACTCCTCCAAATTTCATCACAAAAAGCTTGGAGGAAGATAAACACACTGTTTTTAACCCAATTGATTAATGAATTATTCATTTGCATAAAAAAAAAAAAGTCTTTCAAATTAGGGTTGCTTACAATCAAATCTAAGATAGCTTAGTAACAAAGCATTCAATATTCACAGTTAGATGAAATCCTGATTAAGATTTAAGTTAAGTTTGCTTAGTAATAAAGCAATCAATCTCCACCATTAGATGGTCTTATCTTGTTACACACAAATGAAACATACCTTTATTTAGATATGGGTAACCGTACCTAAAAGTGTATATTGAGTTGGCTCAATAACAGTTAACCGAAGTTAGCCATATGAACACTTTTGTGTTAACCATATTGATTGGTACTGGTAAAAATTCCTCAAGATCATCGCAAGGAACTGAAGGTTTGTGTTTGCAGAGTTAAAGATGAGTAATTAACGATGGGGGAACAAGAGAAAGAAAGAGTAAATTTTTGCATTGAGAAAATAGTAACATTACAGATTCAGACAAGACTGTAACTTAAAGCATCTCCAATGGAGTATGGGTTTTAAGAACTATTGATGCCACCTAGATTTTAGAAACTCTCAACAAAAAAAAACCTCTCCAGTGAATTTAATATGACGTGGAAGTTTGAGCTTGGAGGAGAGTATGGGTTTTTGGAGACTCCCTTCCATACCCACGTCATCAATTTGTTATTATTAATTTTAATTAATTTTTTAGATTTTGGGAATTATTTTTTCTATAAATAAGCTACAAGTATATCAAAATAGATATGGATACAACTACCACTGGAGATGCTTATCAAAACAAGATTTGTATTGGATTCTATGCTATTAAATACATATTTTTTTTAGGTCTCCATATATGATAAATACTCATACTCCATTGGACATGCTCTTATACGGGACATTCCAGTTAAATAAATTTTTTTTAGGTCTCCATATATGATAAATACTCATACTTCATTGGAGATGCTCTTATAAGGGCAATTCCAGTGGGGTGGGCATAAGTATTAATGGTCCACAATTGATCCTCCATTTTTGGTTTACCTTTAGATTTTCTGATAAGTAGATGGTCAAAATGAATGAGCAAAGATTTAAATCTCAAAATTTGCACATCCATTCTCAAGTTGAGCCGATCTAAATAACTAGACATGATCAACCTAGGTATAGCCGAGCCTCGGTTCTGGTTTAGACGATGGTCGTCTCAAGTTGAGACGGTCGGACATATTTGAGTCGATGACGTCTAGTTGCATCCAACGACTCTAATTTGCTTCCCAATAAATTCAACCATTTTCAACTTTAATATCACACTTTTACACCAAAAATTTCTTATAATCTCAATCTCTTTCGATTTCAAACTCTTAATCACTAAATCACAAGAAAAAAGAATTAAAAAAAAAATGGTCGGTTCACCACAAACACAAATATACTCCAAAAAAAAAAAAAAAAAAATTCAGCATCAAAAGTTCTCGGTCTAAAGTATAGTCTGGATGAAAGCTTTTTACCTAGGTTATGTAGCATTTACGTTTGATAATATTAATGGTGCTCAACAACAATATAATACGCTTTGGTGGAATATTCTTAAGGATTTTAGTCAGGAAACATGGAATATTTAAAAATTTGATGCTCATGGGTTGTCAGGTCATTTTAATACAATCAACAAAGACATGAACAACTGGGTAACATGAACAGCCGGTTGAACCCGCCAACCGTTGGTATTAGGCATAGTTGTCATATTTTAGCTCCAAAACTTGAAGCTTCTTGATTATATTACTAGAGTCAACTTTGTTAGGTTAGACTAGGAAGTCTATAAGTATTGAGACAAGCTCATGTTACTCCGAAGAACTTGAAGGCGTATCGGCGTCAACATTCATATCATCCTTCCCTTCGAGGCTAGTAATGCAAACTTGACTTGTTTTCGTTTCTATCCTAATTACTTTAAGTCGTTTAGATTGAAAACATAACATAAAAAACTATATTTATGAATCTTTAGTGATCATTATAGTATGGACAAAGTGTCAAAAATAATATACAAGTTTTTTAGACTTTAGTATATTCGATTATCGTAGTTGTTTTCCTACTTATGTCTGGAGTTATGCTCAAGCTCCTTGCAGAAAAGAAATTAGTATGAGGCATTATATCAACTTGAATTAATGAATGTCATTCAATTTGTTTTTTCTTACATTCTTAGTGTTAGCAATCGAATCAAAAAACATATCTAACTTTTTATATCTCTAAGATGCGAAAATGGGTCCATATGTGCTTAAGCTCCTTGGAGGGTTGATTTGGTCTCGCATCTACATTCCAGTCCGAAGTCTGATAGTAGGCTAGTGTATGTAGTTGGTTAATATAGCTATGTGTTCAGATCTGGAAGAGTGATACATGTGTATCTTTCCTATTTGGGTAACTTAGCAATCCTCAAGTTATATTGAGGATATATTTATACTTTAGGAAAGACTAATGATTTTTAGACAGTATTCCTAATAAGGAAATATCCCTAAACAAGGTAATATTCCTAGATAAGGAAATATACCTAGAAAATGAATATTTTCTAGACAAGGTAATATTTCTAGATAAGAAAATATATACTTAGAAAAGGAATGTTTCCTAAACAAGGTAATATTCCTAGATAAGGAAATATACCTAAAAAGGAATTATTCCTAGATAAGGAAATAGATTCTTATAAGGTTTGGGAAACCGTTAAAGCTATAAATATAGATGTTTAGCTCATAGCTAAGACATCTAGAGTGTGGTTTGTGACACAGACACACTTAGATCTAGAGTGTGGCCAGTGATATAGACACACCTAGACTAGAAAGGAGGTTTGTGAGACAAATCACATAGAGATAAGTTTGTGAGACAATTAATTATTGTAAAAGGAAGATTAGCAAACAATTTAAGGTTTATCCAATTTAGGGAGATTGTGAGCGTAACAAAGAGAGAATTGTAATAGTTTTCTTATTCATAATCTAGAGAAGATATAGTTCTCTGAATCTGATTGTTAGAGCACTGCTCGACCGAACTCTCAAGTGTTGCTATCTCAAGCTTGTTTGTCAAGTTTAGTTGCCAAAACTATAAGTCTTGATTTCTAGTCTACTTATAGATAAGTCTCGGATTAGGATAGAAAGTGTAGTTGAGCTTTAGACTTCACGCGTTCATCAATTGAAGATGGAGAACTACTAAGGGGAGCTTGTGAAATTTCATCAACAAAAGGTATGTGGAGACTTGAACTCATCTATCACTCAAAAGTCTATGTACTCTATCTCCTATTTGAGACAAAGTCGTATAGATATATAGAATTCAATTATAAACATTTGATATTTTGAGCCGAGTTTAACTCGCTTACATATTTCTCGAAATATGTGTTGGTAAGCTTTCGCTTTGACCAAGTTCATCTTATATTCTTGATGAAAGTCAAAAAATGATCATGTGAAAATCGCCTGGTAACATCTTACATGATTTGTGTGAGACAGTCATTTGATGTAGACTCGGAATGTTTCGTATTGATCATTCGATCACTTGAAAATTGCTTTGAAGCTAATAGTTTGTGTGAGACAGCTATTCCCGTCTTCCGAGAATGTTTCAATGATTGAAATGGGATTTTATAAAAAATAACCATCAATTAACTATGACACAGTTGCCTTTTTTGGGGAGATAAAGAGCGGTCGGGATGGAGTCTGGAAAATTTAAGTAGTGGTCAGAATTTTGTAGTCTAAAAAGGGGAAGATCTCCTCCGTCTGTTTCCTTAGGTGTATAGGGATCCGCCGTTCTTTTTGTTCTGGAACACAGATGCCTTTTGGCATCAAGCAAAGAAGAAACCGCTACAGTACGGATTGACACGAATGTGTTATAACCTCCTTCCCTTTTGTTGGGTCAATGCCCAAAAGTGTACCCTGCGGAAAGCTATTTACTAAAAATGTCTAGTTTTTTAAAAATTCCAAAAAAGGTATAATGTGCACACATTATAGGTGTGGATTCATCATATTGGGTACACAATGTCAAGCAATGGGTACACATTCAAACATTTTTGGGAATAACTAATTAAAACTAGACCTTTGGAAATTTCCTCCCTTGGGTTTCTCTCAATTTTGCATAGGTGTCTTCGATACAAGTTGTTCATGTAACTTCCCAAATGAGAACAAAACTGCAAATCAGATCAGTTCAGACAATTAGTTTCCCCCTAATTGGGCCGACCGAGCGTAACGAGGGAGGTCCTTTATATGGCCATTTTTTTGTAAAATCTAAGTGATCAATTACCATAAAAAGATTGGAAATGGTTAAGGCCGAAAAACCAAAAATGTCCCTCCCTTTTAGTCCAATTACTATAACTCCTTGTGTATCCTATCTTTTCAGGGGTATAATTGGAAAACAAAATTTAATATAACATATCTAAAAATCCGTGCCTTGGAATTTTACAAATTTTATCTCGTTAGAAAGGTTATAAAAAACTCTACGCAACAAGTACAAGCAACAATATCAAATTTGGAGTTTTTACGAAAAATTCGGAGATATATATCCTTTTAGGCACAATTTTAGAAAATTAAATGTATATCCATTATGCAAACCATCACAAAGGATACATAATACTTTATGTAGCAAAATATTGGTTTATGCATCAACTAATTTTCCATTGCAACTAATAAAATGATACTATCATTTTAGGCATAATTCTCGAAAATTGAATGCATAGCCATTATGCAAACCACCACAAAAGATGCATAACACATCATGCAACCATATTTTGGTTTATGGATCGACTAATTTTCCGTTTTAGAAAAATAATACTTTCACATCCCGTTTCAGGAAAAATGATACCATCACATCCCGTTTCGTGAAAAGTGATATTTTCGCTCCGTTTCGGGAAAAGTGATACTTTCGTTCTGTTTCGGGAAAAGTGATACTTTTTTCCGTTTCGGAAAAAATGATACTTTCGCTTCATTTCAAGTATCACTTTTTCTGAAATTGGGCGAAAGTATCACTTTTTCAAAACGGGGAGAAAGTATCATTTTTTCCGAAACGGGGCGAAAGAATCACTTTTTCCGAAACGGGGAGAAAGTATCACTTTTTCCGAAACGGGGTGAAAGTATCAGTTTTTCCGAAACAGGGAGAAAGTATCACTTTTTCTGAAACGGGGTATCACTTTTTCTGAAACGAGGTGAAAGTATTACCTTTTCTGAAATGGGACGAAAGTAGTCGTGGACAAACTCCATCTTCATATTCTTCTTCGATCGGCCCTCCCACCGTGGCAACGGTCGTACTAGTTAGTCTTTCTCTTTCAGCCATGAAGAAGAACTCACTGGGTCAATGCCCAAAAGTGTTGTCTACGGATAGCTATTTACCAAAAATGTCTAGTTTTTTAAAAAGGTGTAATGTGCACACATTATAGGTATAATGTGCACACATTATAGGTGTAATGGGTACACATTCCGTGCTATTCATACATTTTTGGTAATTTACAACATTTTTGGGAATAACTAATTAAAACTAGACATCTTTGGAAATTTCCTCGAGTTTCACTATCTAACAAATCAATCTTTTTTATTTTGATTTTTCCATTCTTTGTTTTACAAATACTAATTTGTTCGATCACGAACACCAGATTTTAATCCTGCTCTTCTAGATATATTTTTTCAGTCTCATCTCTCATGGGACTTGGAACTGGTATTATTTCTCTTGCTGATTTTTTTTTCTCCTTTTTTCCATCAAATGTTTTCAATTCCTTCTTATTGTAGATGTTCTGCTTCTTACGGATTTAGTTTTGTTGTCCACTGAAAATTTAATTGGTACCTTTTTTTTTTTTATAGATAAAAACAGAGGTTACTGACAATATGATAAAAGAGTTGCCGCCTCCCACATTTGAGGTCTTAGGTTTCTCACCCCAGTTTGAGCTAAAATCTGGAGTTCCGGATAGTTTTTGGGCTTAATGTCCTTACATAAAACAATATCAAAAGAGGAGAAAAGTAGGAGTAGCTGATCCATCATGGAGTTGGTTTTCCAACCGGTTCGCCTTATGCTTCCTTGTAAAGTTTTGTTGATCCGGGTGTTGTTTCCTTTTAGATAGAAAGTTTTGCAGTTCAATTGGCTAGCCGACTCCCGGGCATCACAGACAGCTAGGCAGTCTCCTTCTTCTTTTCCATGGACCCTGGCTCTCCTTGTTTTCCTGCCAATGGTTTCTCCATTAGGCCCCGTAATCGAAACACCAATACCGGTTAGGCATGTTACATGATCATAATAAGTCAAATAAGTAAAGGAGATATTTAGTCTCGATTTCGGGAGGTTGTATGACCGGGGTTCTAACCGGTGATCTAGTTATGTTTCTATCTTTGAGAGCCAAGATTAAGCTCAAGTGGTCTATAATGAGTTTTCCTGTCCTCGTAGGGCGGGGTTAGTCTTTTGAAAGACTACTTCACATCTTGCCGTCCATATGAACCAAAGATATGGTGGCGCATAGATCCTTCCAAGGGCCAAAATGGGTTCTGGTGTGTGTGGTTTGGAACAGCTTTCGAGCACCGGTCATTAAAAGTGGTAAAGCCACGAACAACATTTTTCGATTTAAAGAACAAAAGGACCAAACTTGACTTTAGTAAAAGGACAAAGTGCATAAGAGAGTGTTCCCTTGTCTCAATATCATTCCTGCACAAAGAACAGATGGGGTCAATATGGTTAATATGAGCAGACATGGAACCACTATAGGGAACGATATTGGTTTTCACTTTCCAAATAAAGAACTTGATTTTTGGCAGAACATTTAGATTCCGATTTTCATTGCAAGACTATCCGTAATTTGTTCTTTTTTATTGTCAAGAAGATCATATAAAGATTTACTAGTGAACCTCCCTTGAGGATTATCAATCCATCTAAGAATGTCCTCTTTGTTTCTATCAGGGGTGATAGTTAAAATTTTCGCAATAGTGTACCAGTCGAAAATTTGCTGTAAAGCATGGGTATCCCAACCATTGTCAGTGATTAGGTGTTCAACTAAAGTATGGTTTCCAGTGTAGTCCGGGTTTACGATCAGAGGATGGTCAGCCATATCCGGTATCCAGTTATCTTTAAATATATGAACACTATTACCTCTACATATTTCCCAAATGCTATACTCTTTCACAAGCATAAGACCCGAGTGGATCCCTTTCCAAGTCCAAGAGGCACCATCATTACAACTAGCGTGGAAAGGGTTGGTATGAGGAAAGTACCTACCCTTCATAGTCCTCGAGTAAATCGAGTTAGAACATTTAAACAATCTCCAAGCATTCTTAGCAATCAGAGCGAGATTCATTTTATTTAGATCTTTTAGGCCATTCCCCCCTTTTTCCTTGCTAACATTTAGATTAGACCATTTCTTCATATAGACACCTTTGGAGACACTAGGGTCACCAGATTTTCCCCATCAAAAGTCTCTAATTAGACCTGAGGCTTTCTTAGTAATTTGTTTAGGTAGAATGAAAGTAGACATGTTATAAACAGGAATGGTTTCAAGGCAGGTTTTAGCTAAGATTTCCCTACCAAATAGGTGACAGATTTTCCTTTCCAACCTGTGAGACGACCACCCATCTTATCCAACAGATTATCAAAGCAAGCAATTTTTGATTTATTGGTAAACAACGGTCCTCCTAGGTATTTATCATCAAGCCGAATTTTCTTAACCTTAAGGATGTCAATTATGGACTTACCAAAGCTATTACTAATGTGCGGTGTGAAGAAAATTCCAGACTTAAAAAAATTTATCATTTGACCCGAAGTATTACCATACTCCTCAAGAATGATTCGGAGGTTAGAGCTCTGAGTGGTAGTGGCCTTGGTGAAGATTAGGCAGTCATCTGCAAAAAGCAAATGAGTTATAGTCGGGCAATGTTTGTTTATTCTAAATCCAGTGATTAGCCCCTGATTTTCAGCGTTGGTAAGAGTCCTCGAAAAGGATTCCATGCACAAGATGAAGAGGTAGGGAGATAGAGGATCTCCTTGCCTCAATCCTCTAGTTGGTTTGAAAGGTTTACTAGGGACTCCATTTATGAGAATGGCCGAAGAGGTAGTGCTAATGCACTGGTGTATAAGTTTACACCAAGCATCGCAGAACCCCATTTTTTTTAGAATAGCAATCAAAAAATCCCACTCAACCCGGTCAAAGGCTTTAGACATATCAATTTTCAGGCCAAAGTAGTCAGTTTTAGATTTCTTCTTTTTCCTCATGGCATGAATTATCTCATGAGCAACAAGGATGTTGTCAGAGATTAACCGGTTTTTAACAAAAGCCGATTGATAGGGAGAAATCAGCTTGTCTAAGAGAGGTTTCAACCTATTAGCTAGAACTTTAGAGATTATTTTATAGGCAATGTTACATAGGCTTATAGGTCTATAATCTCCTGGTGTTGTAGGGTGCAAGACTTTAGGGATTAGGGATATAAAAGTTTGGTTTAGCTGAGTGAGCATGTGCCCACTGCTGAAAAAGGCTTGAACAGTTTTGATGATATCACTACTGACAAGCTCCCAATTCTTTTGGAAGAAACAGGCCGGGAAGCCATCTGGTCCCGGACTGGCATTAGGTGGCATGTTAAAGAGAGCATCATGAATTTCAATATCAGTAGGCTTAGACATTAACAAGATATTATCAACTTCAGTAATTTGAGAGGGAACAAGATTAACTATATCATGATTAATAACATGAGAAGAAGTTGTAAGTAAATTTTCAAAATGAATATTCAAGCAATTAGCAATATTATTCCTACCTTCTATCCACAAATTATTGCAGTCATACAACCCATCTATTTGATTCCTTCTTTGTCTAATAACTACATTTTGGTGAAAATAATGATTGTTTCTATCACCTAGGAGGATTGTGTTTTCTCTACCTTTTATTTTCAACAGTTCTTCTTCATAATCAAGCATTTTATGGATTTCTCTACCTTTTATTTTCAACAGTTCTTCCTCACCTAGGAGGATTGGTACCTCATCTTCTGATCTAATGGTATGCCGTATGCGCAACAGGTATAAGGTACAACTATCAGTTATCCTAAAAACTGTAGTTTTTAACTTATCTTCTCTGCATCATCGTCCTTATTTGACTGTTTTCTTTACTTTGACATGGAAAATCTAATTTTTTGGATGGTTTGTATTTTCTTTGTCTTCTTTTCAACTGATTGTATTTAATTTTCAATTCGTCACTGTGTTTTGTTGTAAGAAATTAATTGATTAC
>JAJJWW010014433.1:0-29769 GCA_023531295.1 Papaver armeniacum
AAGCTATTATCAACTCTTTCCTCCGGCTCGACACTGTGGCTGCACATAACTTGCCAATCCCCGCACAAAAACAACTTGAGCATAAACTGAAGCCCACATACCGGGCTGTGCAACTATCATGTGCACAAGTCGGGCTAGAACCCAATACCGCTAGCCTTCCCATAAACCGAGCTGCCAAGTGCTGGGCTGCACATTTTCACCCAAACCTGGGCTGCAAAACAACTAAGCCCACATAACTTGGCCTATGCAACAAATTGAAGCCCACATAAACCAAACTAAGCCCACATAAACCAAACTAAGCCCACATAAACCAACTAAGCCCACTTAAACCAAACTGAGCCCACAACAACTGGGCTTTGCATAACTTGGGCTGCACATTTGCAAGAACATTAAGCACTCATGCGTGCTTAATTCTAAAAATTGGGGGGCCATTTTCTTATCACCTTTGCTCCCTGTGTTGATATGATTTGATGTGTGCTAAGCTATGCTTCTTTTGAGTTCACATTGAGTTTCTAGATCATGTCGGGATTTTGTCCATAATCGGGATGGGAACAAATCCATCAGAGAGCTTGCTTACGGGCATGCCTCACAATATGAACCCCCCACAGACCATAGTGATTTTAGGGAATATTATGAGCCTTCTCAGGGCCCTGACCTTGAATATTCATACCCTAATCATTATGAGCACATGTATCATCAACCACAGTGGGGAGATGAACAATTCTATACTCCCCCAACTCCTTGTATGCAATCACTAATGGATAAGCTCATAGAGCAAAACAATGATATACTTGGATGGAAAATGCATGATCATCCCTTCTCTAGTGAACCCTGTGCACAAACATGTAATGATCACTCATATGAAGCATGCATACCCACTATTGAAGACTCTCCTTCATTTGAAACAACTTTACTTGTTCTTAAGGATGAACCCGAGTCATTTACAAAATGTAGAAAGGGAGTATGCCCATAGTCAACCCACTAATGTTGAATATGAACCTCACCGGAGGAAAATGAGTTGACTGAAAACTCCAATGCTGTTAATAGGGATGAGTATGCATATTACTCAGATGATGAATATGATATGTTAGAAGAGCATGTGTACTTTGAAAATGTAGTGGAATCTTTAGGTTCAGAGACATTAAGTTTCTCTTCTGTGAACCCTATGAATGATACTTCTTCTAATATTCATACATGTGATGTTAACTCTGAGTTTGGGTTTGTGAAATTCTTCAGTGAAAGTGAGCATGCTACACAACTTGTTTGTGACTTAAGAAAGGATGAATCTTATGTTGACACTAATGTTCTTTTGGATCATGATATTATTTTTGTGTCTGATTCCCTGCCCATGTCACAATATGTTGCCTCCTCTGATGATTATGACATGGAGATTGATGAATTGTTCTATGCAGGTGAACATGATTTACCTTCTTTTTCTGACCTTAGGAAAGTGTGTGATGGTGCAAAGGACCTTATACATGAAAACAACTTAGATGTACCTAATCTCTCTCCTAAGGCACAGATTGAAATTCTTCCACCAAACCTAGGTGTAGTTTGTAACAAAATTGCAAAACCAACTTTTCTGAAAATGCCTAATTTAGGCCTAGAGCTTTGTGCTTCCCAAGTCCTCTCGGACTATTTTGCATCAAAGTATAACACTTTTAAGGAGCCACAGTTGGAATGTGTATGTCTGCCTGTTCTTAGCAAAACTCATTTTGAGTTAGACATTTTGCATGATGTACCTTTAAAATTGCAAGATTTTGTGCTCAAAAACACATCTGTTGACAAGTTTAGGTTTGGGGGTAACTTGTTCACATATGCAATCTTTCCTGCACTCTCATGTTATATCTGTGTAAGGCTGTTGATGTTTGTACTTATCGTCTTTTGGGTTGATCCTCAACTCTTTAGATTGTTGGTATATGGTAAATTTTCATTGTATATAATCTAGTAGGACTTGTTAAAATTTTCTTTCTTGAATCGGTTGAGTCTTCTTGAGCATATATTGTGCTAATCCGATATGATCTCCATTGAGAATGTTGGATTCTAGCCTTGACTAATGAAGCTCTAACCTTGCTCCCGCCGACATCCGGTAATCTCTTCCCTTTTCTCTTATCAGCATAGTTCTCATGGTATGTGATTGTTTTATTATCTATTGAAACATTGAGGAAAATGTTTGATTTAGGTTTGGGGGTACATTTGCATTTGCATATAGAGTTTTTAGTCTTTTATTTAAAAAAAAAAAAAAAAAAAGGCTCTTTGTAAATATGTACATAAAAACCTCCAACTTTTAGAGATTTTAGAGTCACTAGCATGCTTCTAGCTATGTTTACATAGAGAGCTCCGACCGAAATAACGTAACTTGGAAGTACGGGAGAACACAATCGGGTTTCTTAGTTGATTAGAGCGTTAAAGTTGGATTTAACCATACCGGAGGGCGAATTAGGTGTTGTTTAGATATTCGGTGAGTAGAATTGTGATCACCCATAGTGGAGACTACCCATTTTACATCAAGCGAGGTACCGACCTTCACTCTTTGTGACTTTCTAGAAAAGTCTGTTAGAGTGTGTGTCACCGTACGTCAATTCGGGTAGGAATGGTGAGCTACCCAACTTCGCACCACTTTCAAAGACTACTTTTGATCTCTTGAGTGCTAATTCCGTCAATCATGAGGGTGACGTTTAAAGATGAAAACTCCTTCTAAATATCGATTTGCGTTAGCATCACTCTCTCTCCTCTCAACAACATCAACACTTTCATAGAAACACATCGTCGTCAGCAAGCGGAGCACCATCAGAATATTTGAAGAAAAGTTGAAATAGTTCAAGGTTTACGTGCAACAAAGAAAAAGAAGATGAGAATTAATGAAGTTTGTGAAAAATTGTTTTATTGTTTTATTGTAATGTTCATGTTTAAAAAAAAAAAAAAAAAAAAAAAATTAAGTTTTTGTAAAGTTCAGAAGTTCGTCATCAACAGTTGAAGACAGAAGACCGAAGATTGAAGACGTTTCTATGGTTCCTATGAGAGAGTGATATTAATTGCCGATCGGGTGAGAAGGTAAGTGAGTACTCCCATCCTTGCTAATGGTTGATTTCCTTTCTTAGAGATCATCAGAAAAAGATTCTTTTGTCCACACTTCGTGGAGTCTCCAAATTATTTCGGAAGGTTATCCTTCTTACCTACAACGTGTGCAGGATTTCTCTCTTTATTCCTGCCTGCACACATAAGAGACTAAAAAAGCGATCTTTTTGAGTGCAATTATCATAAAACCCTAATGGTGAGGCAGAGGTCGAGGCTTATGATCACAATCGAATCCGAATTCTTTCATATGGTATGGTTATTTCTCGCTCAAAGACTTAAGGATGAGAATGCGTTCTTTGGTAGTTCTAACTTCGTGTTACTATCATGCAGAAACTCTATGTCCTCATAGCTCCTTGGATGCTTGAGACTCTTTTACACTCTGAAGTTGGAGAAGGTTTTGTGGGTACACCTCCGGTAAACCCTCACGAGACTACAACTCGTCCACTAGGGACACCTAGGGGTTTAAAGGCTTAGTGCATACGCTAAATGCATTCGAGAGACCCGCGACAGTGGTGGTATAGTTAGGATTTCCTAATTTCTGTTTCACTTGAGGACAAGTAAAATTCAGGTTTGGGGGTATTTGATGAGTGCCAAATATTGCATATTTATACATCTATTTATTGGCATTTAACTCATCTTTTGTGCTCAGAAATCGATATTATCCCAGCATTCTCGTATTTTCTTTGTTTTCAAGAATAAATATTTGTACTAATTAATTTTGTGTTTTTAGGTAGTAAATAAAGCTCGGAGAAACTGAGGAGCCAAAAGAGCAGAAAATTGGAGGCGAGCGTCTATGGAACAAAAGCCAAAGCCGCGCGCGCATCGGTTGCAACCCAACAAGGAGCAACCCATCTACAAGACATGGGCTTGAGCAATCCAAGATCCACCCATAACCCGAATCCATGCTCCATTCTTCCCGAGCCGTTGAGATTTCTTCCCCAGATCCGACGCTCGCTCCATCCTTCTCATCGAAGATTGCTGCTCCCGCCTCACACCATAGACACCTATATCAACACCTCCTCCATCGACCCATCTTCTCTTTCTCTTTCTTTCTCTTCTCCCCGACATGACTCTCGAGAAAACCCATCCCCTCCACCTCCTTCACCCATACCAAAATCAGAGCCACCACCTCACCACCTCCATCATCTCCCCGACATAGCAACAACCATCCCCGCAACCGCCTTCACCACCTCTCTAGGTCTGGCTATCTCTCTCTTAGCTTCTCCCATAACCCTAGAAGCTAAATTAGAGATAACTAGAGCTAGGGTTTTCACCAACAGTCGACGCATGGAGCTCTGAGACGAATTGACAGATGAGAGTATGATTCAGAGGGTATGGGCGAATGGGTTTGCATTTATTTTCTGTTTTGAGTGAATTAGGGTTTTTAGTTCTTGGCATGTATAAATAGGGTTGCTGTGTATGTGTAAAAACTTATGCCTGGGCTAGCCAGAGCACCAATTGTAGTTAATTTGTATTTTGATTGCTTTAATTATGTTTTAATTTAATTTACTGGGGTGTTGATGAAACCCCGATTTTCATGTCAAGCATATCTACATTAGGTTTTATTCTTATTTGTGTGTTATTGTGAAGGATTAGTAGTTAACTAATAAAGCTTATGAGTCTGTGATGAGTCGATCGTAAGAAGACAACTCATACTAGGGGTTAGTTAGCAAAACTAGTTAATAAACATCTAGTTTAGACTTTCATGGGAAAGCTCAAGAATATGGCTTAAGTTAGATTGCACACATGAGATTAGAGGTGGATTCACCACCCTGGTGCTCTCCAACTTGTTATAATCTATTTTGCTGCCTTAGCTTAGAGTCACAATTCAACTCAGTCGCATCGACAACAAACCAAACAACTCTGTCACTTATTAGAAATCAGTTAAGTAAAGCCTTAGATCAACATTCACACACCATTTCTCGTGGATCGACTCCGTGCTTGCCCTTGCCTCCAATAGGCTCGTGCACTTGCAAAAGAGATATAGTCGTAGGCATCTTTCCAAGCCTACCAAGTTTTTGGCGCCGTTGCTTGGGACTTTGTGTGTCTTTGCTGATCCTTTGCTTGCTTCACTGAATCCCAGCCACCCCTTGTACATATTAGCTTGCACTCTGTATTTTTTTTTTTTTTTTTTGCAATCATTCTTAGTGTAACTTAGCTTCTAATTCTCTATTTTCGCATCTTTGCCTTGTAGTGCTATTTAGTGTAATCGGTCTCATAGTTTAAATTATATCTTGCATGACATTGTCTATAAGTGCTTAATAACTGAGCTATATCATGTGGCATAGCTCAGAGTTTGCTAAAGATTGGCTATAGCATGTCTTTGGAAGTCTCGGCAAGTGTCTTCTTTGTCTTGATAGTGCATCTGTCCCGTACATCCGAGCACTAGTATCCATCATCTTTACTTCATCCGCACATCCGAGCACCGAAGCTTTATTTGAGTTCTGGTAACTGCAAACACCGGAGCACAAGCCAAGGAGGAGAAGAAAATGGAGCAACCGAGATTGAGATCTTGTATTGCCCCGAGCATCCCTCGCTTATTTATAAGGTTCATGTGAGTGATTCCTTGGTATTTAAATTATACACCTATTAGCTAGTATGCCATGACTCAATGTGTTGAATTGTATGGAAGTTTGCATGAATTTGCTATCATATCTTTGAGCTTTGTATCAAAATTAAACGTGCATCACCAAAATTACCTAAGCATCATTGTATATGCATCAGATATCACCCTTGCATGAACTTATTGGCATGAATGCATGAACAAGCTACCTTGCTAGGATTGCTCCACCCCCGTGCCTTGTGTGATATGTGCTATAATCCCTTAGTCATGCCCTCTGGCCATCCACCTTGCAATGATTAGGATTGCGACCTTGACCGATCCACTTTGAACTAAGTTTTTATTATTGGTTGAGCTTAAGCCGAATTCTATTCATAATTTAAACTGTTTACAATTGAAGATGCATCATTGTATATTTGCTTTTTGCGAAATTCTTCCGGTGTTTTATATAGGAAACCATAACAATTCGACAACCTAGACCTCTTGTGGGATCGAGACCCTTTTGAGCTTTAAAACAAGCGCGCAGCGGGAGGCAACCACCGGTTTTGTATCTCTTATCCTTTTGTTTTTTATTTTTTGTTTCGTTTATTTATTTTACTGGTATCCCTATGGTTAATTTCATTGAGTCCGTAATCATTTTAGAAGAGAATTATGACGAATACCTTTCGTCAAAATTCCAGACTGCGCGTAGTTCAGTCCAGTGACCATAACTGGAGCTTATCAAACACTGTGAAATTTTGACACTGTGTAGAAAACACGTAGGTGAACAACTTTTTGTGAAATGGAGTTTTTCCAAATTCATTACCAATTTGCACAGTTTTTATGTTTTATCTGCTGTTACGTCAGAATCAGAACCGGTTTTACCATTGGAGGACTGGGGGAGCATTATATGTTTGTATAGACACCATTAGTGGATGGAACCATTTTGAATGCAGGAGTTGAGTGATAAATCACAAATTAACATGATAGTTGTTACCATATCTCAATATCACCATATCGCATTCTATTTTTTATTTTTCCATATTTATCTAAATTATAAACACGACGTGTTATTAGCTAGGATGAAATAGAGTGGTTGAGTTACTAAAAAAAAAAACATTTATGAAAAGAAAAAAAAAAAGGACCGACTAATTAGACCAAAACGGAATAAAAAGACACACCACTTGGCAGCAGTATGTGTGAAACGTAGTCCGTCTCCGCCCGCTAAACAAGCTTGCAGAATGATCCAAGGCAACTATCATTCGTGGGACAAGAAGCATGCGCTTGGATCCAAAAGATCTAATCTGTCCAAAAATTATCATCCAATCATATAAGAAAATTTATATTGGTTGAATAAAGTCACTTGTTAGGTTGTTGCCAGCCCACTTCATCTGTTATTCTTTAGGTAGATTTTTAACCCCTAATGTGTGTGTTGAGAATTCTATTCATACATTCATAAACTTGTTTACAATTGAAGATGAAACCTTTATCCAATATTTCACATCCTTGATTTGCATACTTTATTTGCTTTTTGTTTATTTTTATTTACACAAGTAAATTTTCCGGGTGTTTTATATAGGAAACCATAACAATTCGACAACCTAGACCCCTTTTGAGCTATATTTATATTTTGAGTAGTAAGAAAGGACTATATTTGTGTGCCGGCCATTTATACCCTTTTTGAGCTAGGTTGTTGCATTCACTTCGCCTTGTGCCTTGTATGACCCTGTTGAACCATATCTGATTCCTTGTTCTCTGAGTTGTGCATTGCATAGTTACTTGAAATCTCATTGGAAAGCTAAAATGTGTGCTGCTGTGTAATCTGTGCATTGAACCATTGACTGAACTAGCTGCAAATTTTTTTCCTGTGAGATATTAACCTCAAGCCCCTGTAGCTGTGAGGTTGCACTTAGGTAGCCGGGCTAGCCCCGGTATTTCAATTGCATCATGTTGTGAACCCTTAATTTCTTGAATGACATAGCAGCTTGTCAATTTGAACCGATTGTTTGTTTCAAGTATTTGTGCTTATAGCATCACCCAACCCTTGCAACATATTGGATTTGTGCAAGTAATTCTGTGATTAGTTTGAATAGCTTGCTTCATTGTTAAATCTGTCATCATTCTGTTCTATTCGATATCTCAGAGCTCATGACACCCATGCTTGCATAATCTTGATACTCTCTGACCTAAGTTTCAAAAATTGTTGGTTACCTGATTAAATTGTATTGACCCTGTATTGCATACCAAGTCATCTTCACATGTGCAAACTTGTGCAAACCTATTGACAGACCTGAGTCAACTGAGATTGTGAGCCATCAGCTCTGCACCTTTATGCATGCTCTGAGGGTAACCAAATCTTTGTGTTAACCTATGTTTGAATGCTAGCTAAATTTGATATCTCTTGGGCTGTATCTCCGAGTGGGAATTAGATCATGATGTATGCATGTGTGAAATTGTCACCACCGTGAGTCGTTGAAGCCTGTTCTTGTGTGACTCCGTGCTTAACCTATGAAAACCGAGGTCAACTGACCTTGTTGGCATTAAGCGTGTTAGCATCGGTTCTACAATTTGTGTGTGATTGATTTGTCTTTGTCTTTGCACCTCAGCTGCACATTACCTGCCAATGCTGTGTCATTTTGAGAGTTTGTGTTTCTCTGACCTGTGCCTATAGCTGTCTATGAACACAACCTGTGCATAAGCTGCTCAGGTTTCCTAGTGTTTTCCTTGTTCTGTGCACACAACAAATTGTTGTGCTTGGCCTGACCAGGGCTGCGCATAACTTGCCAATCCCTGCACAAAAACAACTTGAGCATAAACTGAAGCCCCACATACTGGGGATGTGCAACTATCATGTGCACAAGCTGGGCTAGAACCCAATACCGCTAGGGCTTCCCATAAACCGAGCTGCCAAGTCTTTGGGCTGCACATTTTCACCCAAACCTGGGCTGCAAAACAACTAAGCCCACATAACTTGGCCTATGCAACAAATTGAAGCCCACATAAACCAAACTAAGCCCACATAAACCAAACTAAGCCCACTTAAACCAAATCTGAGCCCACAACAACTGGGCTTTGCATAACTTGGGCTGCACATTTGCAACAACATTAAGCACTCCTGCGTGCTTAATTCTAAAAATTGGGGGCCATTTTCTTATCACCTTTGCTCCCCTGTGTTGATATGATTTGATGTGTGCTAAGCTATGCTTCTTTTTGAGTTCACATTGAGTTTCTAGATCATGTCAGGATTTTGGTCTGCAACTGGGGATGGGAACAAATCCATCAGAGAGCTTGCTTACGGGCATGCCTCACAATATGAACCCCCCACAGACCATAGTGATTTTAGGGAATATTATGAGCCTTCTCAGGGCCCTGACCTTGAATATTCATACCATAATCATTATGAGCACATGTATCATCAACCACAGTGGGGAGATGAACAATTCTATACTCCCCCAACTCCTTGTATGCAATCACTAATGGATAAGCTCATAGAGCAAAACAATGATATACTTGGATGGAAAATGCATGATCATCCCTTCTCTAGTGAACCCTGTGCACAAACATGTAATGATCACTCATATGAAGCATGCATACCCACTATTGAAGACTCTCCTTGGTGAACTGACTTTACTTGTTCTTAAGGATGAACCCGAGTCATTTACAAAATGTAGAAAGGGAGTATGCCCATAGTCAACCCACTAATGTTGAATATGAACCTCACCTGGAGGAAAATGAGTTGACTGAAAACTCCAATGCTGTTAATAGGGATGAGTATGCATATTACTCAGATGATGAATATGATATGTTAGAAGAGCATGTGTACTTTGAAAATGTAGTGGAATCTTTAGGTTCAGAGACATTAAGTTTTCTTCTTCCGTGAACCCTATGAATGATACTTCTTCTAATATTCATACATGTGATGTTAACTCGAGTTTGGGTTTGTGAAATTCTTCGGTGAAAGTGAGCATGCTACACAACTTGTTTGTGACTTAAGAAAGGATGAATCTTCGTTGACACTAATGTTCTTTTGGATCATGATATTATTTTTGTGTGCGATTCCCCGCCCATGTCACAATATGTTGCCTCCTCGATGATTATGACATGGAGATTGATGAATTGTTCTATGCGGAGTGAACATGATTTACCTTCTTTTTCGACCTTAGGAAAGTGTGTGATGGTGCAAAGGACCTTATACATGAAAACAACTTAGATGTACCTAATCTCTCTCCTAAGGCACAGATTGAAATTCTTCCACCAAACCTAGGTGTAGTTTGTAACAAAATTGCAAAACCAACTTTTCTGAAAATGCCTAATTTAGGCCTAGAGCTTTGTGCTTCCCAAGTCCTCTCGGACTATTTTGCATCAAAGTATAACACTTTTAAGGAGCCACAGTTGGAATGTGTATGTCTACCTGTTCTTAGCAAAACTCATTTTGAGTTAGACATTTTGCATGATGTACCTTTAAAATTGCAAGATTTTGTGCTCAAAAACACATCTGTTGACAAGTTTAGGTTTGGGGGTAACTTGTTCACATATGCAATCTTTCCTGCACTCTCATGTTATATCTGTGTAAGGCTGTTGATGTTTGTACTTATCGTCTTTTGGGTTGATCCTCAACTCTTTAGATTGTTGGTATATGGTAAATTTTCATTGTATATAATCTAGTAGGACTTGTTAAAATTTTCTTTCTTGAATCGGTTGAGTCTTCTTGAGCATATATTGTGCTAATCCGATATGATCTCCATTGAGAATGTTGGATTCTAGCCTTGACTAATGAAGCTCTAACCTTGCTCCCGCCGACATCCGGTAATCTCTTCCCTTTTCTCTTATCAGCATAGTTCTCATGGTATGTGATTGTTTTATTATCTATTGAAACATTGAGGAAAATGTTTGATTTAGGTTTGGGGGTACATTTGCATTTGCATATAGAGTTTTTAGTCTTTTATTAAAAAAAAAAAAAAAAAAAAAAAAAAACTCTTTGTAAATATGTACATAAAAACCTCCAACTTTTAGAGATTTTAGAGTCACTAGCATGCTTCTAGCTATGTTTACATAGAGAGCCTGACCGAAATAACGAGAACTTGGAAGTACTTAGGAGAACACAATCGGGTTTCTTAGTTGATTAGAGCGTTAAAGTTGGATTTAACCATACGGAGGGCGAATTAGGTGTTGTTTAGATATTCGGTAGTAGAATTGTGATCACCCATAGTGGAGACTACCCATTTTACATCAAGCGAGGTACCGACCTTCACTCTTTGTGACTTTCTAGAAAAGTCTGTTAGAGTGTGTGTCACCGTACGTCAATTAGGGTAGGAATGGTGAGCTACCCAACTTCGCACCACTTTCAAAGACTACTTTTGATCTCTTGAGTGCTAATTCCGTCAATCATGAGGGTGACGTTTAAAGATGAAAACTCCTTCTAAATATCGATTTGCAGTTAGCATCACTCTCTCTCCCTCTCAACAACATCAACACTTTCATAGAAACACATCGTCGTCAGCAAGCGGAGCACCATCAGAATATTTGAAGAAAAGTTGAAATAGTTCAAGGTTTACGTGCAACAAAGAAAAAGAAGATGAGAATTAATGAAGTTTGTGAAAAATTGTTTTATTGTTTTATTGTAATGTTCATGCTAAAAAAAAAAAAAAAAAAAAAAAAAAAAATTAAGTTTTTGTAAAGTTCGAAGTTAAGTCATCACGATTGAAGACATAAGACCGAAGATTGAAGACGTTTCTATGGTTCCTATGAGAGAGTGATATTAATTGCCGATCGGGTGAGAAGGTAAGTGAGTACTCCCATCCTTGCTAATGGTTGATTTCGTTTCTTAGAGATCATCGAGGAAAAAGATTCTTTTGTCCACACTTCGTGGAGTCTCCGAAATTATTTCGGAAGGTTATCCTTCTTACCTACAACGTGTGCGGGATTTCTCTCTTTATTCCGCTTTGCACACATAAGAGACTAAAAAAGCGATCTTTTTGAGTGCAATTATCATAAAACCCTAATGATGAGGCAGAAGTCGAGGCTTATGATCACAATCGAATCCGAATTCTTTCATATGGTATGGTTATTTCTCGCTCAAAGACTTAAGGATGAGAATGCGTTCTTTGGTAGTTCTAACTTCGTGTTACTATCATGCGAAACTCTATGTCCTCATAGCTCCTTGGATGCTTGAGACTCTTTTACGCTCAGAAGTTGGAGAAGGTTTTGTGGGTACACCTCAGGTAAACCCTCACGAGACTACAACTCGTCCACTAGGGACACCTAGGGGTTTAAAGGCTTAGTGCATACGCTAAATGCATTCGAGAGACCCGCGACAGTGGTATAGTTAGGATTTCTAATTTCTGTTTCACTTGAGGACAAGTAAAATTTGGTTTGGGGGTATTTGATGAGTGCCAAATATTGCATATTTATACATCTATTTATTGGCATTTAACTCATCTTTTGTGCTCGAGAAATCGAGATATTATCCTGCATTCTCGTATTTTCTTTGTTTTCAAGAATAAATATTTGTACTAATTAATTTTGTGTTTTTAGGTAGTAAATAAAGCTCGGAGAAACCGAGAGCCAAAAGAGCGAGAAAATTGGAGGCGAGCGTCTATGGAACAAAAGCCAAAGCCGCGCGCATCAGTTGCAACCCAACAAGGAGCAACCCATCTACAAGACATGGGCTTGAGCAATCCAAGATCCAGCCCATAACCCGAATCCATGCTCCATTCTTCCTGAGCCGTTGAGATTTCTTCCCCTAGATCCGACGCTCGCTCCATCCTTCTCATCGAAGATTGCTGCTCCCGCCTCACACCACAGACACCTATATCAACACCTCCTCCATCGACCCATCTTCTCTTTCTCTTTCTTTTCTCTTCTCCCCGAGCGGACTCCGAGAAAACCCATCCCCTCCACCTCCTTCACCCATACCAAAATCAGAGCCACCACCTCACCACCTCCATCATCTCCTGACATAGCAACAACCATCCCTGCAACCGCCTTCACCACCTCTCTAGGTCTAGATATCTCTCTCTTAGCTTCTCCCATAACCCTAGAAGCTAAATTAGAGATAACTAGAGCTAGGGTTTTCACTGTGATCGACGCATGGAGCTCTGAGATGAATTGACAGATGAGAGTATGATTCAGAGGGTATGGGCGAATGGGTTTGCATTTATTTTCTGTTTTGAGTGAATTAGGGTTTTTAGTTCTTGGCATGTATAAATAGGGTTGTTGTGTATGTGTAAAAACTTATGCCTGGGCTAGCCAGAGCACCAATTGTAGTTAATTTGTATTTTGATTGCTTTAATTATGTTTTAATTTAATTTACTGGGGTGTTGATGAAACCCCTGATTTTCATGTCAAGCATATCTACATTAGGTTTTATTCTTGCTGTGTGTTATTGTGAAGGATTAGTAGTTAACTAATGAAGCTTATGAGCCTGTGATGAGCTGTACTATAAGAAGACAGCTCATACTAGGGGTTAGTTAGCAAAACTAGTTAATAAACATCTAGTTTAGACTTTCATGGGAAAGCTCAAGAATATGGCTTAAGTTATATTGCCTGCACATGAGATTAGAGGTGGATTCACCACCCTGGTGCTCTCCAACTTGTTATAATCTATTTTGCTGCCTTAGCTTAGAGTCACAATTCAACTCAGTCGCAACGACAACAAACCAAACAACTCTGTCACTTATTACAAATCAGTTAAGTAAAGCCTTAGATCAACATTCACACACCATTTCTCTGTGGGATCGACCTGTGCTTGCCCTTGCCTCCAATAGGCCTGTGCACTTGCAGTAGACATAGTCGTAGGCATCTTTCCAAGACTACCAAGTTTCCTGTCAAGTAACTGAAAGTTGTATTCCTTAGAGTCATCACGGAATCGGTTCAAAGTTTCCTTAGGACAAGATTTCGTTTGATCATCAGTAGATCTAGAAGTTGGTTTCTCATCCTCTTCTAACTTGATGTAGTTAGGCAAACTACCATCATCTTGATCTATTTCAGATATGATCAACCCGGTTTTGTCACAATCTGTAAAAGTCGAGCAAGGAGTTTTAGTTTCCTCATCGAAGAAATCACAACAAACATCATTAGTCGGAATCATGGGACGTGTCTCTTTATCTCGTAAGAGATTTACCAAGAGCTTCTAGTTTGACAATGAGATCTATTTTCTCTTTGGCTAGACAGTTCAGTTGAATGTCTTTTTCTCTGATCTCCTGTTTAAGAAGATTTGACTCTGTCTTTAAAATGAGCACTTTAGAAGAAAGAGACTGTATAGGCTTTAGGAGTTTCACCAACTCTTTATCATCTTATTCTCTTTCATCAGAGATAGACATAGATGCTTTCGTAACTCCTGGATCATGAGTTAACGAAGTGGTAACATCTTCAACATTTGAGTATTCATTCTCTTGCATAACGTTAACTGAATCAGACATTAGATTCAATTCTTATAGGTTAGATCGCACCAAACACAGATTGTTAGATCCTTTTGTGTTTTCCTGCTCTGATACCAATTGAAAAGGCGAGGGTACCCAAATATACCTCAAGCTAAAACTTTTCCTACCTATAAGTCCTTTCTCCGAAAGTGATTATCTACGGACTGAGTCGAGACAATACAACTAATCGGTTCACACTTCGTGTGATCGTCTATGGATACGAGATCGAGACAATACAACAATGAAGTATGTTTACTTGATACAAAGGTTCGGACTTAACCAAACAAAATAGGATTGCTTATCAAGTAAATAGGAATTAATATTTATGTGATTTACTTTAATTATAATAAAACAATTATAATGCGGAAAATAAAAGTAAATAACACAGCAAGATTTTGTTAACGAGGAAACCGCAAATGCAGAAAAACCCCGGGACCTTGTCCAGGATTGAATACTCTCAGGATTAAGCCGCTACATAAAATTACACCTAACTTTGTATAGTTGAGACCAAGTAACTAACCCTATAGTTCACTTAGTTCCGTATGTATTCCCACGCCTCCGACTTGTGAATAAGTCACGTACTTGGAACAATTCCTTTGGTTCGTATTCCAAACAGTAAAGGAACAAGAAATCTGTTTGGTATCAACTCTATTCAACCAAGTGATATGAGTCGGACAAAGGCTCTTCTGTTTATCTTAACATAAACTCCTTCGTCAGGTCCTTAGGTCTATCTTATGTTCAATCACCCAAAGGTAATCGTTTAAGATTAAGCCAATCAATACCTTTAATCACAAGTAAACGTATTGATGCTGATCTACTCAATTAATCAATCCAATCTACCACAAGGATAAACCGATTATTAATTGGATCCTCTTTTCCCGAAACAAGTATTGTGCACAGCAAAGATTATAAAACCCAAGTTAGACCTTCAATATCTTCTTTGTCTTCAAATCTTCTTAAATCTTCAATAAAAACCTGCACACAATCACTTGAATATCTTGTGATCAATCACGCACCGAACGGAGTCTGTTAACAATGGATTATCATAAGATCGTCTTTAGAACTAACAACAGTCTAAAGATCCCTGTCGAAACTTTGAACTAGTTTGAGTGAATCTTATATCAGAAAAGAAGATTCTCAAGAATAAAAAAACTAGGTGCAATCAGATTTCAACCACCATTAGTCAATCAAATCAATCGAAAATAAAGATAAACCGCAATTATCTAGTTTCCCACCAACGGGTCGCGCTAGAGATTCTCAATCCCAAAGAAGACTTTAAATTGAGCGGCCGTAAGAGATTTCGCCTAATTAGGTTACTCTCCTCTCCGAATAGGCGGTTACACCAGTAACAACAACAAAAGAGTAACTCTGTTGTTACGAAGGATTAGTTTGCTAGAAAGTCAAACTTCGTGTACTTATAGACAAGGAAGTTTGGACACCAAGGAATTTCCAAAACCAAAAATATTCTCAAGATATTCATAAAAGCACAGATTCGGTTTTCATAATTCCTGGATATTCTTTGTCCAAAAATAACGATCGAAATCTCTCGAAAAATCTAATTAGTAAATGCACATTACTAATTCTGTAATTTCCCTACAAAATGAAATTAATAACCTTAATTAAAAGATTCTTAACTTACTTATGTTTCGATCCTGGGATTCTCTTCCCTTAGCCGTTAAGGAATATCTTTGAACAATTATAGAAATAAACATTCACAACACGTGTTCAAAGTTTGTCGACATCTTAACTTTGTATGTTCTCTTTCACACTTACAACCTTGAAACCGATTTGCCACACTTCCAAACAAGTTTAGAATTGGTTCATCTGACTTTCAAGAACTATGTGATTGATCAAACCAACATTCAATCACAATCATGGGTTTACGGTTCTACCAAAACAAGTTTCGGTTCTACCTCCATGTGAGTATTGTGCATAGTCACACTAGCTTCCCAAAAGTTCGGTTGACTAGGTACTAGGATCGGTTCCTCACATATATATGGTATCTAACTTATATGTGTTGCACATGTCCATAGGATCGGTTCCCCTTTCTGCTATAAACCTTGCTGCGCCCCATACAAGGATCGGTTCCCTTTCCCTTACTAGGATCGGTTCCCTTTCCCTTACAAGGATTGGTTCCCTTTCCCATACAAGGTCAGACATACAATATCCGATCATACCACAGGTGATTACTTAAGATCGGTTAGACTAATAAAAGTTATACCAATACATAAGTCAGGACTTTGTGAACAGTTCTACCAAGAACACAACAAGTTGTGAGCGGTTATACTCTATCACACATATTGGTTGTTCATAAGATATGCAATGAATAACAAAACCAATAACACCTGGCAATTTCCTTTTCGGTTCACAAACAAGTTTATGAACTTACTTCCTTAGAACACATGTAAACATTGTTCCCTAGGATGAAATCTCACCTCATACCCATACATAATCACAATAGCATTCAAATGATTATGGCGATGTCTTGTCTACAAAGTTTAATGGTTAAGCAATAAACCTCGTATTGTATTCCTTAATACTATGTCTATCTAGAGTTCAAATATGCTTCGCAGTTATGTTTTCAATATGCACGACTTGAAAGATACGTTAGGGAATGAAACAGTTCAAGTCAAATATCACTAACCTCAAGTGGAAGGATGATTGTTGTCGTTGTAGATCCTTGCTTCTTCACATCTTCAAGTCTTCGCAATACTTGTAATGTCTCATATCCTAATACTTTCAAGCTAACCTATACGAGGTTTAACTCTAGTACATAATCAAGCGACTCTTAACATGAGTTTTGATTCACTAAAATATGACAACCAAACTTGACATACCAACGCTTGGTGGGTTCAACCGAGCCATGCTCTAACATTAATCAATATCATCAACTTCCGAATATTTGATAAAGCAATCCTAAAGATTTGACATGAAATTTGCTAAATCAAAAATTCACAAAATCATAAGAGGTAAGCAATATGAGATCGAATCTTAAAGTTAATAAAAACAAAAGTTAGTCTCATAACTAAAAGCAAAGCAAAGAGATATTAAATAGAAAAAAATAAATGCAATCGTAACTATCAAGAGGATGACACAAAGATTTAAAATAAAAACTTATCATTCATATATCGACAACTTTTAGATAGACTTTACAAATCAATTTAAATCAACCAATAAATATTCTATCCTAGATTTCCGTGAGTCCTCAAGGGAGTATTGATGCCATCACTATCAAACTAAAATTTCAAGTCTTAACAAGTATGTCCCTTTTCAGTCGAACGATTGTTTATCTCAACAAGTAGGAACTGAAGATCGCAGAGAATCTCCTTTGAATCCTTTAGCATATGTTCATAGTGCCTGATGTTTTCCTTACAGAATGAAGATGTTTTCTTAAAGAGTCTTGCTGAAACTTAAGTTGTTGATCATGTTTTGCTTCAATCAAGAGAGATTCATAGTCTAAGCATAAAAATAGTTCTAAATCATCATAAGATGACAAGACATCCTTCACGGGTTTGTCTATTCGATACCAAGTATGACGTTTTAGGATAAGAGTTGAATACATATATCAAAAATAGAGAAAAATAAGGAACAATATAAGAAAGCAAAATATATACTAATCTTCTGAAAAAGATTTTTATTCCCAAAAAAAAATGTGAAAAGATATTGCACTATAAAAAATGACATAAACAGATAGAGAATGGATCATGAATATTTTCACCTTTAATATGAACAGACTTCCGAACCTTGCCCACATTTATGCCTCGTCACAAAAATGAACTGGGCAAAAAGTGATGATGCATTTTTCCAACACAATAAAATTATCTTGGGTTGAGAGTTAGTCTCACCATAGGTGGCCGAAAGCATCCGAGGATGATTAATGAACATTGGGGTTTGTGTTCTCAACTTGTCTTGTTTATTCCCTTTGAATATATGGGATTCAACAATCTCTTTTCCTGATTTGGTGAATTCATTAAGATCTGACTCCGTTCTATTCATCTTATTTTGGAGTTTCTATATGAACTCATTATTCTTTTTGGAATCCCAACATAAGTTGACAGTGCGACCATTTTTTACAAAAAAAGGAACATATCATGAGATCCGAATCTTTTCGAGTAGATGCAACAACTATGGTTCCATCTTTATTTTTAAGACAACAGATTTTGAAGGACAAACATATTGTTTAGGGTACACGTGTCTTTATTATACCCAATCCCACACATATTATCAAAAAACTTTTGTCTAAAAAGCATAGCCGAAACTTTGATGGAACTCCCTGAGAGACATTGCAAGTCATCTTTTAAATGTCAATCTCTATATCTTTTAGAACAATTGTGCTGGAGCGTTTATCATGTTCATTTTTTGCCTCTTAACCTTATCAGACAATGATTTTCTTAAATTGTCAAGTTTCCTTTTCAATTTTAGATTTTCTCTGTTGATTACATCAAGATTGTCCAGACAGTCTTTGAGCAATTGGTCGGACTCCTCCAAGTGACTCCTGCTAGATTCGGCAAATAATGCATCACAATATGACGATCCTTCATAGGTTTTATCCTTAGGTATATCATCAAGATTAATGTGATAGGCTTTGTTTCCTTTATAGGTTCTTTTGCTAGAACAATTTCTAGCCATGTGTCCAAAACCACGAAATTTGAGGCAATGAATTTCCTCATCATCTTCGGATATAAATTCTTTCTTGTTTGAAGAAAAAGGTTGTCTAGATGATGATTTTTTAAGTACCTGTTTGTCTATCCTCTTTTAGAAGGTCCTTAACACATTGTGTAAGAAGTGACATTGTTGAATCAAGCACATTTTCAGAAGTCATTCATCTTCTTTGCAATATTCTTCAGCCTAAGTTTTACTAACTTTTTCCTAAGATTGGTTAGTATTGTTTGTCTTTTAGCTGGACTTCATGATCAAAGGTCTTTAACTTTACAACAAGGGAGCTTTGAGAAAGTGTTGAAATATCATTATCTTTCATGATGACATGTTTATTAGACTCATATCAAGACGGTAACGATCTAAGAATCTTGCATATACTATCCTTTTTGGAAATAGTTTTTCCCAATGAGAAAGATGCATTCAAAATTTCAGAAAGTTTGAAGTGAAATTCCTCAAACGTATCGTTATCGTCCATACGAAGGTTTTCCCAATCAGAAGTGGGAGTTTGAATTCTAACTTTCTTTTATGATGTGTTACTTTCAAATACATTCTTAAGATTATCCAAGCATCCTTTGAAGTTTGACATGTGGAGACATGATTGTTAGAGCATAGCTCGGTTGAACTCACCAAGCGTTGTTATGTCAAAACTCATTTAGAGTCGATTGATTATGTACTAGAGTCAACTTCGTTTAGGTTAGAGTACTAGAAAGTCTAGGAATATTGAGACATACAAGTATTACTCTGAAGACCTGAAGAATGTGAAGAAATAACAAACTACAACGACGACATCATCCTTCCACTTGAGGTTAGTAATATTGACTTGAACTGTTTCATTCCTAACGTATCTTTCAAGTCGTGCAATATTGAAAACATAACTGCGAAGCTGTATATATTGTACATATTGTATATAATCATAGTATTAAGGAATTAGACTACGAAGTACAACGCTTATCTTTTGAACTTCGTAGATATGACATCGACATAATCTTATATATAGTTTTTATGATTATGTGTATGGGTTATGGTGAAGATTTCATCCTATGAAACAATGTTTTACATTTTTTTAAAGGAAGTACATTCATGAACTTGTTTCATGAATCGAAATGGAAATCAATAGGTATATTGGTCTGGCTATTCATTGCATATTCTTTGATGACCAATATGTGTGAGTCGGTAGAAATGATCCTAACTCAGGTTATGTATCTTGGTATAACCGATCACAATACCTAGACTTATGATTTGGTATGAACGGTCCTGGTAATTGGTGTAACCGATCCTAAGTAATCACCATGAGATGGTATGATCGATCCTTGTAATTGGTGTGACCGATCCTAGTAATTGGTGTGACCGATCATAAGTGTGTGTGACCGATCCTTGTAATTGGTGTGACCGATCACAAGTAGATACCATATTTAGGTAGAACCGATCCTAGTAATTGGTATAACCGATCTGAACCCATGTATGTGACTTGGACACTAGTACAAAAGTGGCCTTTAGACACGCCAGATATAAATTTCCATGCCACGCTTTTTAGTTTTGGCGTGTCTATAGGGTAAACTTCCACCCTATAGACACACCTTGCTCAATGGGCGTGTTAATATAAGTGCTTTCAGCCACGTCGGGGCTAGCAGCGTGTCCAAATATCACCGTTTAGTCATGTTAACTTTTAATTTTTTATTGGGCGTGTTTATAGACCAGTATATGGCCACGTTAACCAGTTGTGGTTTGTCCAAAAAAATAGTCACGCCACTTGAGGCGTGGTTAAAAAGTTGGTTTTATTAGACACGCTAGTATGCGTGTCCATAGTGTACGATTTATAGACACGCTGGTTTATATGCGTGGTTAAAAAGTTGGTTTTATTAGACACTCTTGTATGCGTGTCCATAGTGTGCGTTTTATAGCCACACCGGTTTATATGCGTGGTTAAAAAGTTGGTTTTATTAGACACGCTTGTATGCGTGTGCATAGTGTGCGTTTTATAGCCACGTCGGTTTATATGCGTGGTTAAAAAGTTGGTTTTATTAGACACGCTTGTATGCGTGTCCATAATGTGCGCTTTATAGCCACGCCAGTTCTATTTATTACTGGGTACATGAAATGGGCTATAACTGTGATAGCATAGGGCCCAGCTCTGTTGAGGGCCTTTTTCTTCTCCAGCCCAACAGTTATTAACTGACTTTCAAAAAATAAATAAAAAAGCTTCTGCCCAAATTCGAACGCATGGTCTCGACTCGAAGGAGGTAGGTTACAAGAACGAATCAATCCACCAAGCTGCCCATCTATAGCTATTTAAGATTAGTGTTTTGAAACACTAAACTGTTTCTGCTACTCCATAGGGACCAAAGGATAGTTACAATCTATAGATGAATCATCTAATGCTCCGCAACTCACAAATAAGAAACTCTTCCTCTTCCTCCTCGTGCTCTGCAACTCATTCATCCCTTTTACCCCAAACCTATATTTCCATTTCCTCCTCCTTTACTACTCTTGCACCCCTTTAATCCCAAACACTAGTACTAATGCTTGGACTTGGTTTTGTTGTTGTCTTCTTGTTTGCTGCTGAATCCATTAAAATATTTTGGTGCTTGTGCAAGTGTTTTAATGGATTCAGCAGTAAACAAGAAGACAACAAAAAAAACTAGTCCAAGATGTTCTGCCAAGTTAACCGGCAGCTGAATGGCTATAGATAACTCATCTGATAGACATGCCTTCTATGAATGCATAAAACCAAACGGTTGACCTAACAATGCACCTCTTAATTGGAGTAAAAGCTAATGAATTAAGCGACTAGATTTAGGCTTTGGGAATAGGGTTTAGCAGAGTAATGATGGCTTTGAAGAGGGTGCGCATGGCATTGAAAAGGCGTTAATATCCAAGCGACAGATACTTGACCAAGCTCCATAAAAGACCATTTATGGCTAAGCTACTACCATTATTTAAATAAGGCAGGGGGGTAAACATATTATTATGCCAAAACAACAAATCATAGAAATAGAGATTAAGAAAACAGATAATGGCAAAGAATGCTAGTAGTTCAGCAAATGGAAATCACACCGAGCCACCACTCGATTCAGATGCAATGGTACGTTCAAAGTTGACAATTGAGACTTTATCAAGCTCTGAGATTGAAAGGTTGATTCCTTTTCTGAATCAGGAGAAGATAAGGAAGAAAGAGCAAGAGGAGCGAGAAGAATTTGAAGATTAAGGGTTGAAAATGGTGAGGAATTTCAGTTGTGGATGAGAAAGTTGGATGCCATAGATGCACATCGACATAGGCAGAAGCTTCAATGACGAGGAGAGTGGAAGTGTTCATGGGGGAAAACTCGCAGTGCGACCAAAAGTGATAGTGAAGATGAAGAAAAGAACTATGAAGGAGGAGAAGATGAGGAGATCAGTGATAATTCAATGAAGAGAGATGAGAGAGCAAAAGAAGCAGAGAAAAAGAAGAGGAAGAGGCAAGAGTTTGAAGATGTGATGTACAAAAACTGCTATCTCGCCGCAAAGAAGAACAACCCTCGTAAGTTTGCTCGAACCATGTCAGAACCCCTAAACGTGGATTCTAACGGAGAGGAGATTCCTGGGTTAGACCTCGATGGAGAGCCTGTGTTTGCCGGTGAGATGGTGGTTTGCAGTGAAGCAGAAGATGAGGAAGAAGAAATCGAAGATGATGATCTCCAGGGTCCCTACACATCTTCAGGCGATGATGATGGTACTGGTGCCTACTATGAAGAGGATGAGTTAAACTACAGCAGCAACAATGATGGCGATTCTTGGTGATTGCCTTATAGGTACTGTCAAATCCCTTAGATCTAGAGTAATGTGATATTTTGATTACTATTTCTCTTGCGCATCTTCGTGAACACTTGTGGGGATATTGATGGTACTTTATGTTGCTGAAGAAGTGTATGGAGAATGGGGTTTCAATTTAAGATATTTGATGGTAGTTTGTTTTTTTTGTTTTTTGTTTGATAGATGGTGTTGATGAAGAAGATGTTAGGTGATTTTGGGGTTCAGTTTGAAGCAGGTGCATTTTTTGGATATCAGCTGGGAGAGTTGCAGTGGTTATGATGGGTAAACCTTTTATGTCAGGTAGATTAGTAATGTTGCATCTTTGAATTTTGGTTGTAAAAAGAAAGTTGTAATGGCACTGGTAGCCTATCGGGTGTTTAGAAGTGGTATTCTGTTTGCTTTGTCATTCTTTAGATGTAATTAAACTAGTTGTGTTCTTCCAGTTGTTTGAATTTTCAGTAGTATAGTAGGAGCTTGTAAATTTTGAAATTTTCTCAGTGAATGCTTGAATTAGTGAATCAATAGGGTATATAAAATGATGTTTAAGATGGTAGAAACTAGGGTACTAAGATTAATTCAATGCCAGAATATTTTTAGGCCAAATCCAAACCATATTCACTTCCAACATTGCTAAAAAAATACATCACCCCATCTTGATTTAAGAATCAATATTTTTCAACAATCCTGATTTTACTAAATTACTACTAATAAACCTAGCATACATCACCATTGCTAAAACCCATCTGCATACATCAATATTGACTTAAACCCATCTGCATACATCAATATGGGGTGATGTATACATCCAACAACTACATCAATATTGACTTAAACAACTACCCCCATCAATATCTGCATACATCCAACATTGCTAAAACCCATCTGCATACATCAATATCACCCCATCTTGATTTAAGAATCAATATTCACTCATTCTCTAGTTAACAGGAAAAACCAAACTGCTAACTTAAATTTGAACCAAAGTTTAAGTTTTATGCTATCCTAAATCCAGTCAAAACTCCAGTTCAAAATACACCTAATTACTTGATTTCTCCTCCAAATGGGTTTTTCATTTTAAACTTACTCACTGCCCTATCACTATATATGTAAATATCAACAATAGAAATAAAATTTGCGTAATTCATAAGCTCTATAACTATTAGAAGCAGTCCAACCCTGCAAAAAGTCTGATTCACACGATTCACTTCGAACACAACTACCCCCATAATAAACTTACTACCGACATTGTTCTATATATATATATATATATATACAAGAAAATTAACAGTTATAACCGAATTCCCGTCAAGAACACATACACAAACACAAAATGAAAGTGCATCAAAACATGATAGCTGAAGATCTGCTTACCCCTTCAATTCCATCAGAAAGACATCAGAGAAAACTTTGTAGATTTTAACGAAGTAGTCCTGAAAACTTTAGAGTACCCCAATCTCAAAATCCTTCCCGCAAAGTCTCTCTTAATGTTTCTGATGATCACTTGTTGGTGCTGGAATAAGTTGCAGACCTGCATACCTGATAGTGTCATCATCCTCTTCATCAATCTAATCCTTACCCATGTCATCACCTTCCTCACTTGCAATCAAAACAACGTTCCCATCAATATCCAAACCCTCAATCAATTTTCCTTCAGAGTTCACATTCAACGGCTCTGCCATTGTACTTGCAAACATTAGAGGAAGGGCCTTCTCTTGTAATTAAAGTTGTACATCATCAAATCAACTTTAGTTTGTCTCTCTCCCTCCTCTTCTGAATCAGTCTTTGGATCACTGCTCTCCTCCTCATCTTCTTGATTTTCAGCCTCATTTTGTTCTCCTATTTCTTCCTCAGTTGCACTTCCGCGTTCTCTCCTATCTTCTCTCTCTCTTTGTAATCTTACACCCTGAGCATCAACCTTCCTTACCCATAATTTGAACTCGGCATCATTCTTTTGCCTCTCTCTCTCAAACTCCTCCTCTCTCAATTTCCTTGCTATAATCTCCTGCTCTAAGGATGTATTCAGTTTCTCCATATCCCCTCGAGATAAAATCTATACATATTTTATTGCAAACCCTAAATCCAATGAGGGATTATCATTGCATGCAGCCCCCAATGTCGCATTGTTTCCTTGAGCCGCCATTTCTCTCATTTTTTTTTTTGCTGCAATCTCCTGCTCTAAGGATGTTTTCAGTCTTTCCATATCCCCTAGAAATAAAATCTGTACCACTTTTATTTCAAAATCTAAATTTGGTGAGCATTGTTTCCTTGATAAGCCATTTCTTAATCCTTTTCTTTCTGCGGTCTTTTTCTTTTCCTCTACTGGTTAAATTACTAGTAATTTTGGTTTCATCAGTTTTTTGTCATTTGATTTATAGAGTGTTTAAGAGTCGCATTAATGATTATTCAAGGCGTTTGGTTAACCTACACACTGGTCATACCACGCTTCTCCAAATTCAGATTCCATTTATTCAAAACTATCATTACACCTCGATAATCCCTACTCATCTCTTAATCTTTCCCTTTAAGAGAAGAGTAAGCCAGTGATCATCACCTAATATAAATGATGACAGTGTAGGGGGCACAAATTGTCTTCCACAATAAATGACATTATTATAGCACAAAATAATTATCTTTATTTGTATAAATTGCATTTGTTCTAAAAAATGCTACCACATGTTAATGAAATCAAAGATGTTTCATTCAAGAAAAATATAACAAAAATCACCCAGACATTTTACTCTGGCTATGTCTACCATATTTAAAAAAAAAAAACAAACAATATAGCTGTGTCTTCCACATTTGCAGCAGCAGAAACTTGGGAGAGCAGGATCACGTCATTTTTTGACTTTCCTTGCTATTCTGCCCTTAATGTCGGTCCGATAGTAATCATCCCTGGATTTCCTTTGCATGTCAAGTTTATCTACCTGTGGCAAGTGATACTCATTCCGACAAATAACTGCCGTACTGAATTCCTTGTCGACATCATCACCAGCATATTTCCAGTTTTGGGTAGGTGCACCTAACACAATAGACTTTTTTTTATTTTCCTAGTCAGTCACATAAAATACTTGCTTAGCTTGGGAGGCTACAATGAAAGGATCATTCTGGAGTCCCAACTTATCAAGCTCAACCAAAATGTAGCCAAGTTTGTCTTTTGAGACCCCTGCTTTGGTAACCCATTTACACTTGAAAAGTGGCATTTTCAACGTATGATTCAGCACCCATATCTCTTGTAAAACACCATAATAATCCGCTTGATTAAGGGTAATCACCGCTTTTCTAATGTGCGTGTCAGTTGCCTCTACGTAAACCCCGCTATTCTGGTCAACGGAACCATCACTAGATTTTGTGTGAAACAAGTATCCATTGATGTGATATGCTTCGTATGTCGCTACTTGTGCATTCGGTGGGATTGATAGCCACCTTAAGTCCTGATTGAAGTTTTCCCTAGAGCACTTTTAATTAAGAGCACGTTGACACGGAAATCTCTTTATTAGAGAGTGGTGCTGCCCGTGAGTGTTTTCATGCAGATCTCAATACTGACACTTCGGGAGATTCGTGCTACTCCGCTGCGAGTGAACATTAATCGTCATGTCATGCCAATATTGAGAGTTCAGCTAGGGAACATAGCATAGGAAAATACTAGGCGGCTCCGGCATTAGTGAGTAATGCAGCTAGGAGCTTAAATACTCATTAGGCATTAGTGAACAATTCATCTATGAGCTTGAGTTTCAATATAATATGAAGAGAGACATAGGCGCTCATCAGATTCTGATATATTCTCCAAATTCCCTGCGGAATATAGATATATCAAGGTCTACTACTTCTGATGCTGAGTCAGGTAGACAGACTTTTACAGTTTTCGCCCTGAGCTAAAAACCACCATCAACAACTAGGTTTGCGAACTCACCTATATTGGTTTGCGAACTTGAATGGCAATATAACTCAGGAGAAATTTTTCTGTTATAGATTCGTGAATACAAAAGTTCTCACAGAAAATCTCTATAGTAGGCTCGTGAAATCACTGTAATAGGTTCACGAACTCAAGGACCTTATTTCTCTTTAATTTTGAGTTTTATAAGCTTTAAGTTCACAAAATCATTTCTTGGTTTGTAACTGAATTGATTAAAAAACATTAGTATTAAACTACCAAAACGAAATCTAACAAACTCAAGAATGAGTTTGCAAGTCTACATATTTTCGATAACACTTTTGCTTTTCTCTCAAGAAAAGTTTGAGTTCTTCAAGCAAGTGCTTGGAAGTCTAAATATCACTAGACTTACAAAGAAGCTAACATTATATGATATTCTTTGAATAATAAAATCCTCGACTTTTTCTATGATTGGTAGATAGATTTAGAGAAGAAAACGAGTTCAATAGGAAAATGGCTAGTCCTCGTTACTTACCTCGATGAAGCTTCTCCAAATGACGACGTCTTCATATGATCTTCAATTCTTCATCTGTCTTGAGTAACTTGGAAAATCTTAAGATTCTACTACCTAATCTATTCCAAACCGTACCTGGCTTTCGTAGGACAATATCAAGAAATAGTTTTGGCACCTAAATATGACAACACAATTGACATACCAAGATATGTAAGTTCAACCGATCATTCAATTTAATTGATAGTTTATTGATTTTCTTCAAATACATTTTAATCAAGGTAATGGAAATCTGTTCAATTATGAGGGATCTTCAAGAGAAAAGAAGATATTAAACAAACCTGAAAATTAAGATAGCTTACTATCTTTAAAAGTTATAGAGATACCTAATCGATTCTACCTCACAAGATCAATTTAAACTAGATATAAATCTTGTAGAATTACAAAGTTTGAGACGAATAAAAATTTGTAATTTCTATCAATTTTATTCCTCAATCAATTATTCTTAAATGACCGTATAATAAAGAGACACCTTAAAATAAACAAGAACTACAATGATCAAGATAAGATTTTTGATATTAAGATCTATCTGGTAAAATATAGTATGACCGGGCTTCACGAATCATTTATTGAAGACTTCAAAAAGTCGTAATCTAATTATGTTTAAGGAGGAAACCTAGGTTTTTAGAGAATGACTTTAGCCGAAAGCAGGACCGAGTGTGCCAGGATTGAGATTTTAGGTGCACATAGTCTTCTATTTATAATGATGAGCAAGGCTAGGTTGCTTACAATCATAGCAAGTTCGTGAATTAGTTTCCATGTTTACGAAGTATTTTGATCTCAAGCAATCTCAATATAGGTTGATTCCAAAGAATATATATAAAGCACGTAATCATGCGAGAAGTTTGCTTTAAGTTACAAAGCAGAATGTGCACAAAAGTTATCATTCGAGAACCATGCACAAAGTAATCTTACAATATTTAGCCTAATAGGCTTGTGAAGCATTGGAGTTTAGGAA
This sequence comes from Papaver armeniacum, assembly GCA_023531295.1. Lineage (NCBI taxonomy): Eukaryota > Viridiplantae > Streptophyta > Magnoliopsida > Ranunculales > Papaveraceae > Papaver > Papaver armeniacum. Next base: position 27,886 of record JAJJWW010014433.1, read on the forward strand.
CACCCAAAAACATGCTAGTTCGCGTACCCATAAATCAGTTCATGTATAGATGTTTAAAAGTGTTTAGGAACATATCCAAAATGGCCTAGTTCGCGAAATCATAAATCAATTCCTGTACAAGAGCAAGTTTGAAAAAAGTTCCAGGAATATATCCAAAAATGCATAGTTCACGAACTCATTTAAGTCAAAATATTAAGGAGAGTGGATAAATATCTGAATCTACGTACCCTATTAGATGTTACATTATTACTTAAAATAAAAATATATATGTATAGTATATAAATATTTGTAGTAGTATAAAGAATCTAATATTTGTATGTATATATATATATTTTTAAAAGGAATGTAGATAAATAGGAAAAGTAATAAATAAATTTGTTTCTTTATTTACGGAGAAACGGTTTAAGATTTTAGATTGAGTTACATTAAAAATGATTTTACAATTATAAAATATTAAAGGTATGTTTGATAGTTTGATGAAAAAATATCACTACAAACGAAACTTGAAACTATTTTAAGGCAGGTAAAAATAGAACAAAGGAGTAATAAAAAAAGACGAAGGGAGTATATCGAGAATGATCAAGTACAAGCTTGAACTCGATTTTTTTCTCTCGCAATTCTTCGATTATATTGAAGCCATACGACGTTGTTGTTGTCTCAGTAGATAGAATAATAAAACTAACGAGGAAATAGGAGGATATTTATCTTCACATACATTTGTTGAAGAAGTCCTCACAAATGTCTTCGTTGTTCTTCATTCTTCATAGGTTATTTGATGAATTCTGATACTTAACTATCGTGCTCTAATCCTAGTCTGAAACTGACTTTAGTAGACTATAAATCAAGATATAGTTTTGTTGAACTAACATTGACAACAAGCTTGACATACCAAAACTTGTGAGTTTGACCATGCGATGATCCAACATCTACTACCTAATGTGTTCTAAACCGAAACTGATTTTAATAGGCTAAATCAAGAGATAATTTTGGCATCTAAAGTTGACAACATAACTGACATACCAAGATATGCAGGTTCAACAGGTGATAGAAATACTAATCAATCTCTCTCAAGTTTCTCTCTCCTCTCTAGTTTCTTCTCAAAACCTTAAAAAACTCTCAGCATCATTAACGATTACTGCTCAGGTCCATTTTAGGTTAAATCTGAGCAGGGTTCTTTCATTTTTCTTATTTTATAAGATAGCTAGCAGTTTATGTTAGATTTGTTTAAGTTTTGTTTATGGAGATTTTTATGGTGTTCTCTTGTGGGTTTTTTGCCCTTTTTGTTTGTGTCTTCTCTTTTATGGATATTCTCTATGCGTTCTCGTGGCGTTTCTTTGTGATTTTAATGGGGAAGTTCAAGTGTAGTGATCAAGATTCAAGACTTTGGGCATATTACTCTCATATTTTCATGAGAAGATATTCTTTTCAAGAAGAAAACACCCTATCAAAATGGTTGGTTTATAATGAATAATTAATTGGGGGATAGAAAAACTAATTGGGGGATATTATACTGTAGCTGCCAGCATGGTTTTTCAATGCCGGTAGTCCATCGACCATGCCGGTTTTCATTGAAAACTATGCCGGCACATATCCCCCAATTAGTTTTTCTATCCCCCAATTAATCATTCTTTATAATCCCAAAACCATTCTCTCAATCTTCGGATTGCTTGGTGCTCTTGTTGGTAGTTCGTTACTTCTCTTCACGATTTACTTTTTGTTAGTACCTTTTAATTGTATTTCGATTTTTGATCATGATATTCTTGAAGCTCATGTAATCTCTATTTTATCATAAATGAAATTCTATAAGATTTATTGGAAGAAAAAAAAACAGTAAAAAGTATATATAATTGTATTTCGATCTTTGATCATGATATTCTATGAGAT
>JAJJWW010014434.1:0-298062 GCA_023531295.1 Papaver armeniacum
AGACGTCTTCCGGGGATTGAATATCGGTTGCGTACGGCGTGGAGTAATCTGTTAGTGAAAGAACCAGAAATGCATTCTTTCAATTATTCGTAGGTGTGTGAAATTAGGGGTTGTTTTCTAAATGGCAACTATAAATAACGGGCTGAGTTAAAACAACTCGCCTCTGAACCAATGTAGCCATATGATATGGCCCATATCAGCCGATATTACCAGTATCGGCACCTGAGCGATACGAACACCACTGTATACGGATATCCCCGATATATCAGCTGATATACGTCGATTCGAGCCAACCGAAATTTCTGGTATGAGGATATTTTAGGTGAAGAATGAGGGTAGTTTAGATCTGTCAGGGGAAGGGAATGGATAAGTCCTTAAATATCAGTTGGATTTTAGTTCTTCAGCCGAAAAAACTCATCTCCCAAAAGTGGATTTTAGAATTAACAAATTAAGTTCTTCTTCTCAATCTGGGAATGGGGATCGTTATTCTAGATTAACCATAATTGATTATCGATCGTCATTCTCAATGGAGTTATTCTAGTTAATCTCTATCTGAAAGGAAGGATGGCTAATGGACTTATGAAAAATGAATGAGCCTAACCAATGAAGTTATGCTGGATTTCACAGTAGGGAGAGATGATCGATCCTCGGGTCGAAGCGTTTACTTGCTTTGAATTTTTCTTGGGTGACATTTTAGCTTTGATTATTAATCTTCTTCACAATTATTAGCTAACAGAAGGTTGGGTTTTTGATAATTACTCCGTTCTTTTGCTTTGATTTGATTTCTTTGTGTAATTATTCTCTTATTCGCTATTTAATTACTCTCTTATTCGCAGATCTATATGCCAAGATAATTGTTGCTGCTTAATTAAAGGTGTTTAGAAAGAATAATGGGTTGTTCTGTTTCTCTAATCTTGTTAACTATGATTTCTTTAGATGTGAATATGAAGAATTGCATGGATGTATTTTGCGTTTTTTGCGTTTTTTGTTGGTTTTTTTGCATGGAATATGAAAAATTCCGATTTGGAAAAATGGAGAGAGAACGAGCGCAAAATGCGCTCCATCTCGACAGAAAAAATTTTCTGGTTTCCATGGAAGCCTTAGGAAACACTAGAGGAATCAAGGTAGAAGAAAGGAAGAGAAGAGGATTTAGCTCTTGGATTCACTTTTCATTGATAACGCTTCCGGTTGGTAGACACATTGCGAAGCCATGGATTTTCACCGCGAGAGAAGGAGGTGGCCAGAAGAGAGGGAGAAGCATCATATCGTGCGAGGTTAAGGAAAATGAGGGCCTGGAAGATACTTTAGGATTTCTAGAGTCGGAAGGGGGATGCCGAGAGATCTTACGCTCTTTGTATTCCCCGTGGAGAGGGGATGTTATTATTGGTCCGTGCTTTCTAAGGAGAATCAATAAGGTCCGAAGGATAATAACATTATCGGGAGGGGCTTTGCAAAAACCACCAACTAAGTCGATTTTCAACATGCTATCACGAGAAAAGTTGGAGTTGCAAGTGAGTATCAACTATGAGGTGATAAAATCCAGGGCTTTGTCGAGATGGCAAGAGAGTGGCAATGGAGGTGTGAAACAAATGCGGTGGGATTGTTTTTGATCCTGGAGATCATTGATTAGCAATCAGCTTATATTGTTTTAATTAAGGATTATTGGTTAGATCTATGGAAGCCAAAGAAGATTATAGTTGATGATTCGGTGGTAATATTGCCGCAGGATCGATTTGAGCCTGTGGAGGTATCCAAGTCTACAGACTTTTATGATCAAGGTATCATTCCTATTACAATGTCTAGATATCAAAAATGGCTAAAGATCAGGGAATTCCTCATCGATTCTGGAGTTACAAATTATTTAAAACTGAGAATCTTTGGGGGTTTCATGGAAATTGCAGATAGACATCGAGAAAGGAAAATTTAAATTTTTTCAGAATCTCAGTCAAAGGAGATTTCTCGATGATTCCGGCGATACTCGTGGTGGAAGACGGAGACCAAAAATGGATTATTTCCATTGAGTGGGATTATAGGTACGATCCTAAGAATAAGGCTTCTTTGGAGGAATTTAACAGGCTGTTAATTGAATTTGAGAATAAACAGGCTATTTCAAATTCAAATTCTAATCCACCCGCTTTATTCCGGGAGCTAAATCGGTGCGTGTTTGAACCTGGTCTCTGCTCCAATGTCCGAGTGAAGACTCGAACGGATGAGTCGAGACTTGTCGTGATGTACAAGCCAAAATCGGGGCTAAGTCGAGTACTGGATTATTCCACCCGGGCAGAGGGAGGAGAGTTCTATGAGAGCTTTCTTCATCTCGATCCTCAACTTTGAATAGATTAGGAGGGGTGGAATCTACTCAAGTTGGTGAGAAGGGCGTCTCTATTGTTGAGAATGTAGGAAGTGAAGGTGCAGTACCCTATTCTCAGTGTAGAGGTGTCAGCCACGCTGTTAATAAGTTCCATTATCTTGCTGATGGTGGAGGGGATGATGAAGTGCCTACTACAACAAGATTGGAAATTATTGATAGTTTGTTGGCTGCTGAGGTGTATGGTTCAGAGAATGTGGTTGGAAGAGATGAGGTAGATCCCAAGCATTTGTGTAATCATACAGCTTTGGCATCAAAGGATGGTTCTTTACCTAGTAATAGTAGATGTGATGATGTAGTTCCTACTATTGGGTTAGATAATCCTATTTTAATGAATACAGAAAGAAGGTTTTCTTCCTCAGGTTTACCTGACGACCTTCAGATTGTTTTTCATGACAGTGTGTTGCAGGAGGAGAGAAGGTTGGATACAGAGGTGGATGAAGTTACTATGCCTCTACATATTAAAAATTCAAGAAATTTGTTTTCTGTTGTTGAAGACCAAATAGTTATCAATTTGGGAGACATTCAAGGTGTCAACATAGACTCAACTGAGATTATTTTCTCGACCTCAAAGTTGGTTTTTGAACTTTGTAGTCGACTTGGAGGTATTACAAAAAAGGACGAACATCAAGCCAAGGAAGTCATTGAAGATATTCTCTATAAATATAGGGATAGATATAAGGCAATAGCTGACGGCAAAAAGGTGCAAGACAGTTGTGATACATCAAACTCTGGTGAATCAAAGGAAAAGGAAAAGGAAAATGAGGAACTAACATCAAGGGAGAAAATAGCTGATGATGGGGTCTAAATTCATTAATTGGAATTTAAGGGGTTTGAATGCTTATGATAAACAGATAACTTTGAAGGATTTGATTAATGCTCATAAATGTATTGTTTGCACAATTCAGGAAACTAAGATGGTTAACTTCTCGAGCTTCTTTTTGAGACAACTATGGTTCAGCTCAGATTTTGGATGAGATTTCTTACCTTCTCAAGGTGTTACAGGAAATATTGGTGGTCTATTAACAATGTGGGACGATACTGTGCTGTAGTTGCTGGATAAAAGATTGAGTTATAACTCAATTTCTTGTCTTTTTCAGGTCAAGAGTAATGGTTTCAAGTTTATTCTCTCTAATGTTTATTCACCATGCGATTATAACTTAAGAGAAATTTTTTGGAATGATCTAAATGATGTAAGAAATTGGTCTTCTGAAGCCTGGTGTGTGGTTGGTGATCTTAATGCGGTGAGAAGTGATGCTGAGAGAAACAGAAGTGGAGGTGATGTAAGGAATATGCAATTCATTAATGATTTTATTCTTGGGCAGGAACTAATTGATTTGCCGTTGAATGGTGGTGCGTTTACATGGAGCAATAAACATGATGATCTGTTACTTTGTAGACTTGATAGATTTCTAGTGTACTTCTTTTGACTCTAAATTGGTAAATGCCAACTCAGGTTGCTTTGGTTAGAACTATCTCTGGCCATAATGCATTATTCTAGAGTTAACTCCTAATTGTAAAGTTCATTCTAGCTTCAAGATTGAGAATCACTGGTTACAGCACCCTGAGTTTGTGAAGTTGGTGGAGATTTGGTGGAAGAATATGAAGTTTGAAGGCACTCCAGATTATATACTTTTCAGGAAGCTACAAAATTTGAAATTCTTCATCAAAAATTGGAGCAAAACAGTTTTTGGAAATGTTAGGAAGGAAGAGGAGGAGTTATCTGAGAAGATCAAGGTTTTAAATCTGGCTGAAGAAAGTGATGCATTAACTGCAGTGCAAAGAGAAGAAAGAGCGGGGTTGTTAGTTTCCCTTAACAATGTTAAGAGAACTAGAGCAAGAATAGCGTTTTAAAGGGCTAAGGTTAATGGCTTCAAGTATGGTGATAAAAATACTAATTATTTCCACAAGATTGCTAATGCAACAAGGAGGAGAAATTGTATTTCAAAACTGGAAGTCGAGGGAGTAGATGTTTTTAATCAAGAGGTGATAAAAGGTGAAATCCAGCAGTATTACACTTCCCTTTTTACTGCTTCATCTACAATTACCCCTTCTTTTGAGAACTTGAATTTTAAGAGCATTGACAACACTCAGCAAAGATGGCTAGAAAGACCCTTTGATGAGGAAGAGGTGTTTGTCTATTAGTGTTGTGGTGCTAACAAAGCATTAAGATGGATACAATATGGAGTTTTACAAAGCTTGCTGGGATTTTATGAAGGTGGAGGTGATGACATCAATGCATTTCACAGAAAGGTAAGCTTGATTGGAGATTAAATATGTCTTTATTAAGTTAATTCCAAAGAAGGAGGATTTTTAAAGATTTTAGGCCATTAAGTCTTATTAGCAAGCTTTTATAAGATCATTTCAAAAGTCATAGCAAAAGGATCAAGGTGGTGATGCCGGTCTAGTTTCAAATGCTCAAGGTGCTTTTGTCAAGAATAAGCAAATTCTTGATGGCATTCTAATTGCTAATGAATGCATAGATAGCAGATTGAAACAAAGAAGCCTGGTATCTTATGTAAGATAGACATGGAGAAGGCTTTTGATAATGTCAACTGGCCATCTTTGTTCACTATCCTGAGGAAGAATGGTTTTGGAGATAAGTGGATACAATGGATTCATTGGTGTGTCACAGGGGCTCAGTTTTCAATTTTGGTAAATGGGGAAGCTACAAATAGAATAAAACCTTCAAAAGGAATAAGCAGGGTGACCCTCTTTCACCCTTTTGTTCTTGTTGGTGGTGGAAGTTCATTTATTCTGATTAATGACGCAGTGGCTGAAGGAAGACTTACTGGTTTTCAAGTTAAAGATGGTGGTTCAATGGTGTCTCATTTGCAGTTTGCGGATGACACTATTATTTTTCTTGGTGCTTCAAAAAAAGAGGTAAGAAGATTGTTAATTATTTTGTTGATGTTTGAAGTTCTAACCGGAATGAAACTTAATTTGGATAAAAGTTCGATTACAAGTATTAAAAATGATGAGATGATTGGAGATTTGGCTTTAGAACCTGGATGTAAAATAGATAGGCTTCCAATTGTTTATTTGGGAATGCCCATTGGTGCTAGTAAGAGAAGTGCCGCTATTTGGGATGTAGTTATTGAAAGAATGAAGAAAAAGTTGGCTCCTTGGAAAAGAAGATTTCTTAACAAAGCTGGAAGGGTAACTCTAATTAAAAGTTCTTTGGAGAGTGTAGCTATTTATGTCTGTGGAGAAGAAATTAAACAGCATCATAAGAAAGTTCTTATGGGGGAGGATGACGATACTAAAAAACGAAGTGGTCTCTTTAGATAAAAGTAGCACAAACCAAGGAAGAAAGGTGGTTTGGGAATAAGAAGACCGAGATTCATAAATAGATCATTGTTAGCAAAATGGTATGGTAGATATTGCAAGCAGAAGAATGCTTTGTGGAGAAAATTAATGTGTGAAAAATCTAAGGCTGAGGAAGCGGCTCTAGTTCCATTACAGATAAAGGAGGCAATTGGCAGAAGCATGTGGTTGGATATTCTTAAAGCTAATGTTGATTTTTTTAATTCTGTTGTCTTACAGGTTAAGAATGGTAGATCTGTCAGATTCTGGCATGACTGGTGGTTAGAGAAAAGGGCTTTAAAGGATAAGTATCCTAGACTGTTTAAGCTGAGCTTACAAAAGAGTTCGATGGTGGCTGACATGAAGTGTGACTCCTGGAGTTTTCTGTTTTCAAGGTCTCTTAATCCTGCTGAAAGAATTGACCTGCTGGAACTGAAGCACGATGTAAGAAACGTAGTTTTGAACAATGCGGAAGAGGATGAAGTGGTAGGATGTTGGACTGCAAAAGATATTTACAATTCAATTTCTGGAAACTTACAAGATTGGGAGTTTTACAGGGTTGTGCAAAGTAAATTATCTCCTCCTAAGGTGCAATTCATGATGTGGGCGGCTATGCATAATTCGATCCCAACTAGAAACATGTTACAGGCGAGAGGTATTGATATTCCTTCTAATTTATGTCTGCTGTGTAATTTGGAAGTGGAGACTCAAGATCATCTATTTATGAATTGTACGGTTTCTCGTTACATTTGGGAGGTATTTTGTCTTCGTTTAAAGTTTTGTGGGTATGGCCAAATGATTTAAAGATTATGTTACTAAGCTGGAGGCTGGACAGAGTGAGTAAAAGACTTAAGATAATATGACACTTAATACCATTTGCTATATGCTGGGAGATTTGGCTGGAAATGAATAGAAGTGATGAGTGCCAAATATTGCATATTTCTACATCTATTTATTGGCATTTAACTCATCTTTTGTGCTCAAAAATCAGATATTATCCCAGATTTTGTATTTTATTTGTTTTCAAGAATAAATATTTGTACTAATTAATTTTGTGTTTTTAGGTAGTAAAAAAGTTCGGAAAGCGAGAGCCAAAAGAGCGAAGAATTGAGTCGAGCATCTATGGAGCGAAGCCAAAGCCCGTGCGCGCAACAGCTTGCAACCCAACAAGGAGCAACCCATCTACAAGACATGGGCCCAAGCTATCCAAGATCCGACCCACGACCCGGATCCGAGCCGTTAGATTTGATCTCTTCCACATCCAACGCTCGCTCCATCTTTCCCATCAACACTCGATGCTCCCGCTCAACACCAAAACAAATTCACGATTCTCCCGAGCCGTTCGAGATCTCGCCCGCCGCATCCGACGCTGCCACTGACTCGCTCATCAAATATCGATACTTCCGCTCCACAAAGCAAAACCACCAACACCTATACCCCATCGAACCAAACCCATTTTCTCCTCCATCTTCTCTTTCTTCCTCTCCTGATCCCACATCGTAGAAAACCCCTTCTTCCCCATGCCTTTTGCGAGCCACCTCCATCATCACCTTACCCGACAATGCCTCACCAAACGCGCGCCGCAGCCCACCTTCACCTCCTCTCTAGGTCTAGTTACCTCTCTCTTAGCTTCTCCCATAACCCCCGAAGCTAATTTAGAGATAACTAGAGTTAGGTTTCACCAACAACTTGCATGGTCGATTCGGAGGTCGAGACGAGACAAGGCAGAGAAATCGGGTTTGGGTTCTTGTGTAATCGAGTTGGAGTGATTGTGAGAGATATAAATTGATGTTTGGTATGTGAGAGAAAGATAGCATGTTTTAGGGTTCATAATTTAGTTTCAATTTTAATCTGTTTTTCATGATGTTTGTAATGTTCTAAATTTAATTGCTAGGATTACAATGAAACTCTAGTTCTTTTGTTCTGTTGTTCAACTGTATTTGAGTTGTTCTTTGCATGTTTAAATTATAAGATAGTTCAATTCTAGCACTTTCATTGCCTTGCTCTCACAATGGATGCCATGTATCCATTGTAGTTAGGATAACTCTGCATTGAGTGTATTTCACCAAGCTTCAACCACTATCGCTAACCCTTGACTAGTTGTGCTTAATTAGACAACTAGTGCTCTGAATTAGCACCCTTAGCCGATAAATTGAACTATCCTGGTGAAACCCTTAGATAAGTGATAGCCGACACACTTTCCTTATACATGTCACAGAACACTCAAATTAGTTGAATCACATAACTTGAATTAGAGGTGGATTTGATAATCCTAGTGCCTGCAATTTCAATACTCATATACCATTGTGTTTTTTAGTCTTGTAACCTTCAACTCAGTCGTATCGACACCAAGTTCAATCCATATTTGTGTTACAATACCTTAGAAAATCAGTTAAGAAGCTCTTAGAACAACCTTGCACACACCACTTCTCTGTGGGATCGACCTGTGCTTGCCCTTGCCTCCAATAGGCCTGTGCACTTGCAGTTTAACGTAGGAAACCTCTTTTGCAGACCTACCAAGAAGGAGACATGGAAGCAGACATAGAGATAAGGAGGAACTAGTCTATGCTATCAAGATGCATATTTGCTTGTGGAGTTTGACGACTACTGCGTTTCAGAACTATTCGATGAATCAAATTGTTCATCAATGGGAGAACATAATGCATATGTAATTTGAGGTTTTTTTTGGGTTCTCTGTAGGGGTGGTTGTCTTTGACCACTTTTTAATTACCTTTGTACATCCATTTTTTTTTTCATTAATATAATCTTTTTCCTCAAAAAAATAATAATTAGGTCTAGTTCACTTATTTTTAGATGTGAATATGAGAAAAGCTAGAATTCATGATGTTCTTCATGTTCTTGTCTAAAGTCGAAGCAACCATGGCGGCGGGGGTTTATGGAAGAAAAAGAACAACAACAACAAATGAAGAGGTAAATATGTCTTGTTGTTTTTAAGTCGTTTAGCGCTAGTGGGTTATATAACTAGTTGATTATGTTAGAGCATTGCTCGGTCGAACTCGCATGCGTTGCTATCTCAAGCATGTTTGTCAATGTTAGTGATCAAAACTATAAGTCTTGATTTCTAGTCTACTATTAGCTAAGTCTTGGACTAGGATAGAAAGTGTAGTTGAGCTCAAGACTCCGTGGCAATCATCATACAAGACGAAGAACTACTCAAGGAACTGGTGGAACTTCATCGACTAAAAGGTATGTGGAGACTTGAACTTTTCTATCACTCAAAAGTCTATCTACTCTATCTCCTATCTTGAGACAAAGTCGTTTTGCTATATCGACTATGATTATACACATTTGTAATTTCGAGCCGAGTTTATCTCGCTTATCTATTTCTCGAAAAATGTGTTTGTAAGCTTTCGCTTTAGCCAAGTTCATCTTTACCTAGTGAAGAAACTCATGTTATGTTTCAATCACTTAAAAATGGCTTTGACGAAAAATGGTTTGTGAATAACAATTATATAACGTCCTCTAAGAATGTTTCAATGATTGAAATGAGAGTTTAGATTATATAACCATGGATGGAAGGATATAAACATTGTGTGGTAACACATATGTGTGTAAGTCCTTATTCCTTGAACCAAAGTATGCGTACTTTGCTGCTCAGGAAAACCCGAACCAAGTCCGCGTACTGTCGGAAGTTCTCGACCCGAGAAAATCTGCTGGAGTTTGTGAATTGTAAACAAACTTATTCCAGGTACTTAAGTCCGCGTACCAAGTCCGCGTACTTAAGTTGGTTATTTTCTAAAAACGACTATTCGTGAACTTAAACTTATATAAACTAAGGAATGCAAGTTTGCAAACCGTGGCTATAAAGTTAATGAATCGATTCGAGTGAATCAAATCGTTTTTGTTTCAATTGTGTTTATTATAAAGATCTAACAATTGAACAACTCTCTAACAAGTTCATTTGAGTCATTTGAACTAGTTATGGTAAAGAAGAATATGGTTGATATGAAAGTGCTCATATGGATAACCATTTGGTTAACTACTGTTGAACCAACTAAATGTACATGTTTGGGTACTAAGTTACACAAACCTAAAACGTGCATTTCATTTGTGTGTAACAAGCTAAGTTTAGATCTAACGGTTGAAAGATATTAACTTGAATCTAATCAGGTTTTCATCTAACGTTGAATATTGAATGCTTTGTTACCAAGGTAACTTAGATTGCAAACCCTGATTTGAAAGACTATATAAAGGAGAACTCTAGCAAATGGGAAACCTAATCTCCACACCTCATGTGTGATACTAGTTGTATAAGCTAGAGTGGATTCTCCTTTAACCTTAGGTTTCTATCGAGACCGTAGGTTAACGACATGAAGACTTCATTGGGATTGTGAAGCTGCATCGATACTACTTTATCGTAGTTGTGTGATCTGATCTTGCTATTTCTATCGTACTAAGTACAATCGTAATGATTGGCTTGAGATTGATTTCTCCGATAGGCAAGATATAAAAGTAATCACAAACGTCTTCGTCTCATCGTTTCTGATTCCACAATATCTTCTTTCGCCGCGTCGATTAAGATTATTGTGAGGTGATTGATAATACTAAATTGTTCTTCAGAATATAAGTCTGGTTATCAATTGGTTGTTGTTCACCTTGATTTATCAAAAGACGGAACAAAACTCGTAGGTATTTCGAGGAGATGATTTATCTATTACCGTAGACTTTTCTTGTGTGATGCGTATTTGTTTATTAAAGTCTTCGACTTTGGGTCATAGCAACTCTTAGTTGTGGGTGAGATCAGCTAAGGGAATCAAGTGCGAGTATCCTGCTGGGATCAGAGACGTACGGAGCGCAACTGTACCTTGGATCAATGTGAGATTGATTGGGGTTCAACTACAGTCCAGGTCAAAGTTAGTTTGTACTAGGCTAGTGTATGTAACGGCTTAATACAGTGTGTGTTCAATATGAACTAGGTCCCGGGGTTTTCCTGCATTTGCGGTTTCCTCGTTAACAAAACTTCTGGTGTCTGTGTTATTTCTATTCCGCATTATATTTTGTTATATAATTGAAATATCACAGGTTGTGCGTTAGATCAATCAATTAGAATATCCAACCTTTGGTTGTTGATTTACATTGATTGACACTTGGATATTGGTCTTTGGTACCATCCAAGTTATCTCTCTTGTATTTAATTAGACTCGCAGATTTCTATTTGCTTGAGTAAGAATTAAATCGAGAGATCGAGATATCATAACTCTTTGATATACTGTTAATAAGATTGAGTCTAGTTTATTCTCTTAAAAGTATATTGGAGTTAGTACATACAGATTGCTAAGCGAAATATTGGGTGTGGTTGTTGTACCCTCACTTTTTCAATTGGTATCTAATAAGTTTGTGTTTGGTTGGGTTGTTGTACCCCCACTCTTTGAAATATTGGGTGTGGTTGTTGTACCTAATAAGTTTGTGTTTGGTTGGTCCTTAAAAATTGCCCTATAGGAAATTTCTTTGGAAAACTCGCTATTGCATCTGTAACGCACGCCAGAACTCCTTAAAGATTGTTCAAAGATTATTATGGACTAAGCTTCTGGGTTCTCATGATAATATCTGTTCATCTAAGATCTTGGAAAACTTAGATGATGAGGAACAATCCAAAGGAAAAATTAAAAAGAAGGAAAGATTGTGAAAACGTTCGTTACGCTCAAAGATATGGACTCTCACTAGATTAACTCTTAATCTTTTTGAGAAATACTATCGCAATGGATCAATCGATCAAGATCTATTCAGAGCGTTTGAAAGTGTTTTTAGATTCTTAGAAAAACTTAATTATGTTAAGTTTAAGAATCGACCCGATACAAGTTCTGTACATATAAATAAAGATGTATGAACTGGACACGCTGTCAACACAAGTAGATCCAATATGGGTTCGCATGTGTTTGACGCAAGTTCAAAGTATCGGAAGAATCTTCTTTCTAGGCATATAAAAAGGAAGATAGAAAGCTCTGACAACCCTGATTATCATCATTAGTTTGATTGCATCACTGGGACTGCTCACAAATATCAACCAGAAATGTTGCATGAGGATCTCTCTGCACATCATGCCTCTTGGTAACAAGCCTGGCACTACCCCATTTGTATATATCTTGAAATGGGGCAAAAAATGGTTGATCTGTGTACAGTTGGGTTGAAAATTCTATCCTTCTTGAAAATCTTCTTTCTACTACATCCGTCCCCTCTCACAAATTGTGTTGTCACGGATTGCACAACCTAGATGTATGAACATCAAAGAAATCCCACATTCCTTTTATGGTTCGCGGTTCACAAACGAGTCAAAGCCCAAGTGGGGCATATAAAGTAGAAGTACGCGTACCTTCTTCTTCTTCCCCAAATCTGTCCGCGTTCGTGAACACTCTATGGTTCTTGTGTCTCCTCCATTGAAACTTCCTTGGAGAAAGATTAAAAGGAAGGGTGTTCAAGATTTATTCCAAGTAAGTAATTTCCTCTTGTTCCTTCCAATTTCTAGCTCTCATGATGAATTCTAGGGTTTCAAAAAGAAGCTCAAAAAGTTTGAGTGCTTCTAGCATGAATCTCCCATTAGATCAAAATTCTCTCAGGATTAGGTTTGTCAATGATTCCCGTGCTAAATTTTTTGAAAGGATTTCATCTAATTGGTTTATTTTGGAAAAGAAATTGGAACTATCTAGTGGATATAAAGAGGATTTAGTTTGCTTTAAAAAATTCAATCTTGGAAACATCTTTGATGGTCTTGGTCAAGGATTTGATTCTCTTACAAGAATTTTTTATGCCAACATTCATGATGTTGATCTCGAAAAAATGGAATTCAAATCCATGATAAATATAGAAAGATTTCTTGTAAATAGAGAGTTGATTTCGAAGATTACCAAAATTCCGTTGGGAAACGTTTGTCTACCTAGGCCATGTGATGAACGACCATCATGTGATAACATCTCTCTTGGACTTTGCGGGAAGAAGGTTGCTTGGAATCAAGGGAAGTTTCCTACTAATGTTCTTATTGTAGCCTTAATGGCCTTCGGAAAACTTGGTATCTCTAATCTTTGTCCCTCCACTATAGAATTCTTGATGGAGTCGTGAGTTTGCCGAATTGGTCTATTTCCTTGTATTGGGTGTTCCAAGTCTCGATATTTGTGGTTTCATCATTTCTCAAATGACTTCGATGACTTCAGGTTACCCTTGCTTGATTAGTCAAATTTGCCGTGTGCATGATTTTGATTCAATTGGCAATTCTCTTGGGGTTCCCAAACCGGTTCGTCCATGTACTTTCAAACGTATAAGGGAGAATATGTGCAAAAGACAAAGAGATGATTCCCTTGATGATTGTGATCCTACCACCTTGAGTCTTCTTCAAAAAATTCACAAGGGTGTGTGTGATAGGTGTCTAAAACACCTAATTTACTATCTAGAGTTTATGCTTCTTTGCTATTTTTCTTGTGAATTATGTACTTTATGTCTGCTTTTGAGTTATTAGGTACTCTGGAGTCGCACGGATGAAAAGATGGAAAACTCACCCAATTGGAGTAAAAAGGGCAAAATTGTCATTTCATGGCAACTACTACGGCGAGTGCTATGCGGAGTCAAGTCGATGATAAGGGGCTGCTAGCTCAGGTTCAAAGGAGAGCTAATGGTATGCCATCAGGTGGCCCGTATCCATCAGTGGGTGCCTGTGTATTTTTCTACTCTTACACAGCCCTAAATGTTAGAGAAGTTATCTTCTCTTTTATCAATTGTTTCACCTGAAATTGATAGGAAATAGAGGCACCTGAGAGTTATAGTCGATGAATTTTGAGAGGAGATCGAGAACTAAGTTGGAGAATTAGTTGAACTGCAGCCGGAAATGGAGAAGTCAGAGAACTAGTAAGTTGGTACTGTGGTGATGGAAGAAGTTAGGGTTTGAGCAAGAAGAGATTCATGGAATCAGAGATGGGTTTTTGCAGCTGTGAAGATTCAGATCGGGAATGAAAAGAAGAGCAGTGGCGATTGAGATGCTGGTTTGTTATGATTGGAATTTGCAGTTTGGAGGCTTTGTTGTTGTCGATCTCTGAAATGAAGGAAGTGTGCTATTACTGGTTGCTGTAAAGGCAATGGAACATGGGTTTGGTTCAGATCAAGAAAAGGAGGAAGGTATTGAAGCTGACCTGATGTATAGAAGTTGTTGCTGCTGTTAAGGGTTTGCTTTCAAATCTCAGAAAGAATTGGAATCTGTGAATGAGTTGCTGCCAAGGAATTGCAAGTGACAAAGCTTAGGTTGCTAATGGATGTGGTTCAGTTGTTGGTGAGTGCCTGAGATGGAAGACTTGGAGCATTATGAGCATCTGATGCTGTTGGGTTTGAGTTTCAAAGCTCTGATGGTGTTTGAGTTATGGAGGATGTTGCTTTTGTGGGCAGAGCCAGGTTGGAAATGGGATTGATATTGAATGAATGCTTGTATTGACAGGTCTTGTGCTGTTATGGATTGAGGCTGTGGGTTGAGACAAAGATAACCTTCAGGTGAAGCAATTGGTATGGTTGGTTTTCTTTGTGGAGTCGTTTTGCAGATGAAGACTACAAGAGTTGATTCTCGGTGCTCAAATGGCTCGAATCGAGCTAATGAAGCTGTGATGATGAGCATGTCAGGTGGGAATGTTGCCATGAGCTACATGCCAAGTAACTGGTGCTGTTGGTGGTTGAGTCTTGACAGATTGGAGCTGGAATTGGTGGTGCGGGCAATTGTAGATGATGATGTTGTCTCAGGTGGTGTCTTTGAAGCTGCAGGTGGATCATTGAGGTGAAGGTTATGACTGAGACTGGAGATGCTACTATGGGTACCTGGAGAAGGAGGTGTTAAAAGGGCTTGGGTCTGGTGGAATTTGAGACAATGAGGAAAATTGGAGCTAAGAGGATGCAGGAGTGGATGAGTGATGTTCTTGTGTGAAGCTTTGGTCCAATGGGTATGTTCATGAGAATTGCAGACTGAGATGAAGCTGCAGAGATGATGTGGAGTTTGAACTGGTAGTACCGGTGTTGACTAATGGGTGTTGCAGCTATGGATTGTCAGAATCGGATGAAGTTGAAGCAGAGCAGCAAATGGAGTTGAGGCAGCTGAAGAAGGAACTTGAATTGCAGGGAGACAGAGCTTGCAACTCAGGTGGTTTTGAGGTGAAGCTTGAACCTGAAAAGGCAGAGCTGGTATATAATGGACTCATGGAAGATTGAGAGCTGAATCTGTGGTGGCTCTGAGTTGATGCTACCGCTTAGATGTATGCTTAGGTACAGGTTATGGAATGAATGCTTTGCAGGTGGAGCTGGTGTTGGATTGATGGAGTGAGGGTGAGAATGAGATTGAGAAGTAACTGAGACCTGGCACTGGAAGATTGCTTGTGTACTGGTGGCTTGGAGACAGGTCCAGAGAGTAGGTTGAACTGCAAGAATGGTTGCAGTTTCAGGTGGTGCTGTGTATGCTGGAATTACAGTGTTATTGATGCTTGCCTGCTGCTGCTGGAATGAAGAATTGGATTGCAGTGAATTGGAGGCAATGATGAGTATGAAACTGCAGATTGAGTTGGTTTTGAGTTGAGCTGCAAGCTGACATGGTAGTGAAATTGCAGAGATTGAGATGTTGGGAGTATCAACTGGTTCAGTTGACATAGCTTAGTGCAGGCCAAGATGGCTGGAAGGGAAAGCACTGATGCACAATGATGGTGCAGCACAATTTTGGCCTGGCAAGATGGCAATGGCCTTGGCCACTCAGCCCACTCAGCTGAGTAAGAAACTGACTCGTTCTGACTCGGTGATTGACCGAGTTCACTCAGTTGACCAGACCGAGTTGACTCAATGATTCGGTCCTGACTCGTTGACCGGTGACCGGCGGACTTTACGGCCAATGGAACCGATTTCCGGCCACTTCTCCGGCCGATTTCCGACCACAATACCAGCTTTCCGGCGACGTATTTTTGAACTTATTTTCTACATGGGTTTCTCTCTCTTATGGGCTTGGTGGATTTTTATCTAATGGACTTTGAGACTTGACCTAATTGGAAGAAAGGAAAAGCTATAAAAAGAGGAATTCTACAACTTTTGGAAGACATCTTATTCTTGGGGGAACTTGGAGAGCCGCTTTTGTTTACGCAACTAGGGTTTGCTTTTGTTCATCTTCTTCTTTATTCAACTTATATTTTTGGTGATGAACTCCATAGCTATGAGTAGCTAATTCTATACTATTGGTTAAGGATGTAGTCCTATTTCTAAAACTTGTGTTTGTTTTATGTATTAGTTTTCTCTCTTGATTATCGTTCAATTCTCTACTGTTTTTATGATCACATGATTGAAGTATTGTGATAGGATTATGATGTTTGATTAGTTAAGTGGCCAATTAATTGAACTTGCATCTTAGTCCATAGCTATTTTAGGTTTTTCATCGAGCGATAACCACAATACAAGTAGCATGATATGTTTACGGTTTGTAGTGATACACTCTCGTAATCATATGTAGAGTTTGACCATTGTCCGAATTGTTATGTGCAACGCATGACAATTGCATTGATTAGCCTATTTCTGAAACTTAATGCTCCTAGGAATTGAACTTGATTAGCGCAAGGCGTTAGGTTATTCTTTAGGTAGAATTCACATACGTAGCTCTAATGTGTGTGTTGATGAAGTTGGGAAATTAATAGATTATCTTGCTCTCTTGATTCTCTAGGCTTTTGATAATATAAGAGATTAAATCGTAATTCTATTCATATATGCAAGCACATGTCTAAGATTGAAGATGAATTCCTTGACCAATATCTCTCTCCATTGATTACTTTCTACAATTTACTTTGCTTTTAATTTGCTTTTATTGCTTACATAGAAATCAGAAATCCCCCCAGTTGGTTACTTTAAGAAATTGAATACGTAATAACTACAATCGCCTCTCTGTGGAAACAAACTCTTTATTATCGTATACTTTAGGAAAGTGAAATTATTTTTGACGCATACGACATCGATCAAATTTTGGCGCCGCTGCCGGGGAGGCATACGGCTAGTTATTAAGTTTTTAGTTTCTTATTTCGTTTTTGCTTTTATCTTTGCTTCTTGTTTTCTTGTCTTGTTTCTCACTTGTTTGCGAGAATTGTTTTCGTGTACCTAATCCTGGCTTCTAAAGATTGGAATTATCCATCATGGGATAGCTACTCGAAGAGGCACAATACTCTAACCAAGTAAAGATACAACGGAAGAACAAGAGTTGGAAACGGAAGAATAGACTTTCCAACAAGGAGAAGCAGTTTTACAACAAGAGGTTCCGGGTGAACAAGAACCACCTTTTGAAGAAAAAGAAGAAGCAATGGGTGATGCAAATCGTTCACTCAAGGAGTTAGCTTCTCATAGGCTTGATACACAACATGGGTGTATTCAAACGAACTCTACTTTTGAGATAAAACCGGGGTTGCTTAGAGAATTACCAAAGTTCCATGGCATGGTGAATGAAGACCCAAACAAACATCTTATGGACTTCCACACCATTGTCACGGCCATGCTTCCAGCAGATGTTGCGGCGGATGGTGCAATGTTGAAAGTTTTAGTTTCTCTTTGATGGATAGTGCTAAGGATTGGTTGTACTATTTACCTCCGGAAGTGTCACAACATGGAATGGGTCAAGAAACTCTTTTTAGAGAGATATTTTCCTGCTGCATCAACGGCTACTCAAATTCGCAAGGAGATTTGTGGGATGAAGCAAAATGTGGGAGAATCCCTATATGAATGTTGGGAACGCTACAAGAGATTGGTGGCAAGCTGTCCTCACCACCAATTCAGTGACGCTATGATCATCCAATACTTCTATGAAGGACTCCAGTCAAGTGATAGGAATCTCCTCGACGCTGCGGGTGGTGGTGCATTAGTGAACAAGACGGTGGCACAAGCTAGAGAGTTGATTGAAAACATGGCAGCGAACTCACAACAATTCTTGAGTCGTGGGTCGGATGTGATTCTAAGAAGGGTGAATGAGGTGAACGAGGTTGAGGAACTTCGTCAACAAATGGGTAACATGAACGCAGTGCTTCAACAAGTTGCAGCCGCGGTGATACCAAGTTCCTCTCAAGCTTATGAAGACGAGCAAGCTAATGCGATCTTTCCAAATCAACAAAGACGGTATGATCCCTACTCCAACACTTACAATCCGGGATGGAGAGATCACCCCAATTTTAGCTATGCCAATAAGCAAGGAGCGATTCAACAACCTAGTTTCAACAACCCGAGTGGATTTCAACCTCAATAACAACAATTCCAGCCGAGACAACAATTTCAACAACAACAACAACCTCAAAATATGGGGTATAATATGGAAGAGTTGCTGAAATCTTTTATGCAAAGAATGGAGAGTACGGTTAAGGATTTGCAAACTCAAGTTGGTTCTATGGCTATGGAGTTGAATCAATTGAAGGCACAAAATGGTGGGAAACTCCCTTCTCAACCTATCAACCCAAAAGAGAGTGTCAATGCAATTACGTTGAGAAGTGGTACACAACTTGTGCAACCCGAAGTCATTGATTCGGGCGCGGTGGAAACACCAAAGGAACCTGTTTTGGAGGAGAAAATCGAGGATTCTCCCAAACTTCCGAGGTACCTATTTCTAACTCTAAAACTCCGGTTTCTACTTATGTTCCTCCTTTACCTTTCCCTCGCAGATTTGCAAATTCCAAAAAGGCGGAACTAGAAAAGGAGATTTTAGACATTCTCAAGAAGATCCATGTGAACATACCACTCATAGATGCAATCAAGCAAGTTCCAAAGTATGCAAAGGTGTTGAAGGACTTGTGTACCAATAAACAAAGGCTCAAAGTTAATGAAGTGCTTAGTGTGGGGAAGAATGCTTCAGCAATCTTACAACACAAACTCCCACTTAAGTGCAAGGATCCGGTAGAGCTTTGACATTCCCGTCACAATTGGTAACACCACATTTAATAAAGCTATGTTGGACTTAGGTGCATCCGTTAATGTCATGCCTGCGTCTATGTATAATTCACTTGATCTTGGTCCTCTTAAAAAGTCTGGAATTGTGTTGCAACTAGCCGATCGTTCTAATGTCTACCCAATGGGTATTGTTGAGGATGTGCTCTGAATTAGACAACTAGTGCTCTGAATTAGCACCCTTAGCTGATAAATTGAAATATCCCCTGGTGAAACCCTTAGATAAGTGATAGCCTGACACACTTTCCTTATCTGTCACAAGAACACTCAAATTAGTTGAATCACATAACTTGAATTAGAGGTGGATTTGATAATCCTAGTGCCTGCAATTTCAATACTCATATACCATTGTGTTTTTAGTCTTGTAACCTTCAACTCATCGTATCGACACCAAGTTCAATCCATATTTGTGTTACAATACCTTAGAAAATCGGTTAAGAAGCTCTTAGAACAACCTTGCACACACCACTTCTCGTGGGATCGACCTGTGCTTGCCCTTGCCTCCACAGGGCCCGTGCACTTGCGTTTAACGTAGGAAACCTCTTTTGCAGACCTACCAAGTTTTTGGCGCCGCTGCCGGAACCGGTAGTGTCTTTGTGTAGTTCATAGTGTTTACTTTCTCGCATTTCAGTCCATTCTTGTACATATGTGCATTACAATCTTGCTCTTAATCACTGATTTGTGTTAACTTAGCTTAACTTAGCTTAAATTTATGCATTTTGTTCATCTTAGTTGCATCTTAGCTTAATTCACTTGCATTTGTATTTATCAATAATCTGTACTTCATCTTTATCATTAGCACTGTAGCTTACATTCATAAGCCCCGTGCTCTTTCATTTCTTTTTGCTAAACTTTGCATATCTCGCATCATTGGACAAGTATCTCATCCCCGTAACTTGGTCTTCCCGAACAGATAACCAAGCATCGTGGTCGCTTTTTCATACCATGCAAGTATTGCTCTCTTGTTTTGAAATGAGCAATATTGAGAATCGAGATTTTTCTCTTGAGTAGCAGGTGCACTGTGGAGCAACTAAAGTAAAACCAAGGAGGAGAAACAAAGGAGCAAAACCAAGGTGGAATTGCCTAAACCCGGTGCTATATCTTTGGTGGTATTGTGTCTCAACCTTCCTTACATGAATGAATGAATGATAGCTTGCTTGCTTGTTTGACCATTGTGTTGAATGCCAGACCTTGCTCACCTGTTGAATTAGCTACCCCCGCTCCCTTGCTAGCCCCTGAAGCTGCAAGTTTGAGCTTAGCCTGTGAAAACCAAGTTGGTTGAACAATCCCAGTTGAAGTCAACAGAGATAGTTGACATCAACTAACCCTGTTGACATCCCTTGCATGCTCTATTCTATTGACTTGTATAACCACTTGTGTTGTCAACCCTGAGCTTGCCTGTAACCATCAGACCTGGTCCCTTTGCATGATAAGTTGGATGCCTTGCTGAGTATTGCTCAGTCTTTGGATTTTTGCTTGACTCTGTAACATTTGAATAAACCCGTTGCCATCTGAACTTGTCCTTATGTGAGACCTGGTGAGCCAAGTTGTGCTGCACTTCGCATCTGCTGCAATTTGTGCATAATCTCCGAGTTTTGAGCTCAATCGACCTTTGCTTGAGCATCCGTGAAGCGCCAACACCGATTATTTGTTTGATTTATTTGCTCCTTCTGTGAAGTTTATTTACATTGCAAATATATTGAGATTGTGTATCTGCTGTTACATCTGCATCTATAAATCGTGTGTGCACCTTGGGTGCTTGAATGTGTTGGTGAGTAGCAGAGTTGCATTAGGATTTAGCTTGTTTTTCAAACACACAACCTTGCACATGCTTCACCATTGAGTGAGCACATCCCATACCCTGTGCACCTCACAAAATTTCTTTACCAATCTGGGCTGTGCTGTGTCAATTCTTGTGTGAATTTGTGATTGCTCTGGGCTGTGCTGTGTCATCTGTGAGAACCAGTGTATAAGCTGTGCTGTGTCTTTTGTCAACTTGTGCATAAAACCTGCACAGAAACTGACTGAGATGCCAACCTAGGCTGTCTTGTATTGCTCTGTGTTGTCTGAGCACATAAATTGTGCTGAGCTTAAACCTGCCCTACACAAGCTGTGCTGCTCAGTGCATCTTGCTCTCCTTGCTAAAGTTGAGTTTCCTTGCTATGCTCTGTGCCTAACCATAAAACTTACACTCTCAACTGAGGCCCAACCACTGGGCTAAACCTTAGCTGAGCTGCTGGGCTAACAGAACCCAAAGCTGGGCTCTGCACAAACTAAGGCTTGCATAAACTGGGCTGTGCAAAAACTGAACCCAGTTCTGTTGGGCTGTGCACA
Organism: Papaver armeniacum; assembly: GCA_023531295.1. Classification (NCBI taxonomy): domain Eukaryota; kingdom Viridiplantae; phylum Streptophyta; class Magnoliopsida; order Ranunculales; family Papaveraceae; genus Papaver; species Papaver armeniacum. The sequence continues at coordinate 20,936 of JAJJWW010014434.1, forward strand.
AAACTGAACCCAAACTGGGCTCTGCTTCTGCACCAAACTCAAGCCCACAATGGGCGAAACCCACCCACATACTGGGCCTTACAACTTCAAAAAGCCATCTTTTGGGCTTGAGTTTTGTATTAGTAGGTCATTTTTGAGTTTTTGCTTTTCTGTGTTGAACTTGTTTGTATGTTAACATGCTAGATGCGCTAGCTAGGCTATGATTGTGTCTTTTAGAGACCAAACAAATCGACTAGTTAGAATCCATGGGACGAAATCGTAAGCATACCCAGTTCTTCAAAAAAGCCCAAGCCTGCACCTATCTCGAAACAGTAAACCATGGGTGATGAACAAAACCAACCCCGTAGTCTCAAGGACTACATGTACCCAACTAGGGCAAGCCAGCCCTCTTGCATCATTCTCACAACCGATGCTTGTCGTTTTGAACCGAAAGCAAGCACCATTCACATGTTACCCGTGTTTAGAGGGGTCGATGCCGAGAACCCCTACCATCACGTGAGAGATTTTGAGGATATTTGTGGGACTCGCGTTTTAACCAAATGCCAGAGGAGTCCCTCAAATTGAGATTGTTTCATTTTTCTCTGAAAGACAAAGCCAAGTCATGGCTACATGCCCTACAACCACAGTCCATTAGAACCTGGGATGACCTCACAAAAGAGTTTTTCATAAAGTTTTTTCCCAACCATAAGACGGCGACAATTCGCCAGAGTCTAAATAGTTTTGTGTAATTAGAAGACGAAACTCTAGCAAAATACTTGGAGAGATTCAATGAATTATTACTCCAATGTCCCCACTATGGTTTTGAAAAATGGAGACTCGTGCAAATCTTGTATGAGGGTCTAGATGTTAGAACCCGTACCACAGTCGAGTCAATGTGCAATGGTGCATTTATTGACAAAAATGCTGATGAGGCTTGGACTTTCTTGATCGAAGTCGCTGAAAAGACTCAACAGTGGGAGTCCATCCGTGAACCGAGAAGGACTACCCCCACAAACAATGTTCATAGAATCGAATCTGACTTTGAGGGAAATGCAAAAATGGCATCTTTGGACCGGAGAATAGAAGTGCTTGAGTTGGAAAAGAATGTAAAATCTAATGCCCCTACTCTCCGTGACCAAATTGATATGGCAACTTGTGCCGCATGCCATAGTTCTGACCACTTAGTGGACAGCTGTCCAGATTTACATGCATTTCAAGAGTCCAAAACCGAGCAAGCCAATGCATTATACCATAGGAAAGAGAACAACCCTTATTCTCAAACCTACAACCCTGTGGTGGAGGAATCACCCTAACTTCTCATGGTCCAAGGGACAGGGTACAAGGGGGACCAACAAATAACAACCAAGGATACTCATATCCTAGAAACCCCCAAATACCACCACATCCTCAGTACCCCGTGGAGAAAAAGACTAGCTTGGAAGACTGTGTCGTCATGTTAACCCAAAATTTTGCAAAACTTGAGAAAACCACCGACCAACATCTCACAAACCTAGATCTTAAGATAGGTCAAATCTGTGATGCATTGAATGAGAGAGAAAAAAGCAAACTTCCTAGTCAACCCCAACAAAATCCAAAGAATGTGTTTCAAGCAGGCTCCTCTACCTGCAATGAAAATTCACATAGTCATGCGAATGCTATCACCACTCTCCGTAGTGGTAGAATTGTTGAGAACAATGTAGGTGTACCACCGTCAAGCGAGTCTACATCAGACTCCCCAGTACACACAACACCACCGAAAACATCTACTGTAGAGAAAGAATCTGAGCCTGTTGATAAGACCAAGAGTCCTACTGATATAGATGTTCCTTTGCTGTCATGTACCTGTTGCTCCATTTCCACAACGGTTGGTGCAACGTATGGGGTACCCAATACAACGAGATTTTGGAAATGTTCAAAAGAGTTAATATAAACATTCCATTTCTCGAAGCAATCAGGCAAATACCCGCCTATGCTAAATTTTTGAAGGACCTTTGCACACAAAAGCGAAAGCTTCATGTGCATAAGCGTGCCTTTCTCACCGAGCAAGTAAGTTCAATTATTCAAAACAAAACCCCACCTAAGTTCAAAGACCCAGGTAGCCCAACTATCTCTTGTACTATAGGTGATCATACAATCGAAAAGCTTTATTGGACTTAGGAGCTAGTGTGAATCTACCGCCATATTCGTGCATGTGCGGTTAGGTCTTGGGAATTGCAACCCACCCCGTCACGCTACAATTAGCGGACAGATCCGTGAAAGTCCCTCGGGAATCGTTGAAGATGTGCTAATCAAGGTTGATAAATTTTATTTCCCCGTGGACTTCATTGTGTTAGATACTCAACCTGTGCAAAATCCCCGAAAATCATATTCCCGTTATCTTAGGACGTCCCTTCTTGGCAACGTCAAACACTATCATAAATTGTCGTAGCGGGATATTGAATTTGTCTTTTGGCAACATGACTGTAGAACTGAATGTCTTTCGTGTGAATCAACAACCCATAGAGTGTGATGGTGATGAATTGCACGAGGTTAACATGATTGAGAGTCTGATCCAAGACTCATTGCCCGACATTTTGTCAGTGGACCCTGTGCAAGCATGTTTAGATAACTTTGACTTAGATCTCTTTGAGTCTGAGTACATTAGTGAAGTCCACTCTTTGCTAGAGTCTGTGCCACCCATGGATATTGCTAAGTGGCAGAATGCAGTGGAACCACTTCCACTCTCCGATACCAAATCTGCCCCACCTCTTGATACACCACCTAAGCTTGATTTGAAACCATTACCCGATACTTTGAAGTATGCTTTCTTAGGTCCTTCTGACACTTTACCTGTGATTATTGCATCATGTTTAGACACAGAACAGGAAAGTAGACTCTTAGAAGTACTTCAAGAACATAAAGGAGCCTTAGGTTGGACCATCTCCGATCTCAAGGGTATAAGTCCCACAATTTGCATGCATCACATAAATATTGAGGAAAACACTAAACCATCTAGGGAAATGCAAAGGAGACTTAACCCCAACATGAGAGATGTTGTCAAGGGTGAGATTCTGAAACTACTTGATGCGGGTATCATTTACCCAAAGGTGCTCGATAGCTGATGGGTCGGTCCCATTCAGGTAGTACCCAAAAAGTCTGGCATCACTGTAGTTCAAAATGAGATGAATGAACTTGTCCCCACCCGTGTAACCACAGGGTGGCGAGTCTGCATTGATTATAGAAAACTGAACACGGTAACCAAGAAAGACCATTTTCCCCTTCCCTTCATTGACCAAATGCTGGAAAGGTTAGCAAAACATAGTCACTACTGTTTCTTAGATGGCTATTCTGGCTACAACCAAATCCACATAGCACCCGAAGACCAACAAAAGACCACATTTACATGTCCTTATGGAACATTTGCTTATCGTCATATGCCTTTCGGGTTGTGTAATGCACCCGCTACTTTTCAACGTTGCATGATGAGCATATTTTCCGACATGGTAGATAAGTTTCTTGAGATTTTTATGGATGATTTTTCGGTGTTTGGTTCTTCTTTGATGAGTGTTTGCATCACCTCACTTGTGTGTCTGATTAGGTGTAAGGAGAAGAGTTTGGTTTTGAATCGGGAAAAATGTCATTTCATGGTTAACTCAGGCATTGTTCTAGGGCATATTATCTCGGAAAAAGGCATAGAAGTAGACAAAGCCAAGGTAGATCTCATTCAACACTTGCCTCAACCTCGTTACGTGAGGGACATCGAGATCATTTCTAGGCCATGCGGGTTTTTACCGCCGATTCATCAAAGACTTTAGTAAAATTTCAAGACCCTTGTGTAATCTTCTTTAAAGATGTTGCATTTGTCTTTGATGATGCTTGTAAGGAAGCATGGGAGCAAATCGAAGGCTCTCCTTACATCCGCCCCTATAGTCGAGACCACCCGACCGGTCATTACCATTTGAGATTATGTGTGATGCGTCTGACTATGCTGTAGGAGCTGTTTTGGGCCAACGAGTAGACAAACTTCCTTATGTGATCTACTATGCTAGTAAAACACTTAATGATGCTCAACTGAATTATTCCACAACTGAGAAAGAGTTGCTAGCTGTTGTGTTTGCATTAGATAAGTTTTAGATCTTATTTGATAGGGTCTAAGGTCATCATTTATTCTGACCATGCTGCATTGAGATATCTTTTGTCTAAAAAAGATGCTAAGGCTCGTCTAATTCGATGGATACTCTTGCTACAAGAGTTTAACCTCGAAATTCGAGATAAGAAAGGGTCAGAGAATGTTGTGGCGGATCACTTGTCTAGGTTGAATGTCGAATCTGTTGATGAATCTGTGCTAATTAGGGAATCATTCCCTGATGAGCAATTGATGCTTGTGTCTGAAATGCCTTGGTTTGCTGATATTGTGAACTACCTTGCTACAGGTAGAATGCCCTTGCATTGGTCTAAACAAGACTGTTCTAAGTTCTTGGCTGAAGTTAAACATTTCCTTTGGGATGACCCATATCTGTTTAAGTACTGCCAAGACCAAATCATTAGGAGGTGTGTCCCCAATTCTGAACAAAGGGACGTCATTTCTTTCTGTCATGACCATGCATGTGGAGGCCACTTTAGTGCCAAGAAAACTGCTGCAAAGATCTTGCAAAGCGGTTTCTATTGGCCAACACTGTTTAAGGATTGCCATGCCTTTTGTGTTGCTTGTGACCGATGCCAGAAATTAGGAAGTATCTCTAGGAGAAACATGATGCCATTACAACCCATTTTGATTGTTGAGCTGTTTGATGTTTGGGGTATTGATTTCATGGGTCCATTTCCTAACTCTGAAGGTAAGTTATACATTCTTGTTGCTGTTGATTATGTCTCTAAGTGGGTAGAGGCCATTGCATCCAAAACCAACGACCATAAAGTTGTTCTTTCTTTTCTTAAGGAAAACATTTTCTCCCGTTTTGGAACCCCTAGAGCAATAATCAGTGATGGAGGTAGTCATTTCTGCAATAGACCCTTTGAATCATTAGTGCGCAAGTATGGAATCACTCATAAGGTCGCAACACCTTACCATCCTCAAACCAATGGCCAAGTAGAAGTTTCTAATAGGGAAATTAAGCATATTCTTGAGAAGACCGTCAATCCTTCTAGGAAAGATTGGTCTTTGCGCTTAAACGATGCTTTATGGGCCTATAGAACTGCATACAAGACTCCCATTGGGATGTCTCCTTACAGAGACTTGTGTACGGAAAAGCATGTCATCTACCTGTTGAGTTAGAACACCGTGCATACCAATTCGTGAAGAAATTGAATTTTGATCTTGATAAAGCTTTGGTACCCATAGGAAACTTCAACTCAATGAGTTAGAAGAATTGAGAAATGATTCATATGATAGTGCCAAAACGTACAAACATAGGATGAAAGTGTTTCACGACAAGCGCATCCTGCGCAAGTCCTTCACACCAGGTCAGAAAGTTTTATTGTACAACACTCGATTGCATTTGTTTCCAGGAAAGCTACGTTCTCGATGCTCAGGACCATTCTTGGTACGCACTGTTTTTCCCCATGGAGTCGTAGAAGTTGAAAACACAAAGAACCAAGAACATCTTCAAAGTCAATGGTCAAAGACTGAAACCATTTCGGAGCATCTTCCACCAGAAGTTGAGACCAGTCGACTTGGAAGACCCCATCTATGTGGACTCGATCTAGTTCACTTGTGTACATACTTATGGACTAAAAATCCATCATCTTTCCCTTTTCTTTTTCTTTTTGCTCTTTGCATAGTTTTTATGTGTGCTAACCAAACTTTTTGTCTTGCCCCTTGGTTGTTTGCTTTCAAAGCATTCATCCTCCTTTGGTTTAGCAACACTCTTGTACATCCGGTAATCTCTTCCCTTTTTCTCTACTCAAAGATAGTTCTCTTGGTATGTGACCGTTTAAATTTTCATCATCTGTCGACACATTGAGGACAATGTTTGATCTAGGTTTGGGGTGTGACTTGCATATAGAGTTTTTAGTCTTTTTGTTTTACTTCTCAAAAAAAAAAAAAAAAAAAAAAAAAAAGTATTCAAAACTCTTTTGTAAATAAAAACCTCCAACTTGTAGAGATTTTAGAGTCACTAGCATGCTTCTAGCTATGTTTACATAGAGAGTCTGACCGAAATAACAGAACTTGGAAGTACCGGAGAACACAATCGGGTTTCTTAGTTGATTAGAGCGTTAAAGTTGGATTTAACCATACCGGAGGGCGAATTAGGTGTTGTTTAGATATTCGGTAGTAGAATTGTGATCAGCCATAGTGGAGACTACCCATTTTACATCAAGCGAGGTACCGACCTTCACTCTTTGTGACTTTCTAGAAAAGCTGTTAGAGTGTGTGTCACCGTACGTCAATTCCGGGTAGGAATGGTGAGCTACCCAACTTCGCACCACTTTCAGCACTATTTTTGATCTCTTGAGTGCTAATTCCGTCAATCATGAGGGTGACGTCTAAAGATGAAAACTCCTTATAAATATCGATTTGCAGTTAGCATCACTCTCTCTCCCTCTCAACAACATCAACAGATTCATAGAAACACATCATCGTCAGCAAGCGGAGCATCATCAGAATATTTGAAGAAAAGTGAAATAGTCCAAGGTTTACGTGCAACAAAGAAAAGAAAAGAAAATAGGATGAGAATTAGTGAAGTTTATAAAATCAAGACAATACAAGTTATGGAAATTGAGTGATATAGTCCTTCACCCATGGAGTTAGTAGTTTCATTGTTTTTGTTATTATTTTCAGTTCTTTTTTTAAAAAAAAAAAAAAAAAAATCAAAAAAAAAATATTGTAGTTTATTTTCTTAGTTATACCACCATGGTAAACAAGAATTCAAGAAGAAAAATCCAAGTAACAAAGAAATTTGAAGAGAAAAGTTATAAATTGTCAAGTTTTTGTGAAATTTAGAAGTTCATCATCAACAGTTGAAGACCGAAGACCGAAGATTGAAGTCGTTTCTATGGTTCCTATGAGAGAGTGATATTAATTGTCGATCGGGTGAGAAGGTAAGTGAGTACTCCCACCCTTGCTAATGGTTGATTTCCTTTCTTAGAGATCATCAGAAAAAGATTCTTTTTGTCCACATCTCTGTGGAGTCTCCGAAATTATTTCGGAAGGTTATCCTTCTTACCTACATCGTGTGCGGTGATTTCTCTCTTTATTCCTCCCCGCACACATGAGAGACTAAAAAAAAGCGATCTTTTTGAGTGCAATTATCATAAAACCCTATTAGTGAGGCAGAAGTCGAGGCTTATGATCACAATCGAATCCGAATTCTTTCATATGGTATGGTTACTTCTCGCTCAAAGACTTAAGGATGAGAATGCGTTCTTTGGTAGTTCTAACTTCTTGTTACTAGCATGCGTAAACTCTATATCCTCATAGCTCCTTGGATGCTTGAGACTCTTTTACACTGAAGTTGGAGAAGGTTTTGTGGGTACACTGTAAACCCTCACGAGACTACAACTCGTCCACTAGGGACACCTAGGGGTTTAAAGGCTTAGTGCATACGCTAAATGCATTCGAGAGACCAGCGAGACAGGTGGTATAGTTAGGATTTCTTAATTTCGTTTCACTTGAGGACAAGTAAAATTCGGTTTGGGGGTATTTGATGAGTGCCAAATATTGCATATTTCTACATCTATTTATTGGCATTTAACTCATCTTTTTGTGCTCAAAAATCGATATTATCCCAGCATTTTGTATTTTATTTGTTTTCAAGAATAAATATTTGTACTAATTAATTTTGTGTTTTTAGGTAGTAAATAAAGTTCGGAGAAACCGAGGAGCCAAAAGAGCGAAGAATTGGAGTCGAGCATCTATGGAGCGTAGAAAGCCGCGCGCGCAAGCTTGCTTGCAACCCAACAAGGAGCAACCCATCTACAAGACATGGGCCCAAGCTATCCAAGATCCGACCCACGACCGGATCCGAGCCCGTCCTTTCCGAGCCGTTAGATTTGATCTCTTCCATATCCAACGCTCGCTCCATCTTTCCCATCAACACTCGATGCTCCCGCTCAACACCAAAACGGCCTGATTCTCCCTGAGCCGTTCAGATCTCGCCCGCCGCATCCGACGCTCACATGTACCGCTCATCAAATATCGATACTTCCGCTCCACAAAAAAACCACCAACACCTATACCCCATCGAACCAAACCCATTTTCTCCTCCATCTTCTCTTTCTTCCTCTCCCGTCCACATCGAGAAAACCCCTTCTTTCCCCATGCCTTTTGCGAGCCACCTCCATCATCACCTTACCCGACAACATGCCTCACCAAATGCGCCGCAGCCACCTTCACCTCCTCTCTAGGTCTAGTTACCTCTCTCTTAGCTTCTCCCATAACCCTAGAAGCTAATTTAGAGATAACTAGAGTTAGGGTTTCACCAACAACTTGCATGGTCGATTCGAGGTCGAGACGAGACAAGGCGAGAAAATCGGAGTTTGGGTTCTTGTGTAATCGAGTTGGAGTGATTGTGAGAGATATAAATTGATGTTTGGTATGTGATAGAAAGACAACATGTTTTAGGGTTCATAATTTAGTTTCAATTTTAACTGCTTTTTCATGATGTTTGTAATGTTCTAAATTTAATTGCTAGGATTACAATGAAACCCTAGTTCTTTTGTTCGTTGTTCAACCGTATTTGAGTTGTTCTTTGCATGTTTAAATTATAAGATAGTTCAATTCTAGCACTTTCATTGCCTTGCTCTCACAATGGATGCCATGTATCCATTGTAGTTAGGATAACTCGCATTGAGTGTATTTCACCCAAGCTTCAACCACTATCGCTAACCCTTGACTAGTTGTGCTTAATTAGACAACTAGTGCTCCAATTAGCACCCTTAGCCGATAAATTGAACTATCCCTCGGTGAAACCCTTAGATAAGTGATAGCCTCGACACACTTTCCTTATCTGTCACAGAACACTCAAATTAGTTGAATCACATAACTTGAATTAGAGGTGGATTTGATAATCCTAGTGCCTGCAATTTCAATACTCATATACCATTGTGTTTTTAGTCTTGTAACCTTCAACTCAGTCGTATCGACACCAAGTTCAATCCATATTTGTGTTACAATACCTTAGAAAATCAGTTAAGAAGCTCTTAGAACAACCTTGCACACATCACTTCTCTCGTGGATCGACTCCGTGCTTGCCCTTGCCTCCATAGGCCCGTGCACTTGCGGTTTAACGTAGGAAACCTCTTTGCAGACCTACCAAGAAGGAGACATGGAAGCAGACATAGATATAAGGAGGAACTAGTCTACGCTATCAAGATGCATATTTGCTTGTGGAGTTTGACGACCATCTGCGTTTGTAACTATTCGATGAATCAAATTGTTCATCAATGGGAGAACACAATGCATATGTAATTTGAGTTTTTTTTGGGTTCTCTGTAGGGGTGGTTGTCTTTGACCACTTTTTAATTACCTTTGTACATCCATTTTTTTTTTCATTAGTATAATCTTTTTCCTCAAAAAAATAATAATTAGGTCTAGTTCACTTGTTTTTAGATGTGAATATGAGAAAAGCTAAAATTCATGATGTTCTTCATGTTCTTGTCTAAAGTCGAAGCAACCATGGCGGCGGGGGTTTATGGAAGAAAAAGAACAACAACAACAAATGAAGAGGTAAATATGTCTTGTTGTTTTTAAGTCGTTTAGCGCTAGTGGGTTATATAACTAGTTGATTATGTTAGAGCATTGCTCGGTCGAACCCGCATGCGTTGCTATCTCAAGCATGTTTGTCAATGTTAGTGATCAAAACTATAAGTCTTGATTTCTAGTCTACTATTAGCTAAGTCTTGGACTAGGATAGAAAGTGTAGTTGAGCTCAAGACTCCGTGGCAATCATCATACAAGACGAAGAACTACTCAAGGAACTGGTGGAACTTCATCGACTAAAAGGTATGTGGAGACTTGAACTTTTTTATCACTCAAAAGTCTATCTACTCTATCTCCTATCTTGAGACAAAGTCATTTTGCTATATCGACTATGATTATACACATTTGTTATTTCGAGCCGAGTTTATCTCGCTTATCTATTTCTCGAAAAATGTGTTTGTAAGCTTTCGCTTTAGCCAAGTTCATCTTTACCTAGTGACGAAACTCATGTTATGTTTCAATCACTTAAAAATGGCTTTGACGAAAAATGGTTTGTGAATAACAATTATATAACGTCCTCTAAGAATGTTTCAATGATTGAAATGAGAGTTTAGATTATATAACCATGGATGGAAGGATATAAACATTGTGTGGTAACACATATGTGTGTAAGTCCATATTCCTTGAACCAAAGTATGCGTACTTTGCTGCTCAGGAAAACCCGAACCAAGTCCGCGTACTGTCGGAAGTTCTCGACCCGAGAAAATCTGCTGGAGTTTGTGAATTGTAAACAAACTTATTCCAGGTACTTAAGTCCGCGTACCAAGTCCGCGTACTTAAGTTGGTTATTTTCTAAAAACGACTATTCGTGAACTTAAACTTATATAAACTAAGGAATGCAAGTTTGCAAACCGTGGCTATAAAGTTCATGAATCGATTCGAGTGAATCAAATCGTTTTTGTTTCAATTGTGTTTATTATAAAGATCTAAAAATTGAACAACTCTCTAACAAGTTCATTTGAGTCATTTGAACTAGTTATGGTAAAGAAGAATATGGTTTATATGAAAGTGCTCATATGGATAACCATTTGGTTAACTACTGTTGAACCAACTAAATGTACATGTTTGGGTACGGTTACACAAACCTAAAACGTGCATTTCATTTGTGTGTAACAAGCTAAGTTTTGATCTAACGGTTGAAAGATATTAACTTGAATCTAATCAAGTTTTCATCTAACGGTGAATATTGAATGCTTTGTTACCAAGGTAACTTAGATTGCAAACCCTGATTTGAAAGACTATATAAAGGAGAACTCTAGCAAATGGGAAACCTAATCTCCACACCTCATGTGTGATACTAGTTGTATAAGCTAGAGTGGATTCTCCTTTAACCTTAGGTTTCTATCGAGACCCTGTAGGTTAACGACATGAAGACTTCATTGGGATTGTGAAGCCAGACCGATACTACTTTATCGTAGTTGTGTGATATGAACTGCTATTTCTATCGTACTAAGTACAATCGTAATGATTGGCTTGAGATTGATTTCTCCGATAGGAAAGATATAAAAGTAATCACAAACGTCTTCGTCTCATCGTTTTCGATTCCACAATATCTTCTTTTCGCCGTCGATTAAGATTATTGTGAGGTGATTGATAATACTAGGCTGTTCTTCAGAATATAAGTTGGGTTATCAATTGGTTGTTGTTCACCTTGATTTATCAAAAGACGGAACAAAACTCGTAGGTATTTCTGTAGGAGACAGATTTATCTATTACCGTAGACTTTTCTGTGTGATGCAGATTTGTTTATTAAAGTCTTCGACTTTGGGTCATAGCAACTCTTAGTTGTGGGTGAGATCAGCTAAGGGAATCAAGTGCGTAGTATCTGTTTGGGATCAGAGACGACGATAATAACCGTACCTTGGATCAATGTGAGATTGATTGGGGTTCAACTACTGGTCCAGTCGAAGTTAGTTTGTACTAGGCTAGTGTATGTAACGGCTTAATACTGATGTGTGTTCAATCTGAACTAGGTCCCGGGTTTTCCCGCATTTGCGGTTTCCTCGTTAACAAAACTTCGGTGTCCGTGTTATTTCTATTCCGCATTATATTTTGTTATATAATTGAAATATCACGGGTTGTGCGTTAGATCAATCAATTAGAATATCCAACCTTTGGTTGTTGATTTACATTGATTGACACTTGGATATTGGTCTTTGGTACCATCCAAGTTATCTCTCTTGTATTTAATTAGACTCGCAGATTTCTATTTGCTTGAGTAAGAATTAAATCGAGAGATCGAGATATCATAACTCTTTGATATCTTTTGTTAATAAGATTGAGTCTAGTTTATTCTCTTAAAAGTATATTGGAGTTAGTACATACGTCTGATTGCTAAGCGAAATATTGGGTGTGGTTGTTGTACCCTCACTTTTTCAATTGGTATCTAATAAGTTTGTGTTTGGTTGGGTTGTTGTACCCCACACTCTTTGAAATATTGGGTGTGGTTGTTGTACCTAATAAGTTTGTGTTTGGTTGGTCCTTAAAAATTGCCCTATAGGAAATTTCTTTGGAAAACTCGCTATTGCATCTCATAGTAACGACGCTGAGAACTCCTTAAAGATTGTTCAAAGATTATTATGGACTAAGCCTCTGGGTTCTCATGATAATATCTGTTCATCTAAGATCTTGGAAAACTTAGATGATGAGGAACAATCCAAAGGAAAAATTAAAAATAAGGAAAGATTGAGAAAACGTTCGTTACGCTCAAAGATATGGACTCTCACTAGATTAACTCTTAATCTTTGTGAGAAATACTATCGCAATGGATCAATCGATCAAGATCTATTCAGAGCGTTTGAAAGTGTTTTTAGATTCTTAGAAAAACTTAATTATGTTAAGTTTAAGAATCGACCCGATACAAGTTCTGTACATATAAATAAAGATGTATGAACTGGACACGCTGTCAACACAAGTAGATCCAATATGGGTTCGCATGTGTTTGACGCAAGTTCAAAGTATCGGAAGAATCTTCTTTCTAGGCATATAAAAGGAAGATAGAAAGCTCTGACAACCCTGATTATCATCATTAGTTTGATTGCATCACTGGGACAGCTCACAAATATCAACCAGAAATGTTGCATGAGGATATCTCTGCACATCATGCCTCTTGGTAACAAGCCTGGCACTACCCCATTTGTATATATCTTGAAATGGGGCAAAAAATGGTTGATCTGTGTACAGTTGGGTTAAAAATTCTATCCTTCTTGAAAATCTTCTTTCTACTACATCCGTCCCCTCTCACAAATTATGTTGTCACGGATTGCACAACCTAGATGTATGAACATCAAAGAAATCCCACATTCCTTTTATGGTTCGCGGTTCACAAACGGGTCAAAGCCCAAGTGGGGCATATAAAGTAGAAGTACGCGTACCTTCTTCTTCTTCCCCAAATCTGTCCGCGTTCGTGAACACTCTATGGTTCTTGTGTCTCCTCCATTGAAACTTCCTTGGAGAAATATTAAAAGGAAGGGTGTTCAAGATTTATTCCAAGTAAGTAATTTCCTCTTGTTCCTTCCAATTTCTAGCTCTCATGATGAATCCTAGGGTTTCAAAAAGAAGCTCAAAAAGTTTGAGTGCTTCTAGCATGAATCTTCCATTAGATCAAAATTCTCTCAGGATTAGGTTTGTCAATGATTCCCGTGCTAAATTTTTTGAAAGGATTTCATCTAATGGTTTTATTTTGGAAAAGAAATTGGAACTATCTAGTGGATATAAAGAGGATTTAGTTTGCTTTAAAAAATTCAATCTTGGAAACATCTTTGATGGTCTTGGTCAAGGATTTGATTCTCTTACAAGAATTTTTTATGCCAACATTCATGATGTTGATCTCGAAAAAATGGAATTCAAATCCATGATAAATATAGAAAGATTTCTTGTAAATAGAGAGTTGATTTCGAAGATTACCAAAATTCCGTTGGGAAATGTTCGTCTACCTAGGCCATGTGATGAACGACCATCATGTGATAACATCTCTCTTGGACTTTGCGGGAAGAAGGTTGCTTGGAATCAAGGGAAGTTTCCTACTAATGTTCTTACTGTAGCCTTAATGGCCTTCGGAAAACTTGGTATCTCTAATCTTTGTCCCTCCACTATAGAATTCTCGATGGAGTCGTGAGTTTACCGAATTGGTCTATTTCCTTGAATTGGGTGTTCCAAGTCTCGATATTTGTGGTTTCATCATTTCTCAAATGACTTCGATGACTTCACCCAACAAGAAGTTAGGTTACCCTTGCTTGATTAGTCAAATTTGCCGTGTGCATGGTTTTGATTCAATTGGCAATTCTATTGGGGTTCCCAAACCGGATCGTCCATGTACTTTCAAACGTATAAGGGAGAATATGTGCAAAAGACAAAGAGATGATTCCCTTGATGATTGTGATCCTACCACCTTGAGTCTTCTTCAAAAAATTCACAAGGGTGTGTGTGATAGGTGTCTAAAACACCTAATTTACTATCTAGAGTTTATGCTTTCTTTGCTATTTTTCTTGTGAATTATGTACTTTATGTCTGCTTTTGAGTTATTAGGTACTCTGGAGTCACACGGATGAAAAGAAGGAAAACTCACCCAATTGGAGTAAAAAGGGCAAAATTGTCATTTCATGGCAACTACTACGGCGAGTTCTATGCGGAGTCAAGTCGATGATAAGGGGCTGCTAGCTCAGGTTCAAAGGAGAGCTAATGGGATGCCATCAGGTGGCCCGTATCCATCAGTGGGTGCCTGTGTATTTTTCTACTCTTACACAACCTTAAATGTCAGAGAAGTTATCTTCTCTTTTATCAATTGTTTCACCTGAAATTGATAGGAAATAGAGGCACCTGAGAGTTATAGTCGATGAATTTTGAGAGGAGATCGAGAACTAAGTTGGAGAATTAGTTGAACTGCAGTAGGAAATGGAGAAGTCGAGAGAACTAGTAAGTTGGTACTTGTGGTGATGGAAGAAGTTAGGGTTTGAGCAAGAAGAGATTCATGGAATCGAGATGGGTTTTTGCATTTGAAGATTCGAGATCGGGAATGAAAAGAAGAGCGATGGCGATTGAGATCTTTGGTTTGTTATTATTGGAATTTGTAGTTTGGAGGCTTTGTTGTTGTCGATCTCTTAAATGAAGGAAGTGTGCTATTACTGGTTGTTGTAAAGGCAATGAAACATGGGTTTGGTTCAGATCAAGAAAAGGAGGAAGGTATTGAAGCTGACCTGATGTATAGAAGTTGTTCATTGTTAAGGGTTTGCTTTCAAATCTCGAAAGAATTGGAATCTCGTGAATGAGTTGCTGCAAGGAATTGCAAGTGACAAAGCTTAGGTTGCTAATGGATGTGGTTCAGTTGTTGGTGAGTGCCTGAGATGGAAGACTTGGAGCATTATGAGCATCTGATGCTGTTGGGTTTGAGTTTCAAAGCTCTGATGGTGTTTGAGTTATGGAGGATGTTGCTTTTGTGGGCGAGCCGGGTTGGATCTGGGATTGATATTGAATGAATGCTTGTATTGACATGTCTTGTGCTGTTATGGATTTCGGCTGTGGGTTGAGACAAAGATAACCTTCAGGTGAAGCAATTGGTATGGTTGGTTTTGATGTGGAGCTGTTCTTGCAGATGAAGACTACAAGAGTTGATTCTGGTGCTCAAATGGCTCCGAGTGAGCTAATGAAGCTGTGATGATGAGAATGTCGGTGGGAATGTTGCCATGAGCTGCAGGCCAAATGCTTTAGTGTTGTTGGTAGTTGAGTCTTGATGATTGGAGCCGGAATTGGTGGTGCGAGGCAATTGTAGATGATAATGTTGTCTCGAGGTGGTGTCTTTGAAGCTGCGGGTGGATCATTGAGGTGAAGGTTATGGCGAGACTGGAGATGCTACTATGGGTACCGGAGAAGGAGGTGTTAAAAGGTCTTGGGTCCGGTGGAATTTGAGACAAGTGAGGCAAATTGGAGCTAAGAGGATGCGTGGAGTGGATGAGTGATGTTCTTGTGTGAAGCTTTGGTCCAATGGGTATGTTCATGAGAATTGCAGACTGAGATGAAGCTGCAGAGATGATGTGGAGTTTGAACTGGTAGTACTGGTGTTGACTAATGGGTGTTGCATCTATGGATCGCTGTAACTGGATGAAGTTGAAGCAGAGCAGCAAATGGAGTTGAGGCAGCTGAAGAAGGAACTTGAATTGCAGGGAGACAGAGCTTGCAACTCAGGTGGTTTTGAGGTGAAGCTTGAACCTGAAAAGGCAGAGCTGGTATATAATGGACTCATGGAAGATTGAGAGCTGAATCTGTGGTGGCTCTGAGTTGATGCTACCGCTTAGATATATGCTTAGGTACAGGTTATGGAATGAATGCTTTGCAGGTGGAGCTGGTGTTGGATTGATGGAGTGAGGGTGAGAATGAGATTGAGAAGTAACTGAGACCTGGCACTGGAAGATTGCTTATGTACTGGTGGCTTGGAGACAGGTCCAGAGAGTAGGTTGAACTGCAAGAATGGTTGCAGTTTCAGGTGGTGCTGTGTATGCTGGAATTACAGTGTTATTGATGCTTGCCTGCTGCTGCTGGAATGAAGAATTGGATTGCAGTGAATTGGAGGCAATGATGAGTATGGCTAGAGATTGAGTTTGTTTTGAGTTGAGCCGCAAGGCGACATGGTAGTGAAATTGCAGAGATTGAGATGTTGGGAGTATCAACTGGTTCAGTTGACATAGCTTAGTGCAGGCCAAGATGGCTGGAAGGGAAGCACTGATGCACAATGATGGTGCAGTACAGTTTTGGTCTGACAAGATGGCAATGGCCTTGGCCACTCGGCTCACTCACCGAGTGTAAGAAAGCCGACTTCGTTCGACTCGGTGATTGACTGAGTTCACTCAGTTGACCAGACCGAGTTGACTCAATGATTCGGTCCTGACTCGTTGACCGGTGACCGGGCGGACTTTGCCGGTCACCGGAACCGATTTCCGGCCACTTCTCCGGCCACTTCTCCGGCCGATTTCTGACCACGATACCAGCTTTCCGGCGACGTATTTTTGAACTTATTTTCTACATGGGTTTCTCTCTCTTATGGGCTTGGTGGATTTTTATCTAATGGACTTTGAGACTTGACCTAATTGGAAGAAAGGAAAAGCTATAAAAAGATGAATTCTACAAATTTTGGTAGACATCTTATTCTTGGGGGAACTTGGAGAGCCGCTTTTGTTTACGCAACTAGGGTTTGCTTTTGTTCATCTTCTTCTTTATTCAACTTATATTTTTGGTGATGAACTCCATAACTATGAGTAGCTAATTCTATACTATTGGTTAAGGATGTAGTCCTATTTCTAAAACTTGTGTTTGTTTTATGTATTAGTTTTCTCTCTTGATTATCGTTCAATTCTCTACTGTTTTTATGATCACATGATTGAAGTATTGTGATAGGATTATGATGTTTGATTAGTTAAGTGGCCAATTAATTGAATTTGCATCTTAGTCCATAGCTATTTTAGGGTTTTTCATCGAGCGATAACCCTGAATACAAGTAGCATGATATGTTTACGGTTTGTAGTGATACACTCTCGTAATCATATGTAGAGTTTGACCATTGTCCGAATTGTTATTTGCAACGCATGACAATTGCATTGATTAGCCTATTTCTGAAACTTAATGATCATAGGAATTGAACTTGATTAGCGCAAGGCGTTAGGTTATTCTTTAGGTAGAATTCACATACGCAACTCTAATGTGTGTGTTGATGAACTTGGGAAATTAATAGATTATCTTGCTCTCTTGATTCTCTAGGCTTTTGATGTAAGAGATTAAATCGTAATTCTATTCATATATGCAAGCACATGTCTAAGATTGAAGATGAATTCCTTGACCAATATCTCTCTCCATTGATTACTTTCTACAATTTACTTTGCTTTTAATTTGCTTTTATTGCTTACATAGAAATCGAAATCCCCCAATTGGTTACTTTAAGAAATTGAATACGTAATAACTACAATCGCCTCTCTGTGGAAACGAACTCTTTCTTATCGTATACCTTAGGAAAGTGAAATTATTTTTGACGCATACGACAGCGATCAGTGTGTAAGGTCAATTCAAGGGTGAAGTGCGTACAAGAACAATTGTCATTGGTTGCAACTAAGTTTCCCGATCTCAAGGAAGAATTGAACATGATTCAAGCAACTTGGAATGTTTCCGATGATGAAGATGATGAGTAAATGATGATTTTATTTGTCTACTAAATCTTCTTTTCTTGTTTTGTTTAGAAGAATAACTAGATTTTGGAATAGCCATTATTGTGATTACACATAGATATGTACAACGTTTTCATCTTCATGTTTTTAGGTTTATTTATTTAAATTCTAAAAAATTGTTTGGAAGATGATTTTTGCAGTATTAATCTTTATGGTTTTATATATTGCAATTAGTTATGGGATATGTCTGTTTGCATCCGTGAACTATGATTGTCCCATATCTTGTCAAAAGTTAAGTCTTTCGTATGTCGATATGCATGTATTGATAAAAGAATGAATGAACTTTTGACATCACAAAATTTAAAGCCTTTATGTCATGTTTTGATAAAAAGAAAGGATAAAACTTTTGTTTACGAGGAGTATGTCTATTGCATGTCATTGTGCAAATAGTGATGGAAAATAGAATGAATCCTTGTTTATTCCGCAGTATTGGTCTTCCCTGATCCATATTGTATGTATATACTGTGAGGCTCCGTAAGTTTTCTTATGTTGAGCATTTCCGATTATATTAATCATGGGTTATCTTGTGGTTAATTTAGTTGAGTATTATTTGGATTCAAATTCATATTCGTATGTGATTTGTTATGTCCAAAGAAATCCTTCTTTTCTCGTGAAAGTAAGGTCGTTCTTGTTGTTCTTTCGGGAATGACATATTATGGGGGAGAGTTCTTAATTGAACTTGTGCTTAATTGCCGAATCTTTGTGGGGAGTGTGGTTGTGGAATATTATAGGAGTTATCTTGTATCTTAGTAAACTCCTTGATGAAAGCATTTAGCTTCGGCTATATGATTGCATCTAAAAAGTTGATATGTACTTGCTTTTGGTCATGAAGTGCCTCTATGGAAATTTCATTAGGATCCCGTTTTCGTACCTTTGCCAATTTTATTGACAAAAAGGGGGAGAATTAATGTGTAGTTCACACTACAAATACATATGGTTTTCGGATCATTATGTAAGGGGGAGTGGTTTCCATGTGAGATGGAGTATTGATTAAGGGGGAGTGATACATATCACCATAGTATTGTTGTCGAAGTTGTGATACAATTGGACTTTGATGCTGTATAATAATACTATGACACTGTATAACAATGATTGAGAATTCTTCTCATTGTTATAGCTACGTATTTTCAACAACGATGATGCTAAACTTACAACCTTTGGGATCATTGGAGTACTTGGAAGTGACGAAGATTTCGAGTAATGTTGAAGATTAGGCATGTGGAAGAGGAGCTACAAAAGTTTATTCATCTATTTTTGTATTCCATATGTATTGATAGTTTTGTCACTAAAATTGACAAAGGGGGAGATTGTTAGAGAATTGCTCGGTCGAACTCGCATGCGTTGCTATCTCAAGCATGTTTGTCAATGTTAGTGATCAAAACTATAAGTCTTGATTTCTAGTCTACTATTAGCTAAGTCTTGGACTAGGATAGAAAGTGTAGTTGAGCTCAAGACTCCATGGCAATCATCATACAAGACGAAGAACTACTCAAAGAACTGGTGGAACATCATCGACTAAAAGGTATGTGGAGACTTGAACTTATCTATCACTCAAAATTCTATCTACTCTATCTCCTATCTTGAGACAAAGTCGTTTTGCTATATAGACTATGATTATACAGATTTGTTATTTCGAGCCGAGTTTATCTCACTTATTTATTTCTCGAAAAATGTGTTTGTAAGCTTTCGCTTTAGCCAAGTTCATCTTTACCTAGTGATGAAAGTCATGTTATGTTTCAATCACTTGAAAATGGCTTTGGCGAAAAATGGTTTGTGAATAACAACTATATAACGTCCTCTAAGAATGTTTCAATTATTGAAATGAGAGTTTAGATTATATAACCATAGAAGGATATAAACATTGTGTGGTAACACATATGTGTGTAAGTCCTTATTCCTTGAACCAAAGTATGCGTACTTTCTTTCAGAAAACCAGAACCAAACCGCGTACCAACTCTGATCTTGTCGGAAGTTCTCGACCCGAGAAAATCTGATGGAGTTTGTGAATTGTAAACAAACTTATTCCGGGTACTTAAGTCCGCGTACCAAGTCCGCGTACTTAAGTTGGTTATTTTCTAAAAAAGATTATTTGTGAACTTAAACTTATATAAACTAAGGAATGCAAGTTTGCAAACCGTGGCTATAAAGTTTATGAATCGATTCGAGTGAATCAAATCGTTTTTGTTTCAATTGTGTCTATTATAAAGATCTAAGCAATTGAAAAACTCTCTAACCAGTTCATTTGAGTCATTTGAACTAGTTATGGTAAAGAAGAATATGGTTGATATGAAAGTGCTCATATGGCTAACCATTTGGTTAACTACTGTTGAACCAACTAAATGTACATGTTTGGGTACGGTTACACAAACCTAGAACGTGCATTTCATTTGTGTGTAAAAAGCTAAGTTTCGATCTAATGGTTGAAAGATATTAGCTTGAATCTAATCAGGTTTTCATCTAACAGTGAATATTGAATGCTTTGTTACCAAGGTAACTTAGATTGCAAACCCTGATTTGAAAGACTATATAAAGGAGAACTCTAGCAACTGGGAAACTTAATCCCCACACCTCCTGTGTGATACTAGTTGTATAAGCTAGAGTCGATTCTCCTTTAACCTTAGGTTTGTATCGAGACCATGTAGGTTAACGACTTGAAGACTTCATTGGGATTGTGAAGCCAGACCGATACTACTTTCTCATAGTTGTGTGATCTGATCTTGATATTTCTATCGTAATAAGTACAATCGTAATGATTGGCTTGAGATTTATTTCTCCGATAGGTAAGATATCAAAGTAATCACAAACATCTTCGTCTCATTGTTTGTGATTCCACAATATCTTCTTTCTCTGCGTCGATTAGGATTATTGTGAGGTGATTGATAATACTAGGCTTTTCTTCGGGAATATAAGTCTGGGTTATCAATTGGTTCCTGTTCACCTTGATTTATCAAAAGACAGAACAAAACTCGTAGGTATTTCTGTGGGAGACAGATTTATCTATTACCGTAGACTTTTCTGTGTGATACATATTTGTTTATTAAAGTCTTCGACTTTAGTTCGTAGCAACTCTTAGTTGTGGGTGAGATCAGCTAAGGGAATCAAGTGTGTAGTATCCTGCTGGGATCAGAGACATGTAGCCGGTCCCTCCTTCACTCTGTGGTTGATTTTCAATAAATCATCAATTGATCAGCAAATGATCGAAATTAGGGTTTTCGAGTCCGAGGTTCATAATTCCAGATTCAAACGCTAATAATTTTACGTTGATCCCATGATCAATATTTTTATTAATTATACTCGGTTCAGTTGCCAGTATTTTAAATTAATATTTTATTTGGTCATGCTACCAATAATTCATCAAACGAGCAACATTTGCTCAGATGAGCAATATTTGCTCAGACTAAGGAATATTGGTTCAACTATCAATATTCAACAATCCATCGAATGAGCAATATTTGCTCACCTTAACTATCAACATTTACTTGAGAATCATACCTCTGTCTCAACAGACACGTTCAATTCATGAGTCTCAGAACATTTGCAAATCACGTTAGACTCAGCAATACAATGACTCATCGTCCCATGAAGTCAGCAACTGACTAATTAAATACACATCTGCCTTGCAGACTCCACAATCACGAGACATCAATCGTGTTACATGGGGGAATATTAACTAGGGTTTTGGTCTGGAGGTCTACGGCACGTGTTTTCATACACACGATGAGAATGTGGCAAGTCGTGCAATCAGTTGGAGGAGTTGGCAAAGTAGTGGATGGAAAATCAACCAAGTCTCCGCACGATGAGCAGCCGGTTTTGACACGATTTCCACTTCCCCACTCTTTGACTCCAGCAACTGTCACACTTCATGGGATCAAGGTGTTTTACAATTCTAATAATATAAATAAGTTTCTGAATCATGATTGAAAACAAGAAAATCTCACTAAAACAGACAACAAGAGATTAACATCTCAATTTCTAAGCAATTACTATCAACAGAGCAAATTCAATCAATCGGATCTTATTTTAGTTCTTTACGCAGAATACACAACACACCTACAATACCAGTTTTCCGGAACCGATTTCCGGCCACTTCTCCGGCCGATTTCCGACCACAATACCAGTTTTCCGGCGACGTATTTTTGAACTTATTTTCTACATGGGTTTCTCTCTCTTATGGGCTTGGTGGATTTTTATCTAATGGACTTTGAGACTTGACCTAATTGGAAGAAAGGAAAAGCTATAAAAAGAGGAATTCTACAACTTTTGGAAGACATCTTATTCTTGGGGGAACTTGGAGAGCCGCTTTTGTTTACGCAACTAGGGTTTGCTTTTGTTCATCTTCTTCTTTATTCAACTTATATTTTTGGTGATGAACTCCATAGCTATGAGTAGCTAATTCTATACTATTGGTTAAGGATGTAGTCCTATTTCTAAAACTTGTGTTTGTTTTATGTATTAGTTTTCTCTCTTGATTATCGTTCAATTCTCTACTGTTTTTATGATCACATGATTGAAGTATTGTGATAGGATTATGATGTTTGATTAGTTAAGTGGCCAATTAATTGAACTTGCATCTTAGTCCATAGATATTTTAGGGTTTTTCATCGAGCGATAACCCTGAATACAAGTAGCATGATATGTTTACGGTTTGTAGTGATACACTCTCGTAATCATATGTAGAGTTTGACCATTGTCCGAATTGTTATGTGCAACGCATGACAATTGCATTGATTAGCCTATTTTTGAAACTTAATGCTCCTAGGAATTGAACTTGATTAGCGCAAGGCGTTAGGTTATTCTTTAGGTAGAATTCACATACGCATCTCTAATGTGTGTGTTGATGAACTTGGGAAATTAATAGATTATCTTGCTCTCTTGATTCTCTAGGCTTTTGATAATATAAGAGATTAAATCGTAATTCTATTCATATATGCAAGCACATGTCTAAGATTGAAGATGAATTCCTTGACCAATATCTCTCTCCATTGATTACTTTCTACAATTTACTTTGCTTTTAATTTGCTTTTATTGCTTACATAGAAATCAGAAATCCCCCCAATTGGTTACTTTAAGAAATTGAATACGTAATAACTACAATCGCCTCTCTGTGGAAACAAACTCTTTATTATCGTATACTTTAGGAAAGTGAAATTATTTTTGATGCATACGACAGCGATCAAATTTTGGCGCCGCTGCCGGGGAGGCATACGACTAGTTATTAAGTTTTTAGTTTCTTATTTCTGTTTTTGCTTTTATCTTTGCTTCTTGTTTTCTTGTCTTGTTTCTCACTTGTTTGCGAGAATTGTTTTCAGGTACCTAATCCCTGGCTTCTAAAGATTGGAGTTATCCACTGTGCGGGATAGCTACTCGAAGAAGCACAATACTCCAACCAAGTAAAGATACAACGGAAGAACAAGAGTTGGAAACGGAAGAAGAGACTTTCCAACAAGGAGAAGCAGTTTTACAACAAGAGGTTCCGGGTGAACAAGAACCACCTTTTGAAGAAAAAGAAGAAGCAATGGGTGATGCAAATCGTTCACTCAAGGAGTTAGCTTCTCATAGGCTTGATACACAACAGGGGTGTATTCAAACGAACTCTACTTTTGAGATAAAACCGGGGTTGCTTAGAGAATTACCAAAGTTCCATGGCATGGTGAATGAAGACCCAAACAAACATCTTATGGACTTCCACACCATTGTCACGGCCATGCTTCCAAATGGATGTTGCGGCGGATGGTGCAATGTTGAAAGTTTTCCGTTTCTCTTTGATGGATAGTGCTAAGGATTGGTTGTACTATTTACCTCCCGGAAGTGTCACAACATGGAATGGGTCAAGAAACTCTTTTAGAGAGATATTTTTCTCGCATCAGAGGATACTCAAATTCGCAAGGAGATTTGTGGGATGAAGCAAAATGTGGGAGAATCCCTATATGAATGTTGGGAACGCTAGAAGAGATTGGTGGCAAGCTGTCCTCACCACCAATTCAGTGGACGCTATGATCATCCAATACTTCTATGAAGGACTCCGGTCAAGTGATAGGAATCTCCTCGATGCTGCGGGTGGTGGTGCATTAGTGAACAAGACGGTGGCACAAGCTAGAGAGTTGATTGAAAACATGGCAGCGAACTCACAACAATTCTTGAGTCGTGGGTCGGATGTGATTCTAAGAAGGGTGAATGAGGTGAACGAGGTTGAGGAACTTCGTCAACAAATGGGTAACATGAACGCAATGCTTCAACAAGTTGCAGCCGCGGTGATACCAAGTTCCTCTCAAGCTTATGAAGACGAGCAAGCTAATGCGATCTTTCCAAATCAACAAAGACAGTATGATCCCTACTCCAACACTTACAATCCGGGATGGAGAGATCACCCCAATTTTAGCTATGCCAATAAGCAAGGAGCGATTCAACAACCTAGTTTCAACAACCCGAGTGGATTTCAACCTCGACAACAACAATTCCAGCCGAGACAACAATTTCAACAACAACAACAACCTCAAAATATGGGGTCTAATATGGAAGAGTTCTTTGAAATCTTTTATGCAAAGTATGGAGAGTACGGTTAAGGATTTGCAAACTCAAGTTGGTTCTATGGCTATGGAGTTGAATCAATTGAAGGCACAAAATGGTGGGAAACTCCTTCTCAACCTATCAACCCAAAAGAGGGTGTCAATGCAATTACGTTGAGAAGTGGTACACAACTTGTGCAACCCGAAGTCACCGATTCGGGCGCGGTGGAAACACCAAAGGAACCTGTTTTGGAGGAGAAAACCGAGGATTCTCCCAAACTTCGAGGGACCTATTTCTAACTCTAAAACTCCGGTTTTTACTTATGTTCCTCCTTTACCTTTCCCTCGCAGATTTGCAAATTCCAAAAAGGCGGAACTAGAAAAGGAGATTTTAGACATTCTCAAGAAGATCCATGTGAACATACCACTCGTAGATGCAATCAAGCAAGTTCCAAAGTATGCAAAGGTGTTGAAGGACTTGTGTACCAATAAACAAAGGCTCAAAGGTAATGAAGTGCTTAGTGTGGGGGAGAATGCTTCAGCAATCTTACAACACAAACTCCCACTTAAGTGCAAGGATCCCGGTAGCTTTGACATTCCCGTCACAATTGGTAACACCACATTTAATAAAGCTATGTTGGACTTAGGTGCATCCGTTAATGTCATGCCTGCGTCTATGTATAATTCACTTGATCTTGGTCCTCTTAAAAAGTCTGGAATTGTGTTGCAACTAGCCGATCGTTCTAATGTCTACCCAATGGGTATTGTTGAGGATGTTCTTGTGCAGGTTAATCAACTTGTATTTCCAGCGGACTTTTGCGTGTTAGAGATGGATGAAGGTTCACCGGATTCGTCTCTTCCATTGCTACTTGGGCGTCCCTTCATGAAAACGGCGAAAACCATTATTGATGTTGACAAGGGAACGCTAACTATGGAGTTTGATGGAGAAATAATACGTTTCGACATTTTCGAGACGATGAGATATCCTAGTGATGTCCACTCTTGTTTCTCCATTGATATGATGGACACATTGGCGCAACAAATGTTTGAGTTGAACGGTGTTGATACTTTGGAAACCGTGCTCACTACACCTATTGATAATGGTTATGCGTATAGTGATGAGATGAAAGAAACCATTAGTTCTCTTGACTCATTACCGGAAAAATCAGCAATTAAGAATATTTCTTATGCTTCTTTACCTTGCAATAATGAAAAACTTGTGCCATCTATTGTTAAATCTCCAAGTTTAGAATTGAAACCTCTTCCAAGTCACTTAAAGTACTTGTACTTGGGTGACAATGAAGACTTACCCGTGATTGTTTCTAACGAGCTTAATGAATTACAGGAGCAAAAACTTCTAAGGGTGCTAAGGAAGTACAAGACGGCCATAGGATGGACAATCGCCGATATCAAGGGTATAAGCCCTGCCGTTTGTATGCACAAGATCCGTGTGGAGGATGATACAAAGCCTACAAGGGAAGCGCAACGTCGTTTGAATCCTCCCATGATGGAAGTTGTGAAAAAGGAGATACTCAAGCTTTTGGACATGGGTGTTATCTACCCCATATCCGATAGTAAGTGGGTAAGCCCGGTACAAGTAGTACCAAAGAAATCAGGTGTGACGGTGGTGGAGAATGATAAGAACGAACTTGTCCCAACTCGTGTGCAAACCAGTTGGAGGGTTTGTATTGATTATAGAAAATTGAATGCCACTACTCGAAAAGATCACTTTCCTTTACCTTTTATTGATCAAATGCTTGAACGTTTAGCTGGACACTCTTACTATTGTTTCCTTGATGGCTATTCAGGTTATAATCAGATTGTGATAGCACCGGAGGACCAAGAGAAAACCACTTTCACTTGTCCTTTCGGTACTTTTGCTTATAGAAGGATGCCTTTTGGCTTATGCAATGCTCCGGATACTTTTCAAAGGTGTATGGTAAGTATCTTTTCGAAATATGTTGAAAACATAATCGAAGTGTTCATGGATGACTTTAGTGTCTTTGGTGATTCATTTGACCTTTGCTTGAACAATTTGTCTATAATCCTTGAACGATGTGTTGAAACAAATCTTGTGCTAAATTGGGAGAAGTGTCATTTCATGGTAACTCATGGCATAGTTTTAGGCCATATAATATCTTCTAAAGGCTTGGAAGTCGATAAATCTAAGATGGACCTTATTCGTGCTCTAACCCCTCCCACTACGGTGAGGGAGATACGTTCTTTTCTTGGTCATGCAGGTTTTTATCGTATATTCATCAAGGAATTTTCCAAGATAGCATCACCACTTTGTAACTTATTGCAAAAAGATGTGGTTTTTAACTTTGATGAGAAGTGTGTGGCGGCATTCAATCGTTTGAAAGAACTTTTGATTTCAGCCCCTATCATTAAACCACCGGATTGGAACAAGCCTTTTGAGCTCATGTGTGATACAAGTGATTATGCGGTTGGTGCGGTGCTTGGGCAGCGTGTGGGGAAGATACCTCATGCCATTTATTATGCTTCTAGAACGTTGAATGAGGCCCAACAAAACTACACAACCACTGAAAAAGAGTTCTTAGCCATTTTTTTTGCTTTAGAAAAGTTTCGCTCTTATCTAATTGGTACAAAAGTTGTTGTCTTTTCTGATCATGCAGCACTTAGATACTTGCTTACAAAGAAAGAGGCGAAACCGAGGCTCATACGATGGATATTACTCTTGCAAGAGTTTGATATTGAGATCAAAGACAAGAAAGGAATTGAGAACACCGTTGCGGATCACTTGAGCCGTCTTGCTGTGGACAAGGAGACTATCCGTTGCGTGAAAGTTTCCCGGATGAGCAACTATTCTCAATTGCCTTTGGAGAACCATGGTACATTGATATTGTTAATTACTTAGTGTCTAAACAAATCCCAAAGAACTTGTCTCGTGCTGAGAGGGACAAACTTAAGAAGTTAGGAAACCAATACATATGGGATGATCCATACTTATGGAAACATTGTAGTGACCAAGTAATACGTAGGTGTGTTCCCGAAATTAAATTTAATTCTATCTTGTCTTTTTGCCACTCATATGCTTGTGGAGGACACTTTGGGAGTAAGAGAACCGCTCTCAAGGTACTAGAATGTGGTTTCTTTTGGCCAACTTTGTTTAAGGATGCACATGCATTTTGTATCACATGCGATAGGTGCCAAAGAACGGGCAATCTAGGTGCTCGAAATCAAATGCCGCAAACTATTATTCAATTTGTGGAGGTTTTTGATGTATGGGGAATTGATTTTATGGGCCCTTTTGTCAATTCTAGTGGGAATTATTATATCTTGCTTGCTGTGGATTATGTCTCGAAATGGGTGGAAGCTAAAGCCACCCCAACTAATGATTCTAAAGTTGTTTCAGATTTTGTGCAAGCTAATATATTTGCAAGATTTGGCATTCCAAGGGCTATAATTAGCGATGGAGGTTCACATTTCAAAAAAACGAGTTCTTGCAAAGCTTGTTAAGGAAGTACAATGTGTCGCATAGGATTGCAACTCCCTACCATCCGCAAACAAATGGACAAGCCGAAGTTTCTAATCGGGAGGTGAAATCTATTCTAGAAAAGACGGTGAATCCAACAAGGAAAGATTGGAGTTCGCGACTTAATGATGCTTTGTGGGCGTATAGAACCGCATATAAAATACCTATTGGGATGTCTCCTTTTAGGCTTGTTTATGGTAAACCTTGTCACTTACCCGTGGAAATTGAGCATAAGGCGTTTTGGGCTATTAAGCAATGCAACATGGAGTTGGATGGTCTTTGGAAGGCAAAGGAAGTTACAACTTCAAGAGTTAGAGGAGATTCGCAATGATGCATTCGAAAGCTCACGGATTTACAAGGAAAAGACGAAAGCTTTTCATGATAATATGATTACAAAGAAATAATTTTGCATTGGGCAGAAAGTGCTTTTGTTTAATTCTCGTTTGCAATTATTTTCGGGTAAATTAAGGTCACGTTGGATTGGACCTTTTATTGTGACTAATGTGTTTTCTCATGGTGCAGTGGAAATTCGTAGTTTAACTACAGGTAATGAACTTAAAGTGAATGGGCACCGGTTGAAACCATATTATGAGAACTTCTCTTCGGATGTCGTGGAAGGAGTTAATCTTGTGGAAGTACTCCCTCTGGAGGAGTCGTAGAAAACAAGGAGATAGTCGGGCTGACGACTTTAAACCAAGCGCTAAATGGGAGGCAACCCATCGGTTTTGTATCTCTTATCTTTTATTTTATTTTCTTGTCATGTTTTTACTTTTCCTGATTTTTTGTCACTTTTCCGTTAGGATTTCCCACCTTGACTTTCTTTGGAAGATTCAATTACATTGAGGACAATGTAAAGTTTAAGTGTGGGGGAGTGGTTTGCTTTGTAAATTTTTCAATTTTTTCAACTTTTGTGTAACTAGTGAATAATAAAACTCCAACTTGTAGTTAGTTTAGAGTCACATAGTATACATGTCACTAAGATTACATCGAGAATCTCACAAGAGTGACTGAACTTAGAGATGACAGAGAACATGATCGGGTTTCTTACTTGTATGAGAGTTAAAGTTGGATTTAACCATGCCAGTGGCAAATAAGGTGCAGACTGAATTCGGTATTAGAGTAGTAATCCCCTATAGTGGAGACTACCCATGTTACATAATGTGAGGCACCAACCTTCAATTCTTTGTACCTGCCTAAATTTGTGCTTTTAGAGTGTGTGTCACCGTACGTAAATTCCGGGCAGAATGGTGAGCTGTCCAACCTCCCACCATAGAAGTACTATTTTGATCTCTTGAGTGCTATTTTTATCAACCATGTTGGTGACATCGAATTGCTAACTTACATACCACTTGTAATCTTGTTCGCAGTTAGCACCATCCACCTTATCTCTCTCTAAACCAACGGGTCCATAGAAACACCATCATCACCAACAAGAGGAGCATCACAAATTCGAAGGAAAGTTGAAGACGTTCAAGGTTTACAAGCAACAATACAGAAATGAGCAGATTTCAGATTTGAGTAAAGCAACAAGACAAGGAGCAGAATTTTTATAAGTTGAAGACTATTGTATAAGAGCGAAGTTTATAAGGATGAGAGTTCGAGAAATTTATGATATCAAGACAAACAAGTTGTGAAGAATCAAGCGGTAAAGTACTTACACCATGGCCTCTGTATTTATTTTTCTCTTGTCTTAAAAAAAAAAAAAAAAAAAAAAAAAAAAAAAAAAGACAAGAGAAAATGTTTAGGTTTGTTAATAGTTTTTATTATTTTGTTTTATTTTTATTTTTATTTTTATTTTGTATTTGTTTTATTTCTTATTTCTAAAAAAAAAAAAAAAAAAAAAGAAAAAAGAAAAAAAAAATATATATTTTGGGTTTGTATAGTTTGTTTTTAGTTTTGTATTCTTTCAATAAAGCCAATGGAAAGAAGGAATATCTATAATGAAGTTTCAAGCAACAAGGAATTAGAGGAAAGAATCACATTGTCGAGATTCTACGAAGTTCAAGAGTTATCATCAAGAGTTGAAGACCGAAGACGAAGATGAAGACACCGATTGAAGACCGAAGACGTTTCTATGGGTGCTGTGAGAGTGGTGCTAGCTGCACGCCGAACGGATACGAAGTAAGTAGCATATTCCCATCTTCGGTAAGTGGTTGGTTTCCTTTCGAAGAGATCATCAGAAAAATGGGTTTTCAAAAAAAAAAAAAAAAAAAATTTTATAAAAGATGTGGGTTTTCAAAACATTCGGAGGGTTAAGCCTTCCTACCATTCAATGTGTCGCAGGATTCTCTCTTCATTCCAACCTGGACACATGTGTGACCCATAAAAAGCTGTTTATTTTTAGAGCAATATCATAAAACCCTTTCTTGTGAGGCAGAGTCGAGACTTTTGATCACTCTGAACCCGAATTTTTGTCGAGAAGGGATGGTTATTTCTCTCTCAACTTTTAAGAATGAGATTTTGTTCATTTATGTGTCTAACTTCTTACGACTAGTGTGCAGAATCTCTATGTCTTCTTAGCGCGTTGGATGCTATCATTACGGAGAACTAGTAAGTTGGAAAAATAGGTTTTGTGGGTATATCTCTAGTAAACCCTCACGAGACTATAACTTGTCCACTAGGGACACCTAGGGGTTCAAAGGCTTGTTATTTATGCTAAAAGTGACCGTAGCCTCGACGACACGGAGTTGTATGTATTTTTTTTTTGAATTGTTTTGTTTGATTTGCTCGAGGACTAGCAAAGTCTAAGTGTGGGGGAATCTGATAGGTGTCTAAAACACCTAATTTACTATCTAGAGTTTATGCTTTCTTTGCTATTTTTCTTGTGAATTATGTACTTTATGTCTGCTTTTGAGTTATTAGGTACTCTGGAGTCGCACGGATGAAAAGACGGAAAACTCACCCAATTGGAGTAAAAAGGGCAAAATTGTCATTTCATGGCAACTACTACGGCGAGTGCTATGCGAGTCAAGTCGATGATAAGGGGCTGCTAGCTCGGGTTCAAAGGAGAGCTAATGGGATGCCATCGGGTGGCCGTATCCATCGGTGGGTGCACTGTGTATTTTTCTACTCTTACATGTACTCCCCTAAATGTCGGAGAAGTTATCTTCTCTTTTATCAATTGTTTCCCCTGAAATTGATAGGAAATAGAGGCACCTGAGAGTTATAGTCGATGAATTTTGAGAGGAGATCGAGAACTCGGTTGGAGAATTAGTTGAGCTGCAGTAGGAAATGGAGAAGTCGGAGAACTAGTAAGTTGGTCATTGTGGTGATGGAAGAAGTTAGGGTTTGAGCAAGAAGAGATTCATGGAATCGAGATGGGTTTTTGCATTTTGTGAAGATTCGGATCGGGAATGAAAAGAAGAGCAGTGGCGATTGAGATGCTGGTTTGTTATGATTGGAATTTGCAGTTTGGAGGCTTTGTTGTTGTCGATCTCTTAAATGAAGGAAGTGTGCTATTATCAAGTTCTTCAGTAAAGGCAATGGAACATGGGTTTGGTTAGATCAAGAAAAGGAGGAAGGTATTGAAGGCGACCCGATGTATAGAAGTTATTCTGTCTTTGTTAAGGGTTTGCTTTCAAATCTCGAAAGAATTGGAATCTGTGAATGAGTTCTTGCCAAGGAATTGCAAGTGACAAAGCTTAGGTTGCTAATGGATGTGGTTCTGTTGTTGGTGAGTGCCTGAGATGGAAGACTTGGAGCATTATGAGCATCGATCTTTGTTGGGTTTGAGTTTCAAAGCTCACGATGGTGTTTGAGTTATGGAGGATGTTGCTTTTGGGGCGAGCCAGGTTGGAACCTGGGATTGATATTGAATGAATGCTTGTATTGACAGGTCTTGTGCTGTTATGGATTGAGGCTGTGGGTTGAGACAAAGATAACCTTCAGGTGAAGCAATTGGTATGGTTGGTTTTGCTGTGGAGCTGTTCTTGCAGATGAAGACTACAAGAGTTGATTCTGGTGCTCAAATGGCCTGAACTGAGCTAATGAAGCTGTGATGATGAGAATGTCAGGTGGGAATGTTGCCATGAGCTGCAGGCCAAGTAACTGGTGCTGTTGGTAGTTGAGTCTTGACAGATTGGAGCTGGAATTGGTGGTGCAGGCAATTGTAGATGATGATGTTGTCTCATGTGGTGTCTTTGAAGCTGCAGGTGGATCATTGAGGTGAAGGTTATGACTGAGACTGGAGATGCTACTATGGGTACCTGGAGAAGGAGGTGTTAAAAGGGCTTGGGTCTGGTGGAATTTGAGACAGTGAGGCAAATTGGAGCTAAGAGGATACAGGAGTGGATGAGTGATGTTGTTGTGTGAAGCTTTGGTCCAATGGGTATGTTCATGAGAATTGCAGACTGAGATGAAGATGCAGAGATGATGTGGAGTTTGAACTGGTAGTACTGGTGTTGACTAATGGGTGTTGCAGCTATGGATTGTTGTAACTGGATGAAGTTGAAGCAGAGCAGCAAATGGAGTTGAGGCAGCTGAAGAAGGAACTTGAATTGCAGGGAGACAGAGCTTGCAACTCAGGTGGTTTTGAGGTGAAGCTTGAACCTGAAAAGGCAGAGCTGGTATATAATGGACTCATGGAAGATTGAGAGCTGAATCTGTGGTGGCTCTGAGTTGATGCTACCGCTTAGATGTATGCTTAGGTACAGGTTATGGAATGAATGCTTTGCAGGTGGAGCTGGTGTTGGATTGATGGAGTGAGGGTGAGAATGAGATTGAGAAGTAACTGAGACCTGGCACTGGAAGATTGCTTATGTACTGGTGGCTTGGAGACAGGTCCAGAGAGTAGGTTGAGCTTGCAAGAATGGTTGCGATTTCGAGGGTGGTCTTTGTGTATCGGAATTACAGTGTTATTGATGCTTACTCTTGCTATTGGAATGAAGAATTGGATTGTGGTGAATTGGAGGCAATGATGAGTATGAAGCTATGATTGAGTTGGTTTTGAGTTGAGCTGCAAGCTGACATGGTAGTGAAATTGCAGAGATTGAGATGTTGGGAGTATTAACTGGTTCAGTTGACATAGCTTAGTGCAGGCCAAGATGGCTGGAAGGGAAGCACTGATGCACAATGATGGTGCAACACAGTTTTGGCCTGGCAAGATGGCAATGGCCTTGGCCACTCCGCTCACTCAGCTGAGTAAGAAACTGACTCGTTCTGACTCGGTGATTGACTGAGTTCACTCAGTTGACCAGACCAAGTTGACTCAATGATTCGGTCCTGACTCGTTGACCGGTGACCGGGCGGACTTTGCCGGTCACCGGAACCGATTTCCGGCCACTTCTCCGGCCGATTTCCGACCACAATACCTGTTTTCCGGCGACGTTTTTTTGAACTTATTTTCTACATGGGTTTCTCTCTCTTATGGGCTTGGTGGATTTTTATCTAATGGACTTTGAGACTTGACCTAATTGGAAGAAAGGAAAAGCTATAAAAAGAGGAATTCTACAACTTTTGGAAGACATCTTATTCTTGGGGGAACTTGGAGAGCCGCTTTTGTTTTGTGCAACTAGGGTTTGCTTTTGTTCATCTTCTTCTTTATTCAACTTATATTTTTGGTGATGAACTCCATAGCTATGAGTAGCTAATTCTATACTATTGGTTAAGGATGTAGTCCTATTTCTAAAACTTGTGTTTGTTTTATGTATTAGTTTTCTCTCTTGATTATCGTTCAATTCTCTCTTGTTTTTATGATCACATGATTGAAGTATTGTGATAGGATTATGATGTTTGATTAGTTAAGTGGCCAATTAATTGAACTTGCATCTTAGTCCATAGCTATTTTAGGGTTTTTCATCGAGCGATAACCCTGAATACAAGTAGCATGATATGTTTACGGTTTGTAGTGATACACTCTCGTAATCATATGTAGAGTTTGACCATTGTCCGAATTGTTATTTGCAACGCATGACAATTGCATTAATTAGCCTATTTCTGAAACTTAATGCTCCTAGGAATTGAACTTGATTAGCGCAAGGCGTTAGGTTATTCTTTAGGTAAAATTCACATACGCAGCTCTAATGTGTGTGTTGATGAACTTGGGAAATTAATAGATTATCTTGCTCTCTTGATTCTCTAGGCTTTTGATATAAGAGATTAAATCGTAATTCTATTCATATATGCAAGCACATGTCTAAGATTGAAGATGAATTCCTTGACCAATATCTCTCTCCATTGATTACTTTCTACAATTTACTTTGCTTTTAATTTGCTTTTATTGCTTACATAGAAATCAGAAATCCCCCCAATTGGTTACTTTAAGAAATTGAATACGTAATAACTACAATCGCCTCTCTGTGGAAACGAACTCTTTCTTATCGTATACTTTAGGAAAGTGAAATTATTTTTGACGCATACGACAGCGATCAGTGTGTAAGGTCAATTCAAGGGTGAAGTGCGTACAAGAACAATTGTCATTGGTTGCAACTAAGTTTCCCGAGCTCAATGAAGAATTGAACATGATTCAAGCAACTTGGAATGTTCCGATGATGAAGATGATGAGTAAATGATGATTTTATTTGTCTAGTAAATCTTCTTTTCTTGTTTTGTTTAGAAGAATAACTAGATTTTGGAATATCCATTATTGTGATTACACATAGATATGTACAACGTTTTCATCTTCATGTTTTTAGGTTTATTTGTTTAAATTCTAAAAAATTGTTTGGAAGATGATTTTTGCAGTATTAATCTTTATGGTTTTATATATTGCAATTAGTTATGGGATATGTCTGTTTGCGTCCGTGAACTATGATTGTCCCATATCTTGTCAAAAGTTAAGTCTTTCGTATGTCGATATGCATGTATTGATAAAAGAATGAATGAACTTTTGACATCACAAAATTTAAAGCCTTTATGTCATGTTTTGATAAAAAGAAAGGATAAAACTTTTGTTTACGAGGAGTATGTCTAATGTATGTCATTGTGCAAATAGTGATGGAAAATAGAATGAATCCTTGTTTATTCCGCAGTATTGGTCTTCCCTGATCCATATTGTATGTATATACTGTGAGGCTCCGTAAGTTTTCTTATGTTGAGCATTTCCGATTATATTAATCATGGGTTTTCATGTGGTTAATTTAGTTGAGTATTATTTGGATTCAAATTCATATTCGTATGTGATTTGTTATGTCCAAAGAAATCCTTCTTTTCTCGTGAAAGTAAGGTCGTTCTTGTTGTTCTTTCGGGAATGACATATTATGGGGGAGAGTTCTTAATTGAACTTGTGCTTAATTGCCAATTCTTTGTGGGGAGTGCGGTTGTGGAATATTATAGGAGTTATCTTGTATCTTAGTAAACTCCTTGATGAAAGCATTTAGCTTCGGCTATATGATTGCATCTAAAAAGTTGATATGTACTTGCTTTTGGTCATGAAGTGCCTCTATGGAAATTTCATTAGGATCCCGTTTTCGTACCTTTGCCAATTTTATTGACAAAAAGGGGGAGAATTAATGTGTAGTTCACACTACAAATACATATGGTTTTCGGATCATTATGTAAGGGGGAGTGGTTTCCATGTGAGATGGAGTATTGATTAAGGGGGAGTGATACATATCACCATAGTATTGTTGTCGAAGTTGTGATACAATTGGACTTTGATGTTGTATAATAATACTATGACACTTGTATAACAATGATTGAGAATTCTTCTCATTGTTATAGCTACGTATTTTCAACAACGATGATGCTAAACTTACAACCTTTAGGATCATTGGAGTACTTGGAAGTGACGAAGATTTCGAGTAATGTTGAAGATTAGGCATGTGGAAGAGGAGCTACAAAAGTTTATTCATCTATTTTTGTATTCCATATGTATTGATAGTTTTGTCACTAAAATTGACAAAGGGGGAGATTGTTAGAGAATTGCAAATTCGAACTCGCATGCGTTGCTATCTCAAGCATGTTTGTCAATGTTAGTGATCAAAACTATAAGTCTTGATTTCTAGTCTACTATTAGCTAAGTCTTGGACTAGGATAGAAAGTGTAGTTGAGCTCAAGACTCCATGACAATCATCATACAAGACGAAGAACTACTCAAAGAACTGGTGGAACTTCATCGACTAAAAGGTATGTGGAGACTTGAACTTATCTATCACTCAAAAGTCTATCTACTCTATCTCCTATCTTGAGACAAAGTCGTTTTGCTATATAGACTATGATTATCTGATTTGTTATTTCGAGCCGAGTTTATCTCACTTATTTATTTCTCGAAAAATGTGTTTGTAAGCTTTCGCTTTAGCCAAGTTCATCTTTACCTAGTGACGAAAGTCATGTTATGTTTCAATCACTTGAAAATGGCTTTGGCGAAAAATGGTTTGTGAATAACAACTATATAACGTCCTCTAAGAATGTTTCAATGATTGAAATGAGAGTTTAGATTATATAACCATAGAAGGATATAAACATTGTGTGGTAACACATATGTGTGTAAGTCCTTATTCCTTGAACCAAAGTATGCGTACTTTGCTGCTCAGGAAAACCGGAACCAAATCCGCGTACCAAGTTTGCGTACTGTCGGAAGTTCTCGACCCGAGAAAATCTGATGGAGTTTGTGAATTGTAAACAAACTTATTCCGGGTACTTAAGTCCGCGTACTTAAGTTGGTTATTTTCTAAAAAAGATTATTTGTGAACTTAAACTTATATAAACTAAGGAATGCAAGTTTGCAAACCGTGGCTATAAAGTTCATGAATCGATTCGAGTGAATCAAATCGTTTTTGTTTCAATTGTGTCTATTATAAAGATCTAAGCAATTGAAAAACTCTCTAACCAGTTCATTTGAGTCATTTGAACTAGTTATGGTAAAGAAGAATATGGTTGATATGAAAGTGCTCATATGGCTAACCATTTGGTTAACTACTGTTGAACCAACTAAATGTACATGTTTGGGTACGGTTACACAAACCTAGAACGTGCATTTCATTTGTGTGTAAAAAGCTAAGTTTCGATCTAATGGTTGAAAGATATTAGCTTGAATCTAATCAGGTTTTCATCTAACAGTGAATATTGAATGCTTTGTTACCAAGGTAACTTAGATTGCAAACCCTGATTTGAAAGACTATATAAAGGAGAACTCTAGCAACTGGGAAACCTAATCCCCACACCTCCTGTGTGATACTAGTTGTATAAGCTAGAGTCGATTCTCCTTTAACCTTAGGTTTGTATCGAGACCATGTAGGTTAACGACTTGAAGACTTCATTGGGATTGTGAAGCCAGACCGATACTACTTTCTCGTAGTTGTGTGATCTGATCTTGATGTTTCTATCGTAATAATTACAATCGTAATGATTGGCTTGAGATTTATTTCTCCGATAGGAAAGATATCAAAGTAATCACAAACATCTTCGTCTCATTGTTTGTGATTCCACAATATCTTCTTTCTCTGTGTCGATTAGGATTATTGTGAGGTGATTGATAATACTAGGCTTTTCTTCTGGAATATAAGTCTGGGTTATCAATTGGTTCTTGTTCACCTTGATTTATCAAAAGACAGAACAAAACTCGTAGGTATTTCTGTGGGAGACAACTTTATCTATTACCGTAGACTTTTCTGTGTGATACATATTTGTTTATTAAAGTCTTCGACTTTAGTTCGTAGCAACTCTTAGTTGTGGGTGAGATCAGCTAAGGGAATCAAGTGTGTAGTATCCTGCTGGGATCAGAGACATGTAGCCGGTCCCTCCTTCACTCCGTGGTTGATTTTCAATAAATCATCAATTGATCAGCAAATGATCGAAATTAGGGTTTTCGAGTCCGAGGTTCATAATTCCAGATTCAAACGCTAATAATTTTACGTTGATCCCATGATCAATATTTTTATTAATTATACTCGGTTCAGTTGCCAGTATTTTAAATTAATATTTTATTTGGTCATGCTACCAATAATTCATCAAACGAGCAACATTTGCTCAGATAAGCAATATTTGCTCAGACTAAGGAATATTGGTTCAACTATCAATATTCAACAATCCATCGAATGAGCAATATTTGCTCACCTTAACTATCAACATTTACTTGAGAATCATACCTCTGTCTCAACAGACATGTTCAATTCATGAGTCTCGGAACATTTGCAAATCACGTTAGACTCAGCAATACAAGGACTCATCGTCCCATGAAGTCAGCAACTGACTAATTAAATACACATCTGCCTTGCAGACTCCACAATCACGAGACATCAATCGTGTTACATTGGGGAATATTAACTAGGGTTTTGGTCTGGCGGTCTACGGCACGTGTTTTCATACACACGATGAGAATGTGGCAAGTCGTGCAATCAGTTGGAGGAGTTGGCAAAGTAGTGGATGGAAAATCAACCAAGTCTCCGCACGATGAGCAGCCGATTTTGACACGATTTCCACTTCCCACTCTTTGACTCAAAGAATCTGTCACACTTCATGGGATCAAGGTGTTTTACAATTCTAATAATATAAATAAGTTTCTGAATCATGATTGAAAACAAGAAAATCTCACTAAAACAGACAACAAGAGATTAACATCTCAATGTCTAAGCAATTACTATCAACAGAGCAAATTCAATCAATCGGATCTTATTTTAGTTCTTTACGCAGAATACACAACACACCTACAATCTTCGATCATCATTGATATCACACATTTCTCAGCTTCCCTCCTACAGATCGACCCATCTTCTCTTGTGACCGAATTAACTCTGGAACGGTCATTGTCTTGGTTTAGGCCGGAGTCCTACATATTGATCTCTCGAATTCAAAGCACTCCCTTTTTTACAGTGCATCTGTGTGAGGTTTGACAGTTCGCTCGGTTCAAGGAGTTTCCTCCGCATGGTCGTCTCCTCAATTCCGTAAAAACCAGCAACTCGTTTTGTCTCATCTACAGAGACAAGGGAAGCTCAATGGAGCTTTGACACCCAGGCCTCACTGGAAAAACATTCACTTGAGTTACAAGGAGGCACGCTCAACTTACATTAACCATCATGAACTTCAAAGTATGCTTAATAGAGCAACCAATATTTTTCGAACGACTTTCCTATTAAGATCGTTGCCCTATCGGTCTCGTTCTAGTCAGTATTTTAAGCTTAGGTTCGCGTTTGGTATCGTTTTCCTAAGGCGGGCAAGAAGAGAACGGTAATGAATCTGAAACCTTATCTTATATGGCCAGGCCTTTCCCTTTACTAGAAATTAAATTCGTGTTCAGTTCCTCAACATATATGCATACGAAGGAAGATAGTAACCCGCTGACAGGGGATTCATGGGTGTTTAGATAAACTTACCTCCCGTTCCAGACGGGGGATGAACCGCTGAAGTCGACTCGGGCCACCGACTCATATGTCAGTGTACGAACCCGAGGGGCCGAGGCAATATCGTAATTGTCGTCCTTCTCTGCAAACAATTTATATTTAATTACCCTTTCTTAGGGTTTAAAAATAAAAAAATAGTGTCCAAAGTCCAATGTTCAAAAAGGGAAGAGCAAAATAAAAATAAAATTACAAAAATAAAATATTCCTAAAACAATTTTTAAAGAGAAAATTTAGGAAAATCAAAAACAAAAATGTTTTTTTTATTCGTTCTTATCGCTTTGTCTTTTTTACTCCAAATTCTTTAATTGACCACCAAAAGCTTTGGCAACTCCTTTTTTCTTTCGCTCCAAAATCCAAAATCTGTAGTTAAAAGATAAATACCCAAAAACCTAAAATAGAACAAATAAAATAAAATAAAAATAAAAACTACAAAAGCAAAACCTAAAAACAAGTCCGCATCGGCGCTGCCAAAAATTTAATGGTATTTTTACAGTGGTAAGTAATATGGTTCGTTCAAGACTTGTGAAAGCAGATTTTTTAGATTTAATTTTTATAAATAAAAATAACAAACTCAAGTAAAAAGGTGTTGTGAAAATTATAGAGAGACTGCGGCTAGGATTCCACCATTGGCCGGTATTAGTGATTTAATAAAATATAATTATGCAATTCAACATTCAATTTGATTCTAATAGTCTTGCCTAGACGTGTTTCAAAAGAATAACTGTTAATCACAAGCATGGAACATCAAAACCCTAAAGCAAGCATGCTCTATCAAGAGAAAATACAACTAACTAATCAAAATCATATAACCAATTCTTTAGTTCAATGCAAAAATCATAATAGAATTCCTATAATTAATTTAAAATAGAGATATATCACTTTTACCAAACCAACAGCTTCCTCCATCGCCCCAAGGATAGGGTTTAGCTCCTCGTCATGGAAACACACTCAGAATATGATTTGATTGCTCAAAAGGTGTTTACAATTAATGAAAAGGGATGAAAAATGATTAAAACCGGTTTGTAACACTTATATTTGTGACAAAATAACGGTTACAGAGAACGATACAACTATTCTGTCACTGTCACTGTAGCTAAACGACAGTGCTTTGGCGTCTTATGTTCTTCGTTCTTCACTATATCAGCAGAAAGCAATTCTCCTGCAACTGATTTTTCCGACTCTGTGATTCTACAAACTTCTCCCAATTCTCTCCGTCCCCCATTCTGTGATGCCATAAGCCTATTTATACACCTTTGGACCAAGAATAACTCCTCATAACTCCAAATAATCTCGTCATAACTCATATTATTCTTCACGGCCTGTTAAGGGAATAATTCCTGATTCTTCCATTTCTCACGCGCCTGAATGTGTCAAATCACTCCAAGTCGTTAAAAACACCTCCCTGAAGATGAATTGCACGCTGCAGACTCACGCAAACTTTCCAGATACATCATGGAATATCCCAAGAATAACTCACGTAGTATGCTTGCCCTGTTTCACGAAATCTCCCTTTCTTATGGAAACTAACACAAGTACCTCCCCTGTTTGACTGAAACAGGTCATTACCAAACAATATCAACGAATAAATCAAACAAAATCTCTTGCAAATCTCTTCTGGGGAATATGCAGGTGAACTGCCAAAAACCCGGAACCATGTTTTCCTTAAATTCGATTATCCAGCCAAGCTTGATCGATTATAACAACTTTACCAACCATGTATTGACATGAGAAGTTTATCCCATCAAAATCTCTGAATGAATCTCCTTAGAACAACCCCAAATCTGGAAACCTAAATCTGTACCTATTTTCCCGTCAATTTTGAATTTTGAAAGGTAGGGGATGACCTCCTAGCAATTTGTATTGACTAACTCCAATATACTTTTAAGAGAATCAACTAGACTGTCAGACTCAATATTAAGAAAAGTATATCAAAGAGTTATATCTCACAACCC
Source organism: Papaver armeniacum (assembly GCA_023531295.1). NCBI lineage: Eukaryota > Viridiplantae > Streptophyta > Magnoliopsida > Ranunculales > Papaveraceae > Papaver > Papaver armeniacum. Next base: position 62,028 of record JAJJWW010014434.1, read on the forward strand.
ACAACCAGTGATATTTCAATTATATAACAAAATATAATGCGGAAAAGAAATAACACAGACACCAGAAGTTTTGTTAACAAGGAAACCGCAAATGCGCAGAAAAACCCCGGGACCTAGTCCAGATTGAACACCACATTGTATTAAGCCGCTACAGACACTAGCCTACTACAAACTAACTTCGGTATGTACTGTAGTTGAACCCCAATCAATCTCAAACTGATTCAAGGTACAGTTGCGCTCCTTACGTCTCTGATCCCAGCAGGATACTACGCACTTGATTCCCATAGCTGATCTGACCCACAACTAAGAGTTTTTATGATCCAAAGTCGATGACTTTAATAAACAAATCTGTCTCACACAGAAAAGTCTATAGGAATAGATAAATCTGTCTCCTACAAAAATACCTACGTTTTGTTCCGTCTTTTGATAAATCAAGGTGAACAGGAACCAATTGATATACCGAACTTATATTCCCGAAGAACAACCTAGAAATATCAATCACCTCACAATAATCTTAATCGACTTGTGAAAAAGATATTGTGGAATCACAAACGATAAGACGAAGGTGTTTGTGACTACTTTCCTATCTTGCCTATCGGAGATATAAATCTCAAGCCAATCTTACGATTGTACTCAATCACGATAGAATTAACAAGATCAGAGATCACGCAACTACAGAGAAAATAGTTGGGTCTGGGTTCACAATCCCAATGAAGTCTTTAAGTCGTTAACCTACAGGGTTTCGTGAAAAACCTAAGGTTAAAGGAGAATCGACTCTAGCTTACACAAATAGTATCACATAGGAGGTGTGGGGATTAGGTTTCCTAGATGCTAGAGTTTTCCTTTATATAGTCTCCAAATCAAGGTTTGTACTCTAAGTTACCTTGTTTACAAAGCATTCAATATTCATCGTTAGATGAAAACCTGATAAGATTCAAGCTAATATCTTTCAACCATTAGATCGAACTTAGCTTGTTATACACACATGAAATGTAACTTCATTTAGGTTTGAGTTGAAAAAGTGGGGGTACAACAACCTCACCCAATATTTCGCTTACCAATCTGTATGGACTAACTCCAATATACTTTTAAGAGAATCAAATAGACAATCAGACTCAATCTTAATAAAAAGTATATCAAAGAGTTATATCTCAATTTCTCGATTCAATCCTTACTCAAACAAATAGAAATTTATAAGTCTGATTGAATACAAGAGAAATTAACTTGAATGGTACCAAAGACCAATTTCAAGGATCAATCAATTATATTTCAATCAACAACCAAAGGTTGGATTTACCAATTGACCGATTCAACGCACAACCTGTGATATTTCAATTATATAACAAAATATAATGCGGAAAAGAAATAACACAGACACCAGAAGTTTTGTTAACGAGGAAACCGCAAATGCAGAACAACCACGGGACCTAGTCCATATTGAACACACACTGTATTAAGCCGCTACAGACACTAGCCTACTACAAACTAACTTCGGTCTGGATTGTAGTTAAACCCCAATCAATCTCACACTGATCCAAGGTACAGTTGCGCTCCTTACGTCTCTGATCCCAGCAGGATACTATGCACTTGATTCCCTTAGCTTATCTTACCCACAACTAAGAGTTGCTACGACCCAAAGTCGAAGACTTTAATAACAAATCTGTCTCACACAGAAAAGTCTACAAGAATAGATAAATCTGTCTCCCACACAAATACCTACGAGTTTTGTTTCGTCTTTTGATAAATCAAGGTAAACTGGAACCAATTGATATACCAGACTTATATTCCCAAAGAACAGCCTAGAAATATCAATCACCTCACAATAATCTTAATCGACTAGCGAAACAAGATATTGTGGAATCACAAACGATGAGACGAAGATGTTTGTGACTACTTTTCTATCTTGCCTATCGGAGAAATTAATCTCAAGCCAATCTTAAAAATGCACTCAATCACGATAGAAACAACAAGATCAGATCACGCAACTACAGAGAAAATAGTTGGGTCTGGCTTCACAATCCCAATGAAGTCTTCAAGTCGTTAACCTACAGGGTCTCGGTAGAAACCTAAGGTTAAAGGAGAATCGACTCTAGCTTATACAACTAGTATCACACAGTAGGTGTGGGGATTAGGTTTCCCAGTTGCTAGAGTTCTCCTTTATATAGTCTCCAAATCAGGGTTTACAATATAAGTTACCTTGGTAACAAAGCATTCAATATTCACAGATTAGATGAAAACTTCGATTAGATTCAAGCTAATATCTTTCAACCGTTAGATCGAACTTAGCCTGTTATACACAAATGAAATGCACGTTCATTTAGGTTTGTGTAACCGTACCTAAACATGCACACTTATTTGGTTCAACAGTAGTTAACCAAATGGTTAGCCATATGAGCTCTTTCATATCAACCTTATTCATCTTCACCATAACTAGTTCAAATGACTGAAAATAACTAGTTAGAGAGTGGTTCAAATGCTTAGATCTCATAGAAGTATATAAGACACAATCGAAGCAAAAACGATTTTGATTCACTCGAATCGATTCATGAACATTATAGCCAGGGTTTGCAAATATGCATTCCTTAGTTTATATATGTCTTAGTTCATGAATAAACCGTTTTTCGAAAATAACCCACTCAAGTGTGCATACCTGTACGCATACTTAAGTACTCGGCTTGAGTTTGTTTTCAGTTCACAAACTCCAGCAGAAATTCACGGATGTGAACTTAAGACGGGACGGCACGCGGACTTAGCTTAGGACTTCCCGAACCAAGAAAGTACGCATACTTTAGTTCAAGGATTTTGGACTTACACAGGTATGAGTTCACATACAATGTTTATATCCATTCAAGGTTATATATTCTAAACTCTCATTTAAATCATTGAAACATTCTTAGAGGATGTTAAATAGAGGTTATTCGCATACTATTTTTCATCAAAGCAATTTTCAAGATATTGAAATAATCAACATGACTTTCGTCACTTGTAAAGATGAACTTGGCCAAAGCGAAAGCTTACCAACACATATTTCGAGAAATAGATAAGCGAGATAAACTCGGCTCAAAATAGCAAATGTGTATAATCGAAGTCTATATAGCAATACGACTTTTGTCTCAAGATAGGAGATAGAGTAGATACTCTTTTGAGTGATAAATAAGTTCAAGTCTCCACATACATTTTAGTCGATGAAGTTCCACCAGTTCCTTGAGTAGTTCTTCGTATTTGCATGATGAACGTCGTGGAGTCTACAACTCAACTACACTTACTATCATAGTACGAGACTTAGATATAAGTAGACTAGAAATCAAGACTTATAGTTTTGGAAACTAAACTTGACAAACAAGCTTGAGATAGCAACGCTTGCGAGTTCAACCGAGCAGTGATCTAACAATAATCTCCCATTTGTCAATTTTAATGACAAAACTATCAATACATATGGAATACAAAATAAATAAACTTTGCAGCTTCTCATCCACATGCTTTATCTCCTTAGTTCTTCAACATTACTCGAAATCTTTCGTCACTTCCAAGTACTCCAATGATTCCAAAGGTATTCAATTCAGCATCATCGTTGTTGAAGATCCGTAGCCATAACAATGAGAAAACAATAACTCTCAATCATTGTTATACAATGTCATAGTATTATTACACAACATCAAAGTTCAATTGTATCACAATTTCGACGACAATACTATGGTGATATGTATCACTCCCCCTTAGTCAATACTTCATCTCACATGAAAACCACTTCCCCTTACATAATGATCCGAAAACCATATGTTTTGTAGTGTGAACTACACATTAATTCTTCCCCTTTTTATCAATAAAATTGACAAAGGTACGAAAACTAGTGGGATCCTAATAAAATTTCCATAGAGACACTTCATGACCAAAAGAAATCACATATCAACTTTTTTTAGATGCAATCATATAGCTGAAACTAAATGCATTCATCAAGGAGTTTATAAAGATACAAGATAACCCCTATAATATTCCACAGCCGCACTCCCCAAAAAGATTTGGCAATTAAGAACAAGTTCAATTAAGAACTCTCCCCCCATAAAATGTCATTCCCGAAACAACAACAAGAGCGACCTTACTTTCACAAGAAAACAAGAATATCTTTGGACATTAACAAATCACATGAAACATGAATTTGTATCCAAAAATCTCAATTAAATTAACCACAAGAGAACCTATGATTAATTTAATCGAAAATGCTCACATAAGAGAACTTACGGAGCCGCACTGTATTTCATAAAAAATATGGATCAGGGAAGATCAATACTGCGGAATAAACAAAGATTCATTCTATTTCTCATCCCCTTTTGCACAGTGACATATAATAGACTTAATCTTTGTAAAAAAAGCTCATCCTATATTCCATCAATATTTTCATAATGACTTAATATATGAACGACCATCATGTGATGACATCTCTCTTGGACTTTGCGGGAAGAAGGTTGCTTGGAATCAAGGGAAGTTTCCTACTAATGTTCTTAGTGTAGCCTTAATGGCCTTCGGAAAACTTGGTATCTCTAATCTTTGTCCCTCCACTATAGAATTCTCGATGGAGTCGTGAGTTTGCCGAATTGGTCTATTTCCTTGAATTGGGTGTTCCAAGTCTCGATATTTGTGGTTTCATCATTTCTCAAATGACTTCGATGACTTCACCCAACAAGAAGTTAGGTTACCCTTGCTTGATTAGTCAAATTTGCCGTGTGCATGGTTTTGATTCAATTGGCAATTCTCTTGGGGTTCCCAAACCGGTTCGTCCATGTACTTTCAAACGTATAAGGGAGAATGTGCAAAAGACAAAGAGATGATTCCCTTGATGATTGTAATCCTACCACCTTGAGTCTTCTTCAAAAAATTCACAAGGGTGTGTGTAAGGTCAATTCAAGGGTGAAGTGCGTACAAGAACAATTGTCATTGGTTGCAACTAAGTTTCCCGAGCTCAAGGAAGAATTGAACATGATTCAAGCAACTTGGAATGTTTCCGATGATGAAGATGATGAGTAAATGATGATTTTATTTGTCTAGTAAATCTTCTTTTCTTGTTTTGTTTAAAAGAATAACTAGAGTTTGGAATAGCCATTATTGTGATTACACATAGCTATGTCCAACGTTTTCATCTTCATGTTTTTAGGTTTATTTGTTTAAATTCTAAAAAATTGTTTGGAAGATGATTTTTGCAGTATTAATCTTTATGGTTTTATATATTGCAATTAGTTATGGGATATGTGTGTTTGCGTCCGTGAACTATGATTGTCCCATATCTTGTCAAAAGTTAAGTCTTTCATATGTCGATATGCATGTATTGATAAAAGAATGAATGAACTTTTGACATCACAAAAGTTAAAGCCTTTATGTCATGTTTTGATAAAAAGAAAGGATAAAACTTTTGTTTACGAGGAGTGTGTCTATTGTATGTCATTGTGCAAATAGTGATGGAAAATAGAATGAATCCTTGTTTATTTTGTGAGGCAGTTATCTTAGTATTGTCTTCCCCGATCCATATTTTATGTATATACTGTGAGGCTCCGTAAGTTATCTTATGTTGAGCATTTCCGATTATATTAATCATGGGTTTTCTTGTGGTTAATTTAGTTGAGTATTATTTGGATTCAAATTCATATTCGTATGTGATTTGTTATGTCCAAAGAAATCCTTCTTTTCTCGTGAAAGTAAGGTCGCTCTTGTTGTTCTTTCGGGAATGACATATTATGGGGGAGAGTTCTTAATTTAACTTGTGCTTAATTTCCAAATCTTTGTGGGGAGTGCGGCTGTGGAATATTATAGGAGTTATCTTGTATCTTAATAAACTCCTTGATGAAAGCATTTAGCTTCGGTTATATGATTGCATCTAAAAAGTTGATATGTACTTGATTTTGGTCATGAAGTGTCTCTATGGAAATTTCATTAGGATCCCGTTTTCGTACCTTTGCCAATTTTATTGACAAAAAAGGGGAGAATTAATGTGTAGTTCACACTACAAATACATATGGTTTTCGGATCATTATGTAAGGGGGAGTGGTTTCCATGTGAGATGGAGTATTGACTAAGGGGGAGTGATACATATCACCATAGTATTGTTGTCGAAGTTGTGATACAATTGGACTTTGATTCTGTATAATAATACTATGACACTGTATAACAATGATTGAGAATTCTTCTCATTGTTATATCTATGGATTTTCAACAACGATGATGCTAAACTTACAACCTTTGGGATCATTGGAGTACTTGTAAGTGACGAATATTTTGAGTAATGTTGAATATTAGGCATGTGGAAGAGGAACATCAAAAGTTTATTCATCTATTTTTGTATTCCATATGTATTGATAGTTTTGTCACTAAAATTGACAAAGGGGGAGATTGTTAGAGCATTGCTCGGTCGAACTCGCATGCGTTGCTATCTCAAGCATGTTTGTCAATGTTAGTGATCAAAACTATAAGTCTTGATTTCTAGTCTACTATTAGCTAAGTCATGTTATGTTTCAATCACTTGAAAATGGCTTTGACGAAAAAATGGTTTGTGAATAACAACTATATAACGTCCTCTAAGAATGTTTCAATGATTGAAATGAGAGTTTAGATTATATAACCATGGAAGGATATAAACATTGTGTGGTAACACATATGTGTGTAAGTCCTTATTCCTTGAACCAAAGTATGCGTATTTTCTTCGCTCAGGAAAACCGGAACCAAATCCGCGTACCAAGTTTGCGTACTGTCGGAAGTTCTCGACCCGAGAAAATTTGATGGAGTTTGTGAATTGTAAACAAACTTATTCCGGGTACTTAAGTCCGCGTACTTAAGTTGGTTATTTACTAAAAACGACTATTCGTGAACTTAAACTTATATAACTAAGGAATGCAAGTTTGCTAACCATGGCTATAAAGTTCATGAATCGATTCGAGTGAATCAAATCGTTTTTGTTTCAATTGTGTCTATTATAAAGATCTAAGCAATTGAAAAACTCTTAACTAGTTCATTTGAGTCATTTGAACTAGTTATGGTAAAGAAGAATATGGTTGATATGAAAGTACTCATATGGCTAACCATTTGGTTAACTATTGTTGAACCAACTAAATGTACATATTTGGGTACGTTTACACAAACCTAAAACGTGCATTTCATTTGTGTGTAACAATCTAAGTTTCGATCTAATGGTTGAAAGATATTAGATTGAATCTAATCAGGTTTTCATCTAAGAGTGAATATTGAATGCTTTGTTACCAAGGTAACTTAGATTGCAAACCCTGATTTGAAAGACTATATAAAGGAGAACTCTAGCAACTGGGAAACCTAATCCCCATACCTCATGTGTGATACTAGTTGTATAAGCTAGAGTCGATTCTCCTTTAACCTTAGGTTTCTATCGAGACCCTGTAGGTTAACGACTTGAAGACTTCATTGGGATTGTGAAGCCAGACCGATACTACTTTATCGTAGTTGTGTGATATGATCTTGATATTTCTATCGTAATAAGTACAATCGTAATGATTGGCTTGAGATTGATTTCTCCGATAGGCAAGATATAAAAGTAATCACAAACATCTTCGTATCATCGTTTGTGATTACACAATATCTTCTTTCGCCGCGTCGATTAGGATTATTGTGAGGTGATTGATAATACTAGGATGTTCTTCGGGAATATAAGTCCGGGTTATCAATTGGTTCCTGTTCACCTTGATTTATCAAAAGACGGAACAAAACTCGTAGGTATTTCTGTGGGAGACAGATTTATCTATTACCGTAGTCTTTTATGTGTGATACATATTTGTTTATTAAAGTCTTCGACTTTGGGTCGTAGGAACTCTTAGTTGTGGGTGAGATAAGCTAAGGGAATCAAGTGCGTAGTATCCTGCTGGGATCAGAGACATAAGGAGCGCAACTGTACCTTGGATCAGTGTGAGATTGATTGAGGTTCAACTATGTCCTGCACAGAAGTTAGTTTGTAGTAGGCTAGTGTCTGTAGCGGCTTAATACAATGTGTGTTCAATTTGGACTAGGTCCTGGGGTTTTTCTGCATTTGCGGTTTCCTCGTTAACAAAACTTCTGGTGTCCATGTTATTTATATTCCGCATTATATTTTGTTATATAATTGAAATATCATAGGTTGTGCGTTAGATCAATCAATTAGAATATCCAACCTTTGGTTGTTGATTTACATTGATTGACACTTGGATATTGGTCTTTGGTACCATCCAAGTTATCTCTCTTGTATTTAATTAGACTCACAGATTTCTATTTGCTTGAGTAAGAATTAAATCGAGAGATCGAGATATCATAACTCTTTGATATACTGTTAATAAGATTGAGTCTAGTTGATTCTCTTAAAAGTATATTGGAGTTAGTCCATACAGATTGCTAAACGAAATATTGGGTGTGGTTGTTGTACCTCCACTTTTTCAGATTATATGACGTGTGTCGATGTAATAACTTGTTATGATAATGAAAGATTCTCGGGGTGGTTTTGACCGTGTATGTAACCTTTTTGTCGTGTGTGATGTCTATTAACGCATACATTATATTCATGCTAGTATTATCAATCATATTAATATAAAGATGCAAGTAAATGATTCGAGCTAAGTTATCTAAATTAGGATGTTTCATGGAGTTTAGTTCTATGTGAACATGCCCGTTCGAGATTAACGTAACCTCAGTTTCCCGACAAGTGGTGCGGTGAGCGTGGATAAAGATGGCAGTGATTCGATAATTTGAACAAGAGGTTTCAAATAAGATAAAGTCTTGGTTTGTAGCATAAGGATATAGTTCTTAAAGATGATGAGTCGATCAAGGTCGAAGAAATAATGGGACGACATCAAGAAAGATTCGAAAATCTTGCTTGATATGACTATGATTCTTGTTGAGTGTGTTTTCTTTACAAGAGGAGATCATTCATTGGTTCTACCGGTGTCTACAAATATTGTCGGGAGAATATTTTGAATCATGGTGTTGCTAAGTGGCAATCGTTCATACATAACATATGAAGATTGTAGCATGTTTTGTCTACATGAAGGATAACTCAAGATTGTTGGTTCTTGGAGTTGGTGAAGTCAAGTATTAGACATGTGTCAAATAAAAAGTGTTTTACACACGTGGCATAATGAGTGATCATGGCGACGAAATAATTTGATACAAGTCGACGCATAAACTTGTATAAATTGTATGAAGAAGTTATTTGTGGTTATGCTATAAGATTGACAGATAGTTATTCCGGTGGTACAAGCGCAAAGGAGGAATTTGGCTTAGGTGGTGGTTGAAAACGCAAAGGATACCAAATACACCTTTCATTCGGCAACATGTATAGACAAAACTTAATACAATTGCAAGTATACCAACTTAATGATCCTTGACAATATGTATATAAAGTTAATATCTTAGCTTTTACAACCTAAGAGTTGCTTCATCCGAAGTGAAGACTTTTGATACCAATCTACCTCTAACAGATAAGCCTATTTGATTTCCGTTTATATCAAAGATCAAGGTGTGGAAATCTATTTTCAATAGACAAAGCTAGCAAACCTCACAAATCCGAACTTATGACTCCCGGAGAGCAGCCTAGATTCTTAACCACCTCTTCAGAACAATCATCGAAAGATCAATTAAGATCAGTATTTAGATATCTATCTTGAGAAATCACAAAGTATGAGACGAAGAGAACTTTGCGATTACTATCTATTTTTCCTGAAAGAGATTACGAGAACCTCGAAAACAAGAAAAACAAGATTAGGATACACGAACTATCAAGGTAAAGATAGTCGGACCTGGCTTCACGAATCCCCACGCGAAGTCTTTTAGTCGTAGATCTAATAACGTTTCACAAAGGAAACCTAGGTCAATAAAGGACAACTCTAGAATCAACTAGGATACAAAGTTTTAGAGCATTGCTCGGTCGAACTCGCATGCGTTGCTATCTCAAGCATGTTTGTCAATGTTAGTGATCAAAACTATAAGTCTTGATTTCTAGTCTACTATAGCTAAGTCTCGGACTAGGATAGAAAGTGTAGTTGAGCTCAAGAACTCCATGGCGATCATCATACAAGGCGAAGGACTACTCAAGGAACTGGTGGATCTTCATCGACTAAAAGGTATGTGGAGTCTTGAACTTATCTATCACTCAAAAGTCTATCTACTCTATCTCCTATTTTGAGACAAAAGTCGTTTTGCTATATAAACTTTGATTATACACATTTGTTATTTCAAGCCGAGTTTATCTCGCCTATCTATTTCTCGAAATATGTGTTGGTAAGCTTTTGCTTTGGCCAAGTTCATCTTTACCTAGTGACGAATTTCATGACACGTTTCAATCACTTTGAAAATTGCTTATTTTGACGGAATGTCCTCTAAGAATGTTTCAATGATTGAAATGAGAGTTTAGATTAAATAACCAATGATGGATATAAGCATTGTGTGGCAACACATATATGTATAAGTCCTTTTTCCTTGAACCGAAGTTTGCGAACTTTGTTGATCAAGAGAACCGGAATCAGAGCCGTGAGCTAAGTCCGCGAACTCAGTCCGAGAACCCAGTCCGTGAACTGGCAGAAGTTATCTTCTCGAGAAATTCTGCTGGAGTTTGAGAACTCCTTCCGGGAACTTAAGTCCGCGAACTAAGTTTGCAAACTTGAGTTGGTTATATCTAGAAACGATTGTTTGTGAACTCATTTATAAAAACTAAGGAATGCAAATTGCAAACCGTGGCTATATAGTTCATAAACCGATTCGAGTGAATCAAATCGTTTTTGCTTCGATTGTGTCTTGTGTAGTTACATAAGATTTCCTTGAAATTGAACAACTCTCTAACTAGTTCATTTGAGTCATTTGAACTAGTTATGGTGAAGAAGAATATGGTTGATATGAAAGTGCTCATATGTCTAACCATTTGGTTAACTATTGTTGAACCAACAAATGTTCATGTTTGGGTACGGTTACATAAACCCAAAATAGTACATTTCATTTGTGTGTAACAAGCTAAGTTTTCGATCTAACGGTTGAAAGATATTAGCTTGAATTTAATCAAGTTTTCATCTAATGGTGAATATTGAATGCTTTGTTACCAAGCTAACATTGATTGCAAATCCTGATTTGAAAGACTATATAAGGGAGAACTCTAGCAACTGGGAAACCTAATCCCCACACCTTCCATGTGATACTAGTTGTATTATCTAGAGTCGATTCTCCTTTAACCTTAGGTTTTCTTCTTAAACAAGGTTAACGACTTAAAGACTTCATTGGGATTGTGAAGCCAGACCGATACTACTTTCTCGTAGTTGTGTGATCTGATCTTGCCGATTCTATCATTTTGATTACAATCGTAACGATTGGCTTGAGATCTTTATCTCCGATAGGAAAGATAGAAAAGTAATCACAAACATATTCGTCTCATCGTTTGTGATTCCACAATATCTTTTTTTCGCTGCGTCGATTAGGATTATTGTGAGGTGATTGATAATACTAGGCTGTTCTTCGGGAATATAAGTCCGTGTTATCAATTGGTTCCTGTTCACCTTGATTTATCAAAAGACGGAACAAAACTTGTAGGTTTATCTGTGGGAGACAGATTTATCTATTCCGTGGACTTTTCTGTGTGATACAGATTTGTTTATTAAAGTCTTCGACTTTGGGTCGTAGCAACTCTTAGTTTTGGGTGAGATCAGCTAAGGGAATCAAGTGCGTAGTATCCTACGGGATCGAGAGACGTAAGGAGCGCAAATGTACCTTGAATCGGTGCGAGATCGATTGGGGTTCAACTACAGTCCGCATCAGAAGTTAGTTTGTAGTAGGCTAGTGTCTGTAGCGGCTTAATACAGTGTGGTGTTCAATCTGGACTAGGTCTAGGGGTTTTTCTGCATTTGCGGTTTCCTCGTTAACAAAATTCTGGTGTCTGTGTTATTTCTATTCCGCATTATATTTTGTTATATAATTGAAATATCACAGGTTGTGCGTTTGAATCAATCAATTGGAAATCCGACCTTTGGTTGTTGATAAAAATTGATTGATCCTTGAACATTGGTTTTTGGTACCGTTCAAGTGATTTCTCTTGTATTCAATTAGACTCGCATATTTTTATTTGCTTGAGAAAGAAATGAATCAAGAAAGAGAGATAAAATTCTTTGATATACTTTATTAAGATTGAGGCTAGCCTATTCTCTTGAAAGTATATTGGAGTTTGTCCATACAAATTGCTAAGAGAAATATTGGGTGTGGTTGTTGTACCCCCGCTTTTTCACAAAGTTTCAGGAATTAATTTTCCCAGTTGACAGAGATATTCTATTTATAGTTTTCAAAGACCAGGGTTAGCTTAGAATTCAAGCTAAGATAACTTGATAATCAAGCAAACAACTTAGGTCTTCAGAATACAATAGAAGACTATACACATAAGTTCAGTTATGAAACCGTGTATAATGACTGTTCGGTTTGGTAAGTTAGTCAAAGAACTGAAAGCTATTTGATGTTCATTAAAACACCTAAGAAATTAATCAAGATACAAACACATAAGTGTTTAAGTAATTAATGAAGTCTTATAAGTGTTTAAGAGAATTCTAGAAATGTTAGACATATTAATCTATAAGTCTTTAAGCATCTGCTAAACATTGTCGGGATAGTTGGTACAACGGTTTGCCAACCGTAGGGCTTGTTCACGAGTCAGGGTGCTACGGTTTGTGAACCAAGTTCGCCAACCCTACAAGACTACCGAACTCAGCTGACCACAGTTCGTGAATCGGGTTCGCCAACTGCTAGCCAATTTATCCAACTTGTAAATTCTGTTCGCCAACCGGGTTCGTGAACTGTTCCCAACTGAACTTGCGGTTTGCGAACTAGTTCGCCAATTTTCCTGTATTTCTATATCTCAGATATCTATGGTTTGCGAACTGGTTCGCCAACCTACCCTGAGTAGAAATTTCAAGTAAGTTCATATTTCTCTCTTATGATGTTTGAAATATTCCCAAGTGATATAATCATTCGCATGGGCAATTTTCAATTGATCCAAAAATTAATTCATAAAACTAATATTGTTAAGGACCTTTGAACATCTAATCGCTAAATCATATTTCGAGATTTTTCACAAGACAAGCTTGACTCGAAACATCTTCTTGAACTCTTCATAATTTCAAGTTGCAGTGATTCTGAACGTGTTCAACTCAGCATCGTAGTTGTTGAAAATGCGTAATGATAACAACATTGAAAACAAATATTCTCAAACGTCGTTATAAAGAAACATGGTATTATTAATTTCTCCAAGTTTCAATTGTATCCTAACTCTGAAGTAATACTACGGTGATATGTTTCTCCCCCTTAATCAATACTTACATTTTTTGCATAATAGGTGATACCTATAGGTTACTGATTCACTCCCCCTTACATAATGATCTGTAAACCATATGTATGTAGTATGAAACTACTAAATAATTCTCCCCCCTTTTGTCAATAAAATTGGCAAAGGTACGAAAATTGCGGGATCGTAATGAATACAACCAAAAGATATGTCAAGTTTTAAGGAAGTTAGAGATTCTACATTATAACATAGTTAAAATGCAACTCCTCATATCAACTTTTTTAGATGATATCACATAGTAATAAAATGCTTAGCGCTCATCTAGTAGATTTAAGATACAAGCACCCCCTTTACAATCCACAGCCACACTCCCCACAAAGATATAACAATTAAGCACAAGTTCATTTAAGAACTCTCCCCCGTTTGATGTCACTCCCAAGAGAACAACATGGGTGACCTTGCTTTATGAAAAGAAGGATTTAAAAAGATGACAACAATTCCTTACCTGGAACTCAAGTTTTATTTCCCAAAAGATATGAATAAATTCAGGGGCAATGGTTAGATTTCTCTGAACCACTTACCCGAGTTAGATTTGAGGAGTTGAACAATGATCTTTTCAGAGAGACCATGTGACCTGTAAAGAAGGCGATGAACGATGTTGGCTTACAGAAAAACCAAATCGACGAGATTGTTCTTGTTAGTGGTAGTACGAGAATTCCCAAGGTTCAAGAACTTCTAAGGGTTTTTTTTTTTACGGTAAAGAACCCAACAAGGGAGTTAACCCAGATGAAGGTATCTTCAATGGAGAAGGTGGTGAAGAAACCAAAGGTACTATCTACTATGCTACTGAACTGAGATTTAAATATTTTCAGAAAATAAAAATCAGCATATTCTTTCCCCCTTACTTTTCACGTGTGACTGAGTATATTTTTATGTTTTATTAATGCAGACATTCTTCTGTTGGATGTTGCACCCCTCACCCTTGGTATTGAAACTGTCGGTGGAGTTATAACCAAGCTGATTCCGAGGAAGCACACAATTATCCCTACCAAGAAATCTCAAGTTTTCACCACTTACCAGGATCAACAAGCTACTGTCTCTATCAAGGTATTACAATACTCTAGAGCATACTTGATTTTTAAACTCCTAGTGGGTAAGAATAAAATTCATGAACAGACAAACCTTTTCCAACTCAGTCCTTAGCATGTATTGACTTTTCGATGTTTCAACAAACTTAATCTTTGCTTCTTCGGATTGTTTAAGAAAATCATAAACAACATTAGCAGAAATCTTCTCTTCTTAAAACGTAAACAAATTCCCAAAAACTTAAAATAGAACAAAAAAAAAAAAAAAAAAAAAAAAAGTCTGTATCGGCGGCGCCAAAAGTTTATGTTTTTGTTAAAGTGGTAAATAAGGTTTGTTCATTCGGACTTATTAAGATTTGATTTAAAACCTGGTTCTAATTTAAGCTAGCAAATAAGTAAAATATAATAACAATATTAAGAGAAACTGGGACTCAGGATTCCACCATAAATCATACTTGAGTGATGCATATACCGATTCTTAACAATTTTAACTCTTTTATGGACTTTATTTCTTTGCCAATAGTAGATTTCTGAAATATTAATTGTAAATTGTAAGCATAGCGCTTCATCAAACTATAAGTCTAAGCATACACCATAAAATAAAATCACAACTAGTTAGTGAAAATCATAAATCAAAAATAAATCCAAAAAGTCATAAAGAATCAATAGTACTTACCAAACAATTGTGAAATATGGCTTCCTCCATTGTCCAAGTGATGGGTTTTTGCTCCTCATAGTAGACACTCTCTCAAAATATAAAAACATAACTCAAAAGTGCTTACAAAGAAAAAAAGAAAAGAAAAGAAATAAATAAAACAACGAAACTTCCACTTATATTTCTTAGAACCTCGATTCCCCTTCAAGTAGCTATCTCCCAACTCCTATTTATAACAACACCTCATATTTTCTGGAATATCTCCTTCCATGACTCCAAAATCTTCTTTTTTAAATGGAAATTATCTTTGGGAATAATTTTTATTTTATTCTTCATAATGTTTCCTTCTCCAACTTAAACTCTTTGTTAATTGATAAATCAAATCTTGGAAAGATATTCACTCTTATTACACATATATTTCTTTTATTACACAGGATATTCTCTCTTATTACACATGATATCTTTTTCAGCTTAAACAAAATTCTCATAAAAATTCGTTTTCAAAAGGAAAAAGAAGGGGTGCCACATATCAAAGACGTGTGTGCCTTTAACAACTAAGGGTGCCTTTATCAATTTATTTGGATGCCTTTAACACATTTTAAGCCAATTTTTCCACAAAAAGTTTATTCTTCAAAAATACCTACAAACACATAAAATAACACTATAACTACAATATAAAGACTAACAATATATCAATATGAGATCAAATAAGACACATAAATGTGTATATCAGTTTGTATTAGCGAGGCACTTAAGTTTTAATGTAAGAGAGTGTAAAATTTGTGAGACGCAATATGAAAGGTAGGTTTTGTTCACAGTTGAAAAATTTGTGAGGTTACCGTTCAACGTGAGGGCTCGTATGACTTACATGGGGTTAGTCAATTGGGATTTCTGGAGATATCGAGAGAATATTTTTGCTCGAGATTTGGGGAGACTCTCTATGAGTTTATTGATTTTGGGGACTCTCTGAGAGATTTTTAGGAAATCTCAGTGAGTCACTGAGACAAAAAATATATAGAAATTTTACTTCATATACATCAAATAAGAAGGAAAAAAATTAAAAATTATTTTATAAAATTAATATATAATAAATAATTCAATGATTTAATACAAAAAAAAACATATAAATAATGAAAAATTATAACCCTATGCTCGCCTTATAGAAATTGTGATTGTTTTGTCAACCGAAAAATTAAACCGAATTGAACACAAACATGATGCGCAGGTTGAAATCTCACATATTGTGGAGTTTTTGAAAGATAACTATTAGTCGTTTATTTATTTATTTGCATGGATTTCATTATAACTTATTTGGTTTATTATTATTTCTTTGTTATTTTTTTATTTTTAAATGACAAAAAGTCTCTCTAAATATCACATATTTTGGAGAGAATTTGTTTAAGCCTTTTATGGTATATTTTTACATAAATGTCTCTATAAATCTCCCATAACCTTAAATCATTGATTTGAAAATCCAAATCCAATAACAGAGAATTCTAAAGACTTTCAAAAAGTCATTATCCAATAACACAAACTTTCGAAGATTTACAAAGACTCCTTATCGACTAACAAGAGATTTGACATATCTCTAAAATTCTCTATAAATCTTAATTAACTAATCCCCTTTTAATGCTTCAAAGGAGAAGATAAAACATTTTAGATGATTTGTTCTTGTAAATACGGCCAACCAATTTCATCGGCTACTAAGAAAAACAATATGACTTTCGTTAGCTAAGAATTTACTGTCATCAGAAATAGTCAAATGGCCGTCTATGACCGGGTGGTCAAGCAGCCTAGTAATGCGCAACCGTTGAGTATTATTGTCAACATGGCATAGGCCAGAAATGCGGTGGCGCATTCAGAGTTGCAATTGCCAAACAGGGTTTGGACATGGACAAATATGCGATATTTGCATCAAGAGGTGCCAATTGAGTTTGGGATAGATACTATACGCATGTGGCATACATGCATCCAAGCAAGACTGGCATTAGCATACTTGCATCATTGAAGGAATGATGCTCATCAATGATTGTCGGACTTTGGATGGTCAAAGCTATCATTGCGCCGCAAAGCAAGATGACATGTGCAGGGAACATGGCCTTGACGGTTTCAAGTTGGTTACACGGAAGGAATGTTAGTTTTATACGTTTCTAAGGCTAGGATTTGCCTATTTGGCTTCAAGAAGGAAGTTAGGCAAGTTGGCATAGTTTCCCAACTGCCTTGTGTAAAGTAAATCTGTAATTGCCTGACAGTTACTTGTATATAACTTTTGTAAGGATATAAAAGCCTGATCTTGTGAAGGGTTGTGTATCCGGAACAAGAAGAGTTGTGTAACCCTAAGTGTGCAGTAATAATAAAGCTTTGACCATGATTAAAACTAAATTCTGTTGGTGCATTTGTCCTTTTTTTTGCTTACTGTTTTATGCACCAAGCGGAGTGTTTGTGTTGGTTTGTTGGTTTGAAAAGATTGTGAATAAAACCTTTGTTTAGTATGGGATGAATAGAGTTTTAGCCAAGAAGTGAAGAAATTGGATAAGGGTGAGTTGGCTGAACTGTGTTGTGGAGCATAGTACCATTGTCAAGGTTGGTTGTTGCATTTGGGTAGTTTGAACCTGTGACAATTAGGGAATCAGAGCCCTGGTTAAGGGTCTTTCTGTTCACGTTGGATTATAGAAGGCTGGTTGAGTTTGTTGTTGTTCTTGAATTTGGTCGTGAATTGTATATGAAGTGAAGGATCTACACAAAGAGTACAAGGTCGAGAAATGAATGGGGCAAATATCAGGCAAAAGGTTAGCATTAAAGGTATGTGAACCCTATATCAAAGAATCTGCAAGCAATAATCAGACACGAAGGATGTCCTCGGAAAAACTTGATGAGGGTGAAACGAGTTGTTCTACATACAATAACTACACTAAGGGTACCGGAGACACTGCAAGTGCTGATGAGAAACAACACGATGGTCGAAAGGATCAGCATGATCTTGGCATGGGCCAACATCGCAACATCAGTCGCTTACTATGGATTAAGGCACACCAAGAAGAAGATATCTTCTGGACTAATGTACATTGATGTGAAGATCAATGGAGAGTGGGTATTAGCGATGGCTGATACCGGTGCTACCAAATCCTTTATTCATTCATACATTGGCTTGGCATTGAACTTAACAGTTACTAGCGCGACTAGCACCATCAAAGTTGTTAACTCATAACCACAAACCAGTCGAGAGAAAGTTCGTGTAGCGATCTACGTTACAATTTAGCACATAAACAACTCTTGGGAAGAAGAATTCGGACAAGAGAGAAGAAGAAACAGCTAGGCTATAATTTTCATTGATAAAACCAGGTGAAAACAATGATTGGTTATTAATAGACCAATCCTTACAACTGAATCGGACGACTATCAATGCATCTCAACTAAACTGAATAAGGGAAATAACCGGGCCTAGCCCAACAGACTCATACTAAAACAAAATGAGTAAAAACATAAGCCTACTATCAAAAGAACAAGGTATTTCATGAAAAATCCCTTTCCTTCACTCAATCCTTGTCCTCAAGGATGAGTTTTGGAAATTATACTTTTATGGTATGTTTATCCTCCCAGGTGGGTTCATCAGCTGATAATCCTTCCCACTGAATGAGAACAAGAGAAACACTCTGATTGTTCTTCTTAACTAGCCTGGTACCAAGCACTTGTAAAGGCCTGACCTTTAGCTCTCATTCCTTAGTGACAGAGGGTAACTCAGTTTGAGGTAGCAAACCCACTCTTAGCTTAGGATTTAGTTGAGAAACATGAAAGGTGGGATGAATTTTTTACCCAGCTGGTAGTTGTAGTTTGTAAGCAACCTTGCCAATCTTCTCCAACACTTGGTAAGGACCATAGAATTTAGCAGCTAATTTGAGGTTTCTTCTTAACTGACAGAAGTTTGCATTTATGGTTGCAACCTGAGATAGACCCAGTCTCCAACCTCAAAGGATCTCTCAGACCTTTTCTTGTCAGCCTGCTATTTAATTCTATGATGTGCTTCCTCCAATGCTCCTTTGAGTAACTGTCCCATATATTATCGCTGCTGAATATAGTCATCAACATCTATATATATAGCCTGAGCTGCTGATGTAATACCAAATTGGGGAGGAGGGTAGCCATAAAGTGCTTCAAATGGGGTGAGCTTGAGGCTGGTGTGGTAGCTATCATTGTACCACCATTCAGCCAAGGATATCCAAGAAACCCACTTACTTGGTTTGAAGCTAGTCATGCATCTGAGGTATGTCTCTACACAAGCATTCACCCTCTCAGTCTGGCCATCAGTTTGAGGGTTATAAGCTGTGCTTAGGTGTAGTGAAGTACCCAATCTTGTAAAAAGATATTTCCAGAAGTTGCTTATAAAAACACTGTCCTTGTCAGACACAATACTCTTTGGAAGGCCATGCAACTTAATAATTGAGTTAAGGAATACCTTTTCTACTGAGGCAGCTGTATAAGGGTGGCACACATCCATAAAGTGGTTGTACTTGGAAAACCTATCCACCACTACTAGAATGATTTCTCTCCCTTTAGATTTTGGTAGACCTGTGATGAAGTCCATACTGATATGCTCATAGGCTTGCTCAGGTATATGAAGTGGTTGTAAGATCCCTCCTGGTAGAGAAGTAAGACCTTTGTGTTGTTGGCATACATCACATTCTTTCACATACTGTACAATCTGCTTGTGCATACCTGTCCAGAAGAAGTACAGTTTGGCCTTTTGGTAACTTGCTTGTGCTCCAGAGTATCCACCAATCACAGAGGAGTGAACTGATGTGATGATCTTTGTCCTCAAATTACCATTTTGACCAATATATATTCTCCTTTTAAACCTCAGTATTCCTTGGTTGTAAGAATAATCTTCTGCTGAAGTAACTTGAGCTAGCATTTTAGGAATCAATTCTTGAGCCAGAAGGTCTTCTTCATAACTATCTTGAATCTACTTGAGCCATTTGGGTTGCACTTCAGTTAGGCTACTGCAAGAAGAGTTGTCTCCCAATTGTACTCTGGATAAGGCATCTGCAACTTTATTTTTAGCTCCCTTTTTGTATTTAAGTTCATAGTTATACCCCAATAATTTGGCTAGCCATTTTTGTTGAAGCATTGAATGTATCCTCTGCTCCAAGAAATATTTTATGCTCTGGTGGTCAGCGTATACGTATATAGTGAATTTGTTTCCCATTAAATAATATTTCCATTTATTAACAGTGATGGTATTTTTACAGTGGTAAGTAATATGGTTCGTTCAAGACATGTGAAAGCAGATTTTTTAGACTTAATTTTTATAAATAAAAATAACTAACTCAAATAAAAAGGTGTTGTGAAAATTATAGAGAGACTGGGGATAGGATTCCAGCATTGGCCGGTATTAGTGATTTAATAAAATATAATTATGCAATTCAACATTCAATTTGATTCTAATAGTTTTGCCTAGACGCGTAGATTTTCAAAAGAATAACTGTTAATCACAAGCATAGAACATCAAAACCCTAAAGCAAGCATGCTCTATCAAGAGAAAATACAACTAACTAATCAAAATCATATAACCAATTTTTTAGTTCAATGCAAAAATCATAATAGAATTGCTATCAAGAGTATAAAGCACAGTTTGGCTAACTTAGCCTGTGTAAGTGGTGGTCCAGATTTGTCTGGAGAGAAGATAAATCTATGGTCATGGTTTGTTCAACTTAAATATTAATTAGTATAAGTGTTTTATTAATTGGTGTCTCATTAATGTCTCATTAATTTCTCATGATAAATGATTTATTAGTTTTACATCATAAATGTCCCTTAATTAATATTAATACATATTTCCATCAATAAATAATTTTGACAAAAATTATTTCAATAGATATTAGTGGTGGCGGTGGTAGTAAAAGAAGAAGTAGGTGGTGGAAGCGGTGGCAGGTGTTACTAAGTGGTGGAGGCGGTAACATTAGTTTTGGTGGAAGAAATAGTGGCGATGGATGGTTTTAATGGTGGTGGTATTGGTTTTTCTTTTTTGAATCAAAAATAATAAAAAAAAAAAATTTACATGACGGGTAACATTGTATTGTGAAAAATATAGTTGGTTGTTTTTGACACGATCAATAAAGGCGGGTAAATTTTTTTTTTGATGATACAAAATCATATAAGACAAAATAGTTGTTTATGGTACCACTGCTATCTTTGGTAACCGTTCGTACGCATGTGTTGATGGTGGTTTTTAGCTTAGGGTTAAAATCGTAAAACTCTTCATTAAATAAAGCACAGTTTGGCTAACTTTTCCTATGTAAGTGGCGGTTCAAATTTGTCCTCACAAGAGATAAATCTAGGGATGTAATCGTTTGTCATGAGTGATGGTTGTGATTGGGATTAGAAATGCATCTAACGGACAAAAGTTATCAAGTCATTAAGGTTCCATAATTCTTCATAATAAATAGTCTATTAAATTGCCATGATAATATTTAATTAAATGTCAAATTAATAATGATAATATATAAATTATTCTACTAATGATGATAATAAATATATTTTTATTAGCTAATACTTAGGATTAGTTTGGTATTTTCTGCGATCTTTACAAAAGTGCTTTTCAGATGTACGTTACTATGCCGAGCTATGTAAAAAAAAGAACGCGAAATTGGGGGGTGGTTAATTGGTATTTGGTACTCATGTTTTGTCCAAAGTTAGTGTTTGGTCTAACATTTGTCCAACTTAGTAGTTGGTACTTGGACTTCACGTTGACGCGCGTTGACTCGGTTAGCTGCTGACGTGTATTACTTTTTATTAAATAAATACTTTATTACTAATATATATTTAACTTTACTAACAATGACAGACTTTGTCCCTAACTTTTTCATCTTCTCTTTAGGAATCGACACCCATCTTTGGCGACAACAAACACCACTATCAAAATCTTTGAAACCTGTAAATCCCATTGTCTAACTTTCTTATTTACATTACCACTAAGACTCTACCTTTAGCAAATCCATCATGAAAACCCACTACTGCCATCACATCACTAATCAAAAACCATGTCCTTTTTTTTTTTTTTTTTTAGTTTACTAAGATAGATGGGTTGTGATAGTGGGACAACGGGAAAACCAAACATATAGGGTTTTAATGTTCAGAGAAAGTGGAAAATCGTTTTTGATTCAAAGCATGAGAAATTCATATATAGGGTTATTAGGTAAACAAAAATGATTAATTCAATCTAATTTTGGGTTTTGCAACTTTTGTAACCATCCTCTAATTTTTCTTATTTTTCTCTTTCATTCTCTTCCTATCTCTCTTAATTTTCTTCGATTTGTTTGTTTGAATTAATGTCATAGAGTGCAAAGTGACATCAAGATCAAAAGGAGATTCAGGAATTTAATTTTGGGCATAAATGTCATAGGAGTCTCCATTGAAATTTTGAATACGGATCTGATGGATACTTTGTTGAAATATGCTGAGTTGATGTCTATGACTCGCGTGTGATTTGGAGACAGGGAGGGATATCGAAATACGTTGATGATAGGATAAAAATAAGGGAGGAATTTGATGAATTTTTTCAATTTGATGTTTGGTAAATTTATTGAATTTGAAAATATGGTTTTAATTTGGGGAAGAACATGATGATCGGTTCTTCAATTGAATTAACATTTAACAGTTACTTTAACGGGCGTCAAGTAATTATATTTATTTAATTTTGAAATAAATAAGTTAATGAAGTCAAAGATTTAACGGGTCAATGCGAGTCAACGTCATTTCTAAGTACCAACCCCTAAGTTGGACAAAAGTTAGACCAAACACTAAAATTGGACAAAATGTTAGTACCAAAAACTAAATAACCCAATTGGGGGATATAAGAAAAGGACAAAAACTGGATCCAAATATCAATTCGGGGTCACCCCTTATCTAAGTATTTTTTTAAATCCTAATCTACCCCTCACTAATCAGGTTTAGTGGTTAATAATAATTAGTAAAAATCTTAAGTATTTGTTAAATGATTAGTGTGTATTTGTATTTGGGTGAATGAGATGAGAGTAGAAAGATGGAAAAAAAAATTTGAGAGGGAACTTTTTTTTGGTGAAAGTGGAGGATGATTGTGAAGAGAGAATTGCTGCTAAGAGGTTGAAAATTTGATTTTTTTTCTTTGAATCCACCATTGTTGCAGCTGAAATAGCTCGGTGCCGTTATTGTATTCAACCTAAAAAACCATGCCGGCATTTGTCCTTTTCTTATATCCCCCAATTCCTTTTTATATCCCCCAATTTCGCGTTCTAAAAAAAGCAATTGGACAGTTGCCGATGTACGTTACTATGCCGAGCTATGTAAAAAAAAAAACAATTGAATGGTTGCAAATTATAAACTAAAGCAAAAAATATTTTAAAAAGCGATCAAATTGTGTCTGAAAAAATATCAGGTTCAATTATAGTCAGTGAGAAAATTACAGAAGCAGACATATCTCTGAAAATTGCTTATTTTATTTTTTTGTGCATAAAATAAGTAAATTTTCTACTATTAGATTATATACATGTAATATTAAATTTACTAATTAGTATTATTACTAAAAAAATATTACTTTTTCTAACTACTTTTTAAAAATCAATAATTTTTTAATATTTATTGTTGATAAATAAAAATATATTTCGGTCATACGGTATAACATAAAATGCAATTTAAAAAGAATAAATAATTATCTCGTTAAAGAATAAAATATAACAAATGAAAATTGGTAATCATATATAGATGCAAGGATAATTTTTGTCGGTTATAAAAAGATGGAAAATAAAATATGAAATTAGGGTGAACTATAGTATTTGGTTTTGAAGCTTTTACAAGCTCCTTCTCCCCCACTTTTAAAATTGATTGATTTTGGAAGTGTTTTACATAAACACTTTATGAAATCTTTACCAAACACTAAGATGAAAAACTATTGCTATAAATATATTTTCAAAGTATTTTTTTTTTTAAAAAAGAAAAAAAGCAGTACCAAACTCAGTTAGATTGGCTAACAATTATATAAGTGGACCATAGTGACGGTGGAAAGTATTGGTGCCAGTGAGTAATTTCGCATCTTCTCATGTATTTCTTGATAAATCTTATTTTTATTCAATGATGAGTAATTTAGATAATGTGAGTTTATTGTTTGTAAAGCTTATTGTTATTGGGTTAAGTACTTAACGATTTGACTTACTAACTAATCATGGTTTTATTATTTTAATGCAACGAATAACCTCACATTTGGAAGCGTAATGTCGTATAATGTAATGGCCTGACACTCAATAGATAATGTCCTCACTTAGCCACTACGGTCATCGACATTATTTGGTTTTCAATGGTCATTGATGCGGTCATCCAAAGAAGACTTCTCAGGAGGTTACCATCCCAGGTTACTCAATACCGAGCATGCTTAGCTATAGAGATTTTTCGTCAACTATGAACCCAATTATGTTGAAAAGGTATCGGTGTTAGGAAAGGACAAACCATTGCATATAATCTATTTGTGAATCCTACCTGCCGAGTTGGAGTACTATAATACCACCAACTTAATTTGGAGCCGTCCTCGGCTCCGGAATATGTTCAATCTTAGACTCTGGCATTTTTTCTCACTCATGAGACCCTTTCCCGACACAATCCATCAAGCATACTCTTTCATCCTCAAAAGTATGGTCGACTCTAATACCATTTGTAAGGACTTGATCCTCCGCCAATACGTTCCCCACTTAGTCACTGCGGTTATCCGGAAGTGTGGGATTTTTAACTAACAACGATGCGTTATCCATCAGGAGATTTCTGGGAGGTAGACCATCCTAGATTACTCTCTCCCGAGAACGCATAAATTCAGTGATTTTTACCAACTCTGGATCCAATTATGT
This sequence comes from Papaver armeniacum, assembly GCA_023531295.1. Classification (NCBI taxonomy): domain Eukaryota; kingdom Viridiplantae; phylum Streptophyta; class Magnoliopsida; order Ranunculales; family Papaveraceae; genus Papaver; species Papaver armeniacum. The sequence goes on from JAJJWW010014434.1 coordinate 86,922, forward strand.
TGAAAATGCCACAATGTTACGAAAGGACAAACCATTACCTAATATCATTCGGTGAACTCTTCCTGCGGAATTGAATTACGTACATAATATATATGGAAAATTTGAAAAACTAGAACTACATCGTATGTGAGTAAAATGGTTTCCTCGTAAATGACTTAACATTTTAAAATATAATATCTTAAGTGAATGAACTAGCTTTTCATTATGTCATTGAAATGGTAAGAACATACAATACGATTTGTACTGTTGAGTCAATTATGAGTTTTACTCTTTTCAGACTATTCTTGAAGGGTAAAAAAGCAACAAGGATCCGAACACTGTTAATATCTACACAATTATTCTTGAGACAAATGTGTTCAGGTGATGTAATTTTGTTACAACTTACATAGTTTAATGTTTTGGTTCTCCTCGGTTTTTGGAGTATGTGGAGCGATAAACCACATATATATAGCTAGGGATAATCCCCCATGGAATAAAGAGGAATACATGGCTACTGTCCGAACGTAGAAGTGGTTGGATGTCACAAGGTTTAGGTCACAAGTGAAACCAGACTCAAGGTGGAGCAGTCAAGGCCCAAAGTTGAACTGGAACTCAAGGTGGAGTTAGTGTCTCACTCATTAACTCAGGTGGATCAGGGTTCTAGATCGACAAGGCAATGCTCAAGGTTGAACTGGCGCTCAAGGTGGAGTTAGTGTCTCGCACATTAACTCTAAGCAGGGTTCTAGGTGGGCGAGGAAATTCTCAAGGTGAGTTAGTGTTTGCCTTCTCATTAACTCAAGGTGGAATAGGATTCTAGGGCGCATAGTGACTATAATCATGATCGATGAGTTGCATATACAGATGGTAATCATATGATGGAATCTGATTGGATTGGTTAAGTGGTTTAATCTCGCCAAGGTTGAGATTGTTGGAGTATGTGGCGCGATAAACCACATAAGTATAGCTAGGGATAGTCCCACATGGAAGAAAGAGGAGTACATATGGAACTTAATAATCTTGGGACCTTCTTACGTGGCACTGATGTCTTTTAGATTAAAACCGCACACCTCTTATTCCAAGGTGGTCAAGTATGGACATCATCGGTGTTATGTGGTCGGGCCCATAGTAGGTTCCTATGGTCCACGAATATCCTAACATCGTTCATTAAAATAAAGAAGATACAGAAAGGTAATACCATTTCAAAGGATCGATAAGATATCTTTGTAAACTAAAAAACATATCAAGTAATTTTTTTTTTTGGGACAAAATATGTAGAAATAGATTTCGATATAATACCATTGATGGCTTGAGCATACAAATCGAGAAAGGAGAGGCATAGTATGGGAGGATGTCAAGGCGGAAAATGCTAGAAAGGATTTGCGAAGTGAAGATAAACTTGATATTAATACATATTATATTTAACATTCATATGTCGGAAAATGCATAACTAAATAAAAGTTATGCATAACTAAATAAAGGCGGCTATGGATGCTTACAACTGGGCAGTTTCGTTAGGAAGCAGATTGGACTTTGAATCCAACTCCTGCCAAATTATAAAGCTGATCAGGAGTATGTATGCAGAGAAGGTTGGAGCTCGCTTCTCACTAGATCACGACGGAAAGGAAGTCTTCGAAATTGGCACATGGAGTACAACAAACGACAGGGGAAACTACTTGGCAGTCAACCTGGCTAAACATTGCATCGACTGTAATTTTAATACGTCCTGGGACCAATTTTATGTAACAAATATTATCCCAAACATCAGCGGCAGTATTTTCTCTTTAAACTTAAGTCACCATCAGGGAGACAATGTAACAGCAGACTTGAATGTTTTAAATGTTTTAACTACAAACAGAGAGGTTTCTGGTAGTCTGCTCAGCAGCACCAGCCCTCAGCTCTCGAATGCAGTTTGAGGTGTTTTCTTGCCTCTTTATTTATAAAAATAAATAAATAAAAGTTATGCCCGTGCCGTTACGACACGGGTTAAGCCCTAGTAATTAATTTAAAATAGAGATATATCACTTTTACCAAACCAACAGCTTCCTCTATTGCCCCAAGGATTGGGTTTAGCTCCTCGTCATGGAAACACACTCAAAATATGATTTCATTGCTCAAAAGGTGTTTACAATTAATGAAAAGGGATGAAAAATGATTAAAACCGGTTTGTAACACTTATATTTGTGACAAAATAATTGTTACAGAGAACGATACAACTATTCTGTCACTGTCACTGTAGCTAAACGACAGTGCTTTGGCGTCTTATGTTCTTCGTTCTTCACTACACCAGCAAAAAGCAATTCTCTTGCAACTAATTTTTCTGGCTCTGTGATGCTCTAAACTTCTCCCAATTCTCTTCGTCCCCCATTTTGTGATGCCATAAGCCTATTTATACACCTTTGGACCAAGAATAACTCCAAATAATCTCGTCATAACTCATATTATTCTTCACGGCCTGTTAAGGGAATAATTCCCGATTCTTCCATTTCTCACGCGCCTGAATGTGTCAAATCACTCCAAATCGTTAAAAACACCTCCCTGAAAATGAATTGCACGCTGCAGCCTCACACAAACTTGCCAGATACAACATGGAATATCCCGAGAATAACTCACGTAGTATGCTTGCCATGTTTCACGAAATCTACCTTTCTTATGGAAACTAACACAAGTACCTCCCATGTTTGACTGAAACAGGTCATTACCAAACAATATCAACGAATAAATCAAACAAAATCTCTTGCAAATCTCTTCCAAGGAATACACAGGTGAACTGCCAAAAACCCGTGAACCCTGTTTTAACAACTGTACCAACCCTGTATTGACATGAGAAGTTTATCCCATCAAAATCTCTGAGTGAATCTCCTTTGAACAACCCCAAATCTGGAAACCTAAATTTGCACCTATTTTCCCGCCAATTTTGAATTTTGAAAGGTAGGGGATGACCTCCCCCCCTAACAGAGATGGGGGTGCGAATAGCAGTTAGCTCCTTGGGGTGCAAATAGTAAAGAATGTGCCTCTTAGTAATTGAGGTGCCCCTTATCCAAAGCTGGGGTCCTTTTAGTACTTTTTGAGCAACTTTATCCACACAGGTGTATTTCTCCTAAAACACCTACACACACATAAAAAAATCATAATTAATAAAAAAATCGAGAACCAACGATACAGACATTGTGGAAAATTTAGACACAAAAATGTGTCTATCAAATACCCCCAAACTTATTATTTGCTAGTCCTCGAGCAAATTTATTCTAGAAAATAAAATCCTAACTCACTGTCGCAGGAATCGCGATTGCACTTAGCATGTGCAACAAGCCTTTGAACCCCCTAGGTGGCCCTAGTGGCCGAGTTATAGTCTCGGGAGGGTTTACAAAGGGTGTACCCACAAAACCTTTACTCCAGACCCTAGCTATCTACGCAGAACCTTGAAAGGCACTAAAGAATCTCCTTGGTTGGCATACTCTCATTGACTACAAGAGGAAGTACCCTGATGCGAAATTCTAATTGATGTGCACGAGTTTGCACTCAAGCCTACTAAACTTCATATATAAGTGACAGAGCTCTACTCAGATAGTCGCACTACGGACATCATATCCGGAGTCAACACATCACATGAATAGATTAAGAAGATGGAAATAGAGAAAACGTAGATGGTTTTAAGGTGAACGGTGTTTCCCATATCTATCTGAAAGCCTCTGCCAAGATGAACCTATCCTAATGGACCGAGATACCGGTCTGACCAATATCAATACAACTGGCATACACAAGGGGACCAACGGTCGATAATCCTAACTCTAGGTCAACACAACTGGCATATACAAGGGAACCAGCGGTCGACTTTATTGAATTTATTCCGGTTGGTCTGCTGGTCTGGTCTCAATTATTTTTTTATTTTATTTTTGGTATTTCAATCACTCTATTTCACCCTAGCAATGGTAACAACTTGATTCGTATGCCCCATCAAATCAATTAAAAGAAAATAAAAATAAAAACAGAAGGTGAAAAGGACTCAACGAGATATGGCGAAACTACCATGTTATTTCTAACACCTGAGCTCTATGCTTTTATGAATAGATTTTATTTAGATGTTTCCATCCACTCAGATTGGTTCCTCAACTCCTACAATCCAGATGCTTCCATCCACTTGGATTGGTTAGTGCCATCCTTAATAGGCATAAATTTCTAAGCTCTGGAGTTTATTTATTGCAACTAAAAGTGAACAAAAAGTTTCTTCCCCACCCCCAAACTTAAACCTAACATTGTCCTCAATGTTCTAAAGATGAAATTAAAAGCATGAACAAGGAGAAACTATTACCACTTGATGGAAAAGAAAAAAAGGCAGGATATTACCGTAAGCATGAGCGTGGGTGCCTCCTAGAAAATGCTAAATTTAAAGTCTTTAACTCCCGAGCTCTATGTTTTATGAATAGACTCTATTTAGATGTTTCCATCCACTCAGATTGGTTCCTCAACTCCTACAATCCAGATGCTTCCATCCACTTAGATTGGTTAGTGCCATCCTTAATAGGCATAAATTTCTAGGCTCTGGAGTTTATTTATTGCAACTAAAAGCGAACAAAAAGTTTCTTCCCCACCCCCAAACTTAAATCTAACATTGTCCTCAATGTTCTAAAGATGAAATTAAAAGCATGAACAAGGAGAAACCGTTACCACTTGATGGAAAAGAAAAAAAAGGCAGGATATTACCGTAAGCATGAGCGTGGGTGCCTCCTAGAAAATGCTAAATTTAAAGTCTATAACTAGACATCAAATACCTCAAAAAGTATTGTCACCTTCCAAAGTCATATACCAATAGCCGAAATAGCTGCGGGTTCTCAGAACTAAATAGAGCAGACACAAACGAAAGACTACAATCTTGGATTAGAAAAATGAGCAGACGGAGCAAGGAAACTATATTTATCTGGGGTGTCTCTTTGGGCTCTATATGGGTGTCTAGGAAAACAGGTTCAACCGAATGACATGTCTCTAAGAATTGGGTTTCTTCATGCACAATATCTAGAGGATCGGGTAGCGGAGTTTGAAGAAACTCAAGTAGTATCTTAGACGCACAAAGCTCGAGTCCCAAGTTAGGGACTTCAATTAGGGATACATGAAGATCACTAGAATCATCATTACCCCCAAACTTAGGGTGAACAATATCCTCAAATGGACCAAAATCTATGGGATGGGTTCTAGGGTCCATAAAGTCAGCACACTGACTAGCTTCTTTTGGGGATTGTTCATCTAAATGAACAACATCCTCATATAATGGATTATCAAAGAAAATATCTAGCATAGGCTCATCAACTAAGGTGTTTGTCATGGTTACCTCCTCCGAAGCACCGAAAGGTTCATCAAATAATGGATTATCAAACATAGTGCAGGCTAAAGGATCAGGAATTACAGTGCTAATCATGTTCACCACTTCTAAATCATATATCTCAGAACACTTAATGACATTAAAAACATTTAGATCAGTAGTCATATTACCAAAGGATATGTTCATAAGTCATGTTCTACAATTGATGACAACATTAGATGTGGCTAAGAATGGGCGGGCTAAAATCACCGGTATTTGAGCACTTGGGTCCTGAACAGGCTGGGTATCTAGAAAAACGAAATCCACTGGGTATATGAACCTATCAACCTCAATAAGAACATCCTCTATGACACCACGAGGTATTTTGACATACCTATCAGCTAACTGAAGTGTCATTTTGGTCGGTTTCAACTTACCAAGACCTAGCTGGGTGTACACATGATACGGGAGTAAGTTAACACTAGCTCCTAAGTCAAGCAATGCCTTATCAACTACATGATTACCAATAACACAAGATATGGTGGGGCATACTTAGGGGGTGTTTGGCTCAGAAGAATTGAACTTACTTAGCCAGCTAAAAAGGTTTTCTTATGGACATTAAGCTTATGCTTTCTTGTACAAAGATCTTTAAGGAACTTGGCATAAGCAGGCATTTGCCTAATTGATGATTCTAATAACGGAATGTTAATGTTCACCTGCTTAAATGTTTCCATTATCTCGTTGAAAGTCAACTTCTTCTTTGTTGGGGCTAACAACTGTGGATATGGGGCTCTAGGCACAAAGGTGGTCCTATCATGACTTTCTTGGTAATCCTTAGAGATTGTTTCAATTTCCTCAGCTATGGGAACTATAGTATGTCCACTAGGCATGCCTAGTGGACATACTGTAGTCTCATATTGGGAAGTAGAAGGTGGAACTACATTATGTCCACTAGGCATGGCTACCTTATTGTTAACCGTTTTACCACTCCTAAGGGTTGTTATTGAATTCACATGGTTTGATGATTTCTCACCAACTAAAGATATTTGATGAACTCCTCTAGGATTTGGTTGTGGTTGACTAGGGAAACTTACGTTATCTCTTTCACTTAGAGTCTTAGTTATTTGACTAACTTGAAGTTCTAACTTAGCAAGAGTCTGATTAGTAGTTTGAAAATTATGTTCGGTTGCCTGTTGAAAACTAACCTGGCTCCTTACTAAAATTTCGTGGCTCTTTGCTAACATATCTTGGCTTTTTGTCAATATACTAAGAGACTCCTCTAAGCTAGTCATTTTCTTTTCGGAAGGGTTCTCGAACTGGGATGGATCTAAAGAGTCCTTAGTATAGCCAAAACCTGGGGGAGGCTGAGAGTTACTAGACTGACCTTGACTTTGGCCCTTAGACCAAGATAAATTAGGATGGTTTCTCCAACCAGGGTTGTAGGTTTCCGAGTGTGGGTCAAAATTCTGACGATTTTCAAACCTGGAGTTGTTGTAGAGATCATGGGCTTGCTCTTCACTAACCTGACCTTCCCAAAATGAGTTATTGGGCTCTATTCCACAACTAGAGATTTGAGAGGCTCTAATCCTATCATCAGGTTCAACAACAAACTTATATTTATACTGACCCAACTCCAAGGCTTCTAACCTTCTAGACAAAGCAGCAAATTTAGCATCTGACCCAAATCTAGTATCCACCATATTGGTGCTACTTCTATTGACCAAGAGTCTTTTAGGGGGTTCAACACAAGACTCCCACTGTTGGGATTTTTCAGCCACTTCTTGTAAAAAAAGAGAAAGCTCCATCAGCAGTTTTATCCTGGAACTTACCTGCACATAAAGACTCGACCATGGCTTTGGTCGAATAGTCTAAACCGTCATAGAGAATTTCAACTAGTTTAATTTTCTCGTAACCATGGTGAGGACATTGGGATAACAGATCGTTGAATCTTTTTAAGAACCTATAAAGAGATTCTCCCTCTTGTTGGATACTGGAACTAATTTTCTGCCTAACAGCTGCAGTTTTATGCTTAGGGTAAAACTTCAAATAGAATGCAGCAATAAGTTCCTTCCATGTTTCTATAGACTCAGATGGTAGGTTATGCAGCCAGGTCTTGGCTTTATCTCTCAAGCAAAAGGGGAACATCCTAAGTTTCAAGACTTCATCACTAAGGTCTTTAATCATAATTGTTCCACAAATTTCTTCAAAGTCCCTAATATGAAAGTAAGGGTTTTCATCATCTTTTTCTAAGAAGATATGGATCATCTGAAGAATACCAGGATTCAACTCATAAATAGCCGTAGAGGCTGGCAATTTAATACACGATGCCCGGTTGGACCTAGTTGGGTACATGTACTCCTTCAAAGTTGTCATTCTTGGCACAGTTAAAATCCTAGGGGTGAATTCCTCACTAAGACTCAAATTCTCAAAACTGAAGTTTCCAAAAACAGGGTTCTCTAAAGAAGAGTCTTCAATCTCCCCGTTTACAAAAGAAGAACTTCTAGGCTTTTCACTAATCAAACAACCTAGAGTGTCTCTTGTCCAAGCCCGGTCTCTAATGACCTCGGGCATAAACTAGAGAAAAGGATAAAAATCCTAAGGAAGGGAGGCTCTAAGCAAACACACAGCAGGTTGACTCCACCAAAACAAACCTAAATATTTCTAGCAAACAACAAGCATGATGGCTCCACTTAGATTGTTTCTAGACCAGCTTCTACTCTTTCGAAAGACAATTCGTTACAATTTCAGCAAACCTCTCTGGAATCAATCTGAGTTAAAGTAAGTTGAATAGAAATTGTAGATGGTGGATTTTCGACAAAGGCTAAAATCATAAAACCATAATTGTTCATGCTCTTGATCCAGCAATCAGATGAGTATTGAGGCTCATGTCTCTCATTGAAGCAAGAAAGCTCATACCAAATGAACCTCTGAATACTGTCTCTCAGAGTATATGTAGATGTGTAGTCTCTCAACTGAGACAACGACATATCTCATAAATACTGAGCAATTTCAGTAATTACTTCTATATATAATCGAATGATTGGACGGCTCCTAGACAGCTTGCCTGCTAGTATAGAGCAATAACGTCTTCAGGATGTAACAACGTTTTACCTGACTATATAAAAGAAATATGACGCTTCAACAAGCTCATATCACTCAATTCCCAAATAATTAATGCTCCTAGACAGCATGCCTGCTAGTATAGAGCCATCAATTAATTATTCCTAATCCTTAAATTCATTAACTGAATATTCAGAAATATTCTACGTTCTTCATAATATTTCATTACTTCAATTCATGGTTCTTCCCAGCAGAATTCCATGGGTTAGTAATAAATATTTCAACGTACGGGCATCTGAGCCGCTATCGAGTAAGCCCCGACTAAAATGGTGCAAAGTGTACTCAACAATAATGCACTAACGAGTACCTGAATGCACGAACGAGCATTCCAAAATACGAAGGAACGATGAACCTATGCAAAATAGGAAGAAAATAATAAATAATAAAATACTAATCTAGGCGATGGGGGACTGGGCCCATCGGCCGGCCGGTCGTGCCGTGGCCAGTCACGCCCAATTTTATATTTTATCGTATCTTCATTATTTTCCTTGATCTCATGAAAATTCCTCATTTGAACAAAATTCCTTCGTTTCAAGGAAACTCCTTCGTTTCAAGGAAACTCCTCAGTTTCACGGTGTTTTCTTCACATCAAGGAAATAATAAATAATTAGGAAAGGTGTCGCGGAACCAAGCCTACTAGCCGGCTGGTCATGCCCTAGTTGTGGCCAGTCCCACACCTTGCATTCCTTATTACTTTATTATTATTTCCTTCATCCCATGAAATTCCTTGATTTCATGATATTTCCTTCAAATTATGAAGATTCCTTCAAATCATGAAAATAATACATAAAATTAGGGAAAGCTCACGGGACCGGGCCCTAGCCGGCCGACCATGCCCAAGCCGGTCCCACACGCCCTTATTTTATTAATATTATTATTATTTGTTTCCTTCATCTCATGGAAACTCCTTCACTTCAAGGAAAACTCCTTTATTTCAACAAACTCCTTGATTTCATGGTATTTCCCTAAAATCATGAAAAATAATATAAAATTAGGAAAAAGTGTCATGGGACAGGCTTATTGGCCGGACGGCCATGCCTTGGCCATAGGCGGTCCCACACTTAATGATTCCTTCATTTTATTATTATTATTTCCTTCATCTTATGAAGTTTCCTCAGTTTGAGCAAAAACCTTGATTTCTTCATATTTTCTCAAATGATTGCTCAAATGCACGCCAGAAAATATCAAAATTCTCAGGACTGAGATGCGAGCATTTTGGTGACACGAGCATATTGATAGACACATTTTTGTGTCTGATTTGTCCTCAGTGTCTCTATTGTTAGTCTCGATTTTTGTACTAATTTTGGTGTTTTTATATTTGTTTAGGTGTTATTGGAGAATTACACTTATGCGAAAAAAGTTGCTCGAAAAGCGCTTTTTGGACCCCCGGAGGACAATTGTTATACGGACCCTCACTTTTGCTAAGGGGCACCCACGGCTATATATATCCCATTTATCCATCGCACCCATCTTCAACATTTTGAATTTCATTTTTGGCGGGAAAACGAGTTTCCCTCCTGGCAGATTAATCGATCGGATTTTGGATGGCTTAGAGGTAGACTCAATCGCTGAAACTTCATGGGTAGACGCGATATGACTATAGAATGTTGGTATGGGTGTTTGTTTGGACAAAATTTGGCTGAATAACGTGTTTCAATCCAAAACAGTGGACACAAGCTTTCACGGGTTCAAGTGAATTTGACACGAATTTGAGGCGTGTAATGCATCGGTTTGGAGTGTTTTGCACTACAAAGATGCGTGAAGAAGATAAATAAGGAATGTTTGACATCTGAGAACGCGTGGAAGATCAAAATAAGGGAAATTATTCCCGTGAAAGGAAGAAGAGAATAAATGGAGTTAATGAAGATATTTTGGAGTTATTACGCGTGATTTCTTTGTCCTGTTGGGTATAAAAGAGGAGTAGGGGATGCGTACAAGGGATGGAGAGAGTTTGGGGAGAGTTTAGAGCGTCAACAGATCGAGAAAATCAAGTTACAGGATTATTCTCTGCTGCTGCTGCACCAAGAACACGAAGAACATTCAACGCACGAATGACAGTCATTTATGCTACAGTGATACGACTCACAGCCGAGGGTCGTAATTCGGAAGACAGTCTTAAAGCAACAGTAACAGTGACAGGAAGCAATTATCGTTCTTTGTAACAGCTCGGTTTGTAACACTTATAACTGTTACAAACCTGATTTTTCATTATTTCTCCCTTATTCATCATTTGTAAACCATTTTTGAGCATAAATAAATTCTTTGAGAGGGTTTTCAAAATGATGAGCGGCTAAAATACCCAGTGACTGAGGCAACGGAGGAAACTATTCACTCATGCTTGATTGGTAATTTCTTTTATAATTTCTTTAATTATTTATTTTATTTAATTCACTAGGATCAACATAAAGATAAAATTGGTTTTCTTAATTAGTTGTGAATCAATTCGATGTGTTACGCTTGGAATCAATTCTTTGATAATTCATGCTTAGGGATTACAATTTAATGTTTGGACACCATATAGATTAATAGTTAATTAATGAGAAAAAGAGCTTAATAATAATTCTTGAAATATCATTATAAACCAATCAATTAGGAGGAATAGTGGAATACGGAGCCTTGGTCTATTTGTAAATCTTGAAATCACTTTTTATATTAAGTTTTGTTTGTTTTTCAGTTTTATAAGTCTAAAATCTTTTGTTTTCACAAGTCTCAACGAACCTATTTACTACAACTCAATTGAAAAAAAAACTTATCAATTTTTGGCGCCGCCGACGCGGACTTGTGTATAGATTTGTTTTTAGGTTTTATTTTTATTTTTATTATTTTTGTTCTTTTTACGCCTTTTGGTATTTCTTGTTTGTTTTCAGATTTGGAACTGAGCTAAAGAAAAAGGGAGAAAGCGCTGAAAACAAAAGCAAAGCCAAAGAAGGAAAGAAAAGAGGAATCCAAAAGGAGTGAAAAAGAAGATTTTGTATATTATATTATTTATTTATTTTTTTAGAAACTGTAATTAAGGTTTTTATTTTTGTAATATTTTATTTTTGGACATTTTTTTTCTTTGGGACATTGAACATTGGACTTTATTTTTAAAACCCTAAAGAAGGGTTAGTTTAAATATAAACTGCTGCAGGGAAAGACGATAGTCACGATACTGTCTCGGCCCCTCGGGTTCGTACACGACATAGGAGTCGTGGCCCGAGTCGACTTCAACGGTTCATCCCCCGTCTGGAACGGGAGGTAAGAATTCTAAACACTCGCGAATCCCCTGTCAGCGGGTTTACTGGATGATTTTGTATGCATATATGTTGAGCTCTTGAATATGGCTGCTTTAAATTCCTAGTAAAGGGCAAGGACTGGCCATACAAGATAAGGGTTCGGATTTCATCACCGTTCTCTTCTTGCCCGCCTTAGGAAAACGATACCAAACGCGAACCTAAGATTAAAATTTTGACTAGAACGAGACCGATAGGGTAACGAGCTTAATAGGAAAGTCATTCGAAAAATATTGGTTACTCTTTTAAGCATACATCGAAGTTCATGATGGTTTATGTGAGTTGAATGCGTGACTGCGCCGCCTTGTAATGCGGTGAGGCCTTGGGTATCAAAGCTCCACGCAGCTTCCCTCGCCTCTATTCAACTTACTTAAACTCGGATTGATTCCAGAGGGGTTTGCTTAAATTGTAACGAATTCCCTTTCGAAGGATTAGAAGGTGGTCTAGAAACAATCTAAGTGGAGCCATCATGCTTTTTGTTTGCTAGAAATCAGTAGGTTTGTGGTGGTCGAGTCAGCCTTGTTTGTGTTTGTGTAGAATTCCCTTGCGGTTAGGATGTCAAACTGGTATTACAATAGCCATCACATTAATGAATTTGAATATCCAACTGAACAATATGGGCATCACTCTTTTTATGACCATAGTGTGAATAGTGGTTGGGAACGCCAAACTTTTGAATGTTATGGCCCATACCATGGTGATCCCAATTACTACCCATACGCCAACCGGTCGTACGAGCAAAATTCCTCTCTACTAAAGTCAACACGTAAGTTAGCTGAGTCGACACGTAAGTTCGCATAAATGAATAACTTAGTTATGGACGAAAGCAATGCAACGAGTGAAATTTCTTTCCTAGATTCAATAAGGAATTCATGTGAGTCGAATCACGATACAATAAGGAAGTCATGTGAGTCGAGTCACGATACCATAATGAAGTCATATGAGTCGATTCGAAAGCTTTTGTTAGAGGCCCGAACGGAATCAGGCTGAGATAATCTTAGTGTTTCCAATAGTACCCCTAAAAATGAGGACAATTTTTATAATCAGGATGACGAGGTTAGAATTGGTAACACTACTTGTTTAGATGAGGTTCAACCATTTTCATGTTATGATGATTATGGTGAGGATAATGTTGATGAAGAATTTGAAATAAATAGGCATAGTGATCAGGAATTTGTTACCCCAATTGAGCTTTATAACGATAATATTATTTCTAGTTCAAATCCAAATAATTTTAATAATTATTCACCTATTCAAAAGGACGAGGATTTGACTAGAGATACCCCCGTTTTAGACGATGTAGTATTTCCTTATGATTACGAAGCCGATAATAGTTTAGAGGAGCAGGTTTATCCTGAGAATATTGTTTTCGAGTCTAGCGATTTAGAAACATTAATCTTAGAAGATGAACTTGTAGAGATAAGTGAGGATGAACTTGACCTAGAAGAATCAATTGACCATTTTCAGGAATCAGATGACCTTGAAATTAGGGAAGTTGTGACTAGTCTTTCTAGAGACACTGAAATCTCTAAGTTTGGGGGTGATTATCATTCTCCATGTGCTTTAACTCTTAGAAAGGTCCCTAACTTGGGACTTGACATATGTGCCTCAACCATTTTAAAAGATTATCTTCATACACTTTTTCCGAACCTAGTTGTGTCCATAAAGAAATTCGGTTGTTAAGAACCCATCCTCTAAATAAAAGAGGTTGATGTGGTTAATATTGGGGGCTATGATACCACGATTGATTTTGTTTTCCCACCAAAAACCTTCCTTCCAATTTTGAGAACAAATGAATTTCAGATGTGTCAGTTATTAAGTTTTGAGACTAAACCTAATTACTTTAGAAAATTAGGGTCGACACATTTGCTAGTTGTGTTAAGAATGACCACCACTTGTGGTCCCTTTAAAACCTTCCTTCCAATTGTATGAGAGTCAAGTCCTTATTAAGTTTTTGACTTCGAGGATCCGAAATTATTTAGGTTATTATTATGTGCTTCTAAGTTTTTATTTGAGTTTTTCCAAACTCTAGAACCTAAACATTCGGATTCAACTTTTGAGGAAATGCAACCCATGAAAATATGTTATCTAGATCCAGTTATAGAACCCGAACCTGAACCACAATTAGATGTAGTTGTCTTAAACAGGAAACTAGACAAGGGTGTGTTTTATTTGCTAATTTTCTTGGGATGTTGCAGATTCCTTTTACTTGTGATAGCCCTATTTGGTTTTGGGGATCCGCAGATTATTAGGCTATTACTTTATAATTCTATGAGGTGACTAATTCCTTCGATGTCTGGCTGAAGACTTTAAACTTAGCACTTCTTGGGAGGTAACCCAATATTCATGCGACATGGTAATATCTTTCCTTATCTCTTTTGCTTCAAATGGTAACAGTTTCTCCTTGTTCATGTTTTTAATTTCATCTTTAGAACATCGAGGACAATGTTAGATTTAAGTTTGGGGGTATGGGAGAAACTTTTTAGTTGCAATAAATAAACTCCAGAGACTAGAAATTTATGCTTATTAAGGTTGGCACTAACTAATCTAAGTGGATGGGAACATCTTGGTTGTAGGAGTTGAGGAACCAATCGATTAGATGGAAACATCTAGAAGAGTCTATTCATAAAAGCACAGAGCTCAGGTGTTAGAAAAGAAAACATGGTAGTTTCGCCATATCCTCGTGATGGAAACATCGAAAGAATCCTGATCATTACTTTTTTTTCTTTTTACCATTGCTAGGGTGAAATAGAATGGCTGAGATTTTAAAAAAAAAAAAAAAAAAAAAAAAAAAAAAAGACCAAACCATCAGACCAACCGGAATAAATTCAATAAAGTCAACCACCTGGAGCCCTTGTATATGCCAGTTGTGTTGACCTAGAGTTAGGATTATCGACCACTGGTCCCCTTGTATATGCCAATTGGGTTGATATTAGTCGACCAGGTATCTCAGTCCATTAGGATAGGTTCACCTTAGTCAACATCATCTACGTTTTCTCTACATCCATCTTCTTAATCTATCCATGTGATTGGTTGACTCTGATTTATGATGTCTAGAAACTATCTGAGTAGAGCTCTGTCACTTTATATGAATTTTAGTATGCTTGAGTGCAAACTCGTGTACATCAATTGGAATTTCGCATCAGGTTACTTCCTCCTATAGTCAATGATTGTATGCCAACCAAGGAGATTCTTTAGTGCCTTCCAAGGTTCTGCGTAGATAGCTAGGGTCCTGAGTAAAGGTTTTGTGGGTACACGTCTGGTAAACCCTCCGGAGACAACACTCCGCCACTAGGGCCACCTAGCGGTTTAACGGCTTGCTGCACGTGCTAAGTGTATTCATTTTATTTTCTAGATTAGATTTGCTCGGGACTAGCAAATAATAAGTTTGTGGGTATTTGATAGACACATTTTTGTGTCTGATTTGTCCTCAGTGTCTCTATTGTTAGTCTCGATTTTTGTACTAATTTTGGTGTTTTTATGTTTGTTTAGGTGTTATTGGAGAATTACACTTATGCGGAAAAAGTTGCTCGAAAAGTGCTTTTGGACCACCAGGAGGACAATTGCTATCTGACCCTCACTTTTGCTAAGGGGCACCCACGGCTATATATAGCCCATTTATCCATCGCACCCATCTTCAACATTTTGAATTTCATTTTTAAGGAAAACGAGTTTCCCTCTTGCGATTAATCGATCGGATTTTGGATGGGTTAGAGGTAGACTCAATGTTTGAAACTTCATGGGTAGACGCGATATGACTATAGAATGTTGGTATGGGTGTTTGTTTGGACAAAATTTGGCTGAATAACGTGTTTCAATCCAAAACAGTGGACACAAGCTTTCACGGGTTCAAGTGAATTTGACACGAATTTGAGGCGTGTAATGCATCGGTTTGGAGTGTTTTGCACTACAAAGATGCGTGAAGAAGATAAATAAGGAATGTTTGACATCTGAGAACGCGTGTAAGATCAAAAAAAGGAAATTATTCCCGTGAAAGGAAGAAGAGAATAAATGGAGTTAATTAAGATATTTTGGAGTTATTACGCGTGATTTCTTTGTCCTGTTGGGTATAAAAGAGGAGTAGGGGATGCGTACAAGGGATGGAGAGAGTTTGGGGAGAGTTTAGAGCGTCAACAGATCGAGAAAATCAAGTTACAGGATTATTCTCTGCTGCTGCTGCACCAAGAACACGAAGAACATTCAACGCACGAGTGACAGTCGTTTATGCTACAGTGATACGACTCACAGCCGAGGGTCGTAATTCGGAAGACAGTCTTAAAGCAACAGTAACAGTGACAGGAAGCAATTATCGTTCTTTGTAACAGCTCGGTTTGTAACACTTATAACTGTTACAAACCCGTTTTTTATTATATTTCTCTCTTTTTCACCATTGAAAACACCTTTTTGAGCAATGAAAAAATCCTTTGAGTGTGTTTTCACCATGCAGAGCTAGAACCCATCGCTGGGACGACGGAGGAAGATGTTTTGCACCCATGTGGTAATTCTATTTAATTCCTTTATGGCTATTTGCACTATTATAATTGATTTATGATTTTTCTTGAATATTTGTGAATTCGTTAGATGTCGCATGCTTAGTCTTAGGTACTTTAGATGCGTCATGCTTGTGAATTACATATATTTCTTTATAAAATTTACCTTGGCAAAGAATTAGAGTCGATGTTTGTTATTTTATGAGCTTTAATTGTCTGGAATTAATAGATGAATCGCATGAATGTGAGAATTGGTGGAATCCCGAGTCCCAGTAACTCTCTTCATCTTGTGACATAAATTGTATATTTTTCTCTATTTTTATTAATTTTCTTTATTAAATCCTAGAATCGATTTCAACAAGTTCGAGTGAACGGCAACTCTTCTTACCACTATATAAAATTCGATTACATATTACCTTGACCGACCAAGGTTGGCTCTTTGGCTTGCAAGAGGCCGGTCACACATACTTTCATCATTTGACCTAATTTGGTCATATTAGGTTCAAAATCTTCCAAACAATTTTGGAACTTCATAAAACGATCATCATACGATCTCGTGACCAAACAGGGCCGGTTTCATGACCCCTTGGTCGGTCCCTCATCTCTTCATAATTTATTAGGTTTTATCACCCAAGGCTCAGACGAGCATTATTTTTAATAAATGATTAAACCAGCATTTAATCATCCTCTCAGCAATTGGTCTTCAAGAGACTTTGGTATTTGCTCACTTGAGCGTCTGGGCGCTACATGGTCGACCCATCGTCCCATGTATCCGGTCCCTCCTTCACTCCGTGGTTGATTTTCAATAAATCATCAATTGATCAGCAAATGATCGAAATTAGGGTTTTCGAGTCCGAGGTTCATAATTCCAGATTCAAACGCTAATAATTTTACGTTGATCCCATGATCAATATTTTTATTAATTATACTCGGTTCAGTTGCCAGTATTTTAAATTAATATTTTATTTGGTCCTGCTACCAATAATTCATCAAACGAGCAACATTTTCTCAGATGAGCAATATGTGCTCAGACTAAGGAATATTGGTTCAACTATCAATATTCAACAATCCATCGAATGAGCAATATTTGCTCACCTTAACTATCAACATTTACTTGAGAATCATACCTCTGTCTCAACAGACACGGTCAATTCATGAGTCTCAGAACATTTGCAAATCACGTTAGACTCAGCAATACAAGGACTCATCGTCCCATGAAGTCAGCAACTGACTAACTAAATACACATCTGCCTTGTAGACTCCACAATCACGAGACATCAATCGTGTTACATGGGGGAATATTAACTAGGGTTTTGGTCTGGCGGTCTAAGGCACGTGTGTTCATACACACAATGAGAATGTGAGCAAGTCGTGTAATCAGTTGGAGGAGTTGGCAAAGTAGTGGATGGAAAATCAACCAAGTCTCCGCACGATGAGCAGCCGGTTTTAACACGATTTCCATTTCCCCACTCTTTGACTCCAGCAACTGTCACACTTCATGGGATCAAGGTGTTTTAAAATTCTAATAATATAAATAAGTTTCTGAATCATGATTGAAAACAAGACAATCTCACTAAAACATACAACAAGAGATTAACATCTCAACGTCTAAGCAATTACTCTCAACAGAGCAAATTCAATCAATCAGAGCTTATTTCATTTCTTTACGCAGAATACACAACACACCTACAATCTCCGATCATCATTGATCTCACACATTTCTCAGCTTCCCTCCTACAGATCGACCCATCCTCTCTTGTGACGGAATTGACTCTGGAACGGTCATTGTCTTGGTTTAGGCCGGAGTCCTACATATTGATCTCTCGAATTCAAAGCACTCCCTTTTTTGCAGTGCATCTGTGTGAGGTTTGACAGTTCGCTTGGTTCAAGGAGTTTCCTCCGCACGTTCGTCTTCTCAATTTCGTAAAAATCAGCAACTCGTTTTGCCCCATCTACAGAGACAAGGGAAGCTCAATGGAGCTTTGACACCCAGGCCTCACTGGAAAAACATTCACTTGGGTTACAAGGAGGCACGCTCAACTTACATTAACCATCATGAACTTCAAAGTATGCTTAATAGAGCAACCAATATTTTTCGAACGACTTTCCTATTAAGATCGTTACCCTATCGGTCTCGTTCTAGTCAGTATTTTAAGCTTAGGTTCACGTTTGGTATCGTTTTCCTAAGGCGGGAAAGAAGAGAACGATGATGAAATCTGAACCCTTATCTTATATGGCCAGGCCTCTCCCTTTACTAGAAATTAAATCCGTGTTCAGTTCCTCAGCATATATGCATACGAAGGAAGACAGTAACCCGCTGACAGAGGATTCGTGGGTGTTTAGATAAACTTACCTCCCGTTCCAAATGGGGGATGAACCGCTGAAGTCGACTCGGGCCACCGACTCATATGTCAGTGTACGAACTCGAGGGGCCGAGGCAATATCGTAATTGCCTTCCTTCTCTGCAAACAGTTTATGTTTAATTACCCTTTCTTAGGGTTTAAAAATAAAAAAATAGTGTCCAAAGTCCAATGTTCAAAAAGGGAAGAGCAAAATAAAAATAAAATTACAAAAATAAAATATTCCTAAAGCAATTTCTAAAGAGAAAATCTAGGAAAATCAAAAAAAAAAATGTTTTTTTTTCTTCGTTCTTATCGCTTTGTCTTTTTTTACTCCAAATTCTTTAATTGACCACCAAAAGCTTTGGCAACTCCTTTTTTCTTTCGCTCCAAAATCCAAAATCTGTAGTTAAAAGACAAATACCTACAAACGTAAAATAGAACAAATAAAATAAAATAAAAATAAAAACTACAAAAACAAAACCTAAAAATTAAATTTAAAATTCTAAACCTAAAAACAAGTCCGCGTCGGCGGCGCCAAAAATTAATGGTATTTTTACAGTGGTAAGTAATATGGTTCGTTCAAGACTTGTGAAAGCATATTTTTTAGACTTAATTTTTATAAATAAAAATAACAAACTCAAATAAAAAGGTGTTGTGAAAATTATAGAGAGACTGGGGCTAGGATTCCACCATTGGCCGGTATTAGTGATTTAATAAAATATAATTATGCAATTCAACATTCAATTTGATTCTAATAGTCTTGCCTAGACGTGTAGATTTTCAAAAGAATAATTGTTAATCACAAGCATAAAACATCAAAACCCTAAAGCAAGCATGCTCTATCAAGAGAAAATACAGCTAACTAATCAAAATCATATAACCAATTTTTTAGTTCAATGCAAAAATCATTATAGAATTTCTATAATTAATTTAAAATAGAGATATATCACTTTTACCAAACCAACAGCTTCCTCCATCGCCCCAAGGATTGGGTTTAGCTCCTCGTCATGGAAACACACTCAGAATATGATTTCATTGCTCAAAAGGTGTTTACAATTAATGAAAAAGGATGAAAAATGATTAAAACCGGTTTGTAACGCTTATATTTGTGACAAAATAACTGTTACAGAGAACGATACAACTATTCTGTCACTGTCACTGTAGCTAAACGACAGTGCTTTGGCGTCTTATGTTCTTCGTTCTACACTACACCAGCAGAAAGCAATTCTCCTGCAACTGATTTTTCCGACTCTGTGATTCTACAAACTTCTCCCAATTCTCTCTGTCCCCCATTCTGTGATGCCATAAGCCTATTTATACACCTTTGGACCAATAATAACTCCTCATAACTCCAAATAATCTCGTCATAACTCATATTATTCTTCACAGCCTGTTAAGGGAATAATTCCTGATTCTTCCATTTCTCACGCGCCTGAATGTGTCAAATCACTCCAAATCGTTAAAAACACCTCCCTGAAGATGAATTACACGCTGCAGCCTCACGCAAACTTTCCAGATACATCATGGAATATCCCGAGAATAACTCACGTAGTATGCTTGCCCTGTTTCACGAAATCTCCCTTTCTTATGGAAACTAACACAAGTACCTCCCTTGTTTGACTGAAACAGGTCATTACCAGACAATATCAACGAATAAATCAAACAAACTCTCTTGCAAATCTCTTCCGGGGAATATGCAGGTGAAATGCAAAAAACCCGTGACCCCTGTTTTCCTTAAATCTGATTATCCAGCCAAGCTTGATCGATTATAACAACTGTACCAACCCTGTATTGACATGAGAAGTTTATCCCATCAAAATCTTTGATTGAATCTCCTTAGAACAACCCCAAATCTGGAAACCTAAATCTGCACCTATTTTCCCGCCAATTTTGAATTTTGAAAGGTAGGGGATGACCTCCCCCTAACAGAGATGGGGGTGCGAATAGCAGTTGCCTCCTTGGGGTGCAAATAGTAAAGAAGGTGCCTCTTAGTAATTAAGGTGCCCCTTATCCAAAGCTGGGGTCCTTTTAGTACTTTTTGAGAAACTTTTTCCACACAGGTGTATTTCTCCTAAAACACCTACACACACATAAAAAAATCATAATTAATACAAAAATCGAGAACCAACGATACAGACATTGTGGACAATTTAGACACAAAAAATGTGTCTATCAAATACCCCCAAACTTATTATTTTCTAGTCCTCGAGTAAATTTATTCTGGAAAATAAAATCCTAACTCAATGTCGCAGGCATCGCGATTGCACTTAGCATGTGCAACAAGCCTTTGAACCCCCCTAGGTGGCCCTAGTAGCCGAGTTATAGTCCCGGGAGGGTTTACAAGAGGTGTACCCACAAAACCTTTACTCCAGACCTAGCTATCTATGCAGAACCTTGAAAGGCAATAAAGAATCTCCTTGGTTGGCATACTCTCATTGACTACAGGAGGAAGTTCCCAGATGCGAAATTCCAATTGTTGTACACGAGTTTACACTCAAGCATACTAAAATTAATATATAAGTGATAGAGCTCTACTCAGATAGTCGCACTACGGACATATATGGTTTTAAGGTGAACGGTGTTTCCCATATCTGTCTGAAGGCCTCTGCCAAGATGAACCTATCCTAATGGACTGAGTTACCAGTCTGACCAATATCAATACAACTGGCATACACAAGGGGACTAGCGGTCGATAATCCTAACTCTAGGTCAACACAACTGGCATATACAAGGGAACCAGCGGTCGACTTTATTGAATTTATTCTAGTTGGTCAGATGGTCTGGTCTCAATTATTATTATTATTTTTTATTTTTTTGGGTATCTCAATCACTCTATTTCACCCTAGCAATGGTAAAAACTTGATTCGTGTGCCCCACCAAATCAATTAAAAGAAAAGAAAAATAAAAACAGAAGGTGAAAAGGACTCAACGAGATATGGCGAAACTACCATGTTATTTCTAACACCTGAGCTCTATGCTTTTATGAATAAACTCTATTTAGATGTTTCCATCCACTCATATTGGTTCCTCAACTCCTACAATCAAGATGCTTCCATCCACTTAGATTGGTTAGTGTCATACTTAATAGGCATAAATTTCTAGGCTCTGGAGTTTATTTATTGCAACTAAAAGCGAACAAAAAGTTTCTTCCCCACCCCCAAACTTAAATCTAACATTGTCCGCAATGTTCTAAAGATGAAATTAAAAGCATGAACAAGGAGAAACTGTTACTACTTGATGGAAAAGAAAAAAAAGGAAGGATATTACCGTAAGCATGAGCGTGGGTGCCTCCTAGAAAATGCTAAATTTAAAGTCTATAGCTAGACATCAAATACCTCAAAAAGTATTGCCACCTTCTAAAGTCATATACCAACAGCCGAAATAGCTGCGGGTCCTCAGAACTAAATAGAGTAGACACAAACGAAAGACTACAATCTTGGATTAGAAAAATGAGCAGACGGAGCAAGGAAACTATATTTATCTGGGGTGTCTCTTTGGGCTCTATATAAGTGTCTAGGAAAACAGGTTCAACCGAATGACATGTCTCTAAGAACTGGGTTTCTTCATGCACAATATCTAGAGGATCGGGTAGCGGAGTTTGAAGAAACTCAAGTAGTATCTTAGACGCACAAAGCTCGAGTCCCAACTTAGGGACTTCAATTAGGGATACATGAAGATCACTAGAATCATCATTACCCCCAAACTTAGGGTGAACAATATCCTCAAATGAACCAAAATCTATGGGATGGGTTATAAGGTCCATAAAGTCAGCACAATGACTAACTTCATTTGGGGATTGTTCATCTAAATGAACAACATCCTCATATAATGGATTATAAAAGAAAATATATAGCATAGGTTCATCAACTAAGGTATTCGTCATGGTTACCTCCTCCGAAGCACTGAAACGTTCATCAAATAATGGATTATCAAACATAGTGCAGGCTAAAGGATCAGGAATTATAGTGCTAATCATGTTCACCACTTCTAATTCATCTATCTCAGAAGACTTAATGACATTAAAGACATTTAGCTCAGTAGTCATATTACCAAAAGATATGTTCATAAGTCATGTTCTACAATTGATGACAACATTAGATGTGGCTAAGAATGGGCGGCCTAAAATCACCGGTATTTGAGCACTTGGGTCCTGAACAGGCTGGGTATCTAGAACAACGAAATCCACTGGGTATATGAACCTATCAACCTCAATAAGAACATCCTCTATAACACCACGAGGTACTTTGACAGACCTATCAGCTAACTGAAGTGTCATTTTGGTCGGTTTCAACTTACCAAGACCTAGCTGGGTGTACACATGATACGGGAGTAAGTTAACACTAGCTCCTATGTCAAGCAATGCCTTATCAACTACATGATTACCAATAACACAAGATATGGTGGGGAATCCAGGGTCCTTATACTTAGGGGGTGTTTGGCTCAGAAGAATTGAACTTACTTGACCAGTTAAAAAGGCTTTCTTATGGACATTAAGCTTACGCTTTCTTGTACAAAGATCTTTAAGGAACTTGGCATAAGCAGGCATTTGCCTAATTGCTTCTAATAACGAAATGTTAATGTTCACCTGCTTAAATGTTTCCATTATCTCGTTGAAAGTCGACTTCTTCTTTGTTGGGGCTAACAACTGTGGATATGGGGCTCTAGGCACAAAGGTGGTCCTATCAGGACTTTCTTGGGAATCCTTAGAGATTGTTTCAGTTTCCTCAGCTATGGGCTCCTCCTCTTGGGAAGTAGAAGGTGGAACTACAGTATGTCCACTAGGCATGGCTACCTTATTGTCAACCGTTTTACCACTCCTAAGGGTTGTTATTGAATTCACATGGTTTGATGATTTCTCACCAACTAAAGATATTTGATGAACTCCTCTAGGATTGGGTTGTGGATGACTAGGGAAACTTCTGTTATCTCTTTCACTTAGAGTCTTAGTTATTTGACTAACTTGAATTTCTAACTTAGCAAGAGTTTGATTAGTAGTTTGAAAATTATGTTCGGTTGCCTGTTGAAAACTAACCTAGCTCTTTACTAACATTTCCTAGCTATTTGCTAACATATCTTGGCTTTTTGTCAATATACTAAGAGATTCCTCTAAGCTAGTCATTTTCTTCTCAGAAGGGTTCTCGAACTGGGATGGATCTAAAGAGTCCTTAGTATAACCAAAACCTGGGGGAGGCTGAGAGTTACTAGACTGACCTTGACTCTGGCCCTTAGACCAAGATAAATTAGGATGGTTTCTCCAACCAGGGTTGTAGGTTTCTGAGTATGGGTCAAACTTCTGACGGTTTTGAAACCTAGAGTTGTTGTAGAGGGCATGGGCTTGCTCTTCATTAACTAATACAAGTACCTCCCATGTTTGACCGAAACATGTCATTACCAAACAATATCAACGAATAAATCAAACAAAATCTCTTGCAAATCTCTTCCAGGGAATACGCAGTTGAACTGTACCAACCCTGTATTGACATGAGAAGTTTATCCCATCAAAATCTCTGATTAAATCTCCTTAGAACAGCCCCAAATCTGGAAACCTAAATCTGCACCTATTTTCCCGCCAATTTTGAATTTTGAAAGGTAGGGAATGACCTCCTAGCAATTTGTATTGACTAACTCCAATATACTTTTAAGAGAATCAACTAGACAGTCAGACTCAATCTTAAGAAAAGTATATCAAAGAGTTATATCTCACAACCCACAACCAGTGATATTTCAATTATATAACAAAATATAATGCGGAAAAGAAATAACACAGACACCAGAAGTTTTGTTAACGAGGAAACCGCAAATGCAGAAAAACCCCGGGACCTAGTCCAGATTGAACACCACATTGTATTAAGCCGCCATGGACACTAGCCTACTACAAACTAACTTCGGTCTGGACTGTAGTTGAACCCCAATCAATCTCGCACTGATTCAAGGTACAGTTGCGCTCCTTACGTCTCTGATCCCAGCAGGATACTACACACTTGATTCCCTTAGCTGATCTGACCAACAACTAAGAGTTATTATGATCCAAAGTCGAAGACTTTAATAAATAAATTTGTTTCACACAGAAAAGTCTATAGGAATAGATAAATCTGTCTTCCACAGAAATACCTATGTTTTGTTCCGTCTTTTGATAAATCAAGGTAAACAAGAACCAATTGATATACCGGACTTATATTCCCGAAGAACAACCTAGAAATATCAATCACCTCACAATAATCTTAATCGACTTGCGAAACAATATATTGTGGAATCACAAACGATAAGACGAAGGTGTTTGTGACTACTTTTATATCTTTCCTATCGGAGATATAAATCTCAAGCCAATCTTACGATTGTACTCAATCATGATAGAAATAACAAGATCAGATCACGCAACTACAGAGAAAATAGTTGGGTCTGGGTTCACAATCCCAATGAAGTCTTTAAGTCATTAACCTACAGGGTTTCGTGAAAAACCTAAGGTTAAAGGAGAATTGACTCTAGCTTACACAAATAGTATCACACAGGAGGTGTGGGGATTAGGTTTCCTAGTTGCTAGAGTTCTCCTTTATATAGTCTCCAAATCAAGGTTTGTACTCTAAGTTACCTTGTTTACAAAGCATTCAATATTCACAGTTAGATGAAAACCTGATAAGATTCAAGCTAATATCTTTCAACCATTAGATCGAACTTAGCTTGTTATACACACATGAAATGTAACTTCATTTAGGTTTGAGTTGAAAAAGTGGGGGTACAACAACCTCACCCAATATTTCACTTACCAATTTGTATGGACTAACTCCAATATACTTTTACGAGAATCATCTAGACAGTCAGACTCAATCTTAATAAAAAGTATATCAAAGAGTTATATCTCAATTTATCGATTCATTCCTTACTTAAACAAATAGAAATCTGTGAGTCTGATTGAATACAAGAGAAATTAACTTGAATGGTACCAAAGACCAATGTTCAAGGATCAATCAATTATATTTCAATCAACAACCAAAGGTTGGATTTACCAATTGATCGATTCAATGCACAACCTGTGATATTTCAATTATATAACAAAATATAATGCGGAAAAGAAATGACACAGAAACTAGAAGTTTTGTTAACGAGGACACCGCAAATGCAGAAAAACCCCGGGACCTAGTCCAGATTGAACACACACTGTATTAAGCCGCTACAGACACTAGCCTACTACAAACTAACTTCAGTCTGGACTGTAGTTAAACCCCAATCAATATCAAACTGATCCAAGGTACAATTGCGCTGCTTACGTCTCTGATCCCAGTAGGATACTACGCATTTGATTCCCTTAGATGATCTCACCCACAACTAAGAGTTGCTACGACCTTAAGTCGAAGACTTTAATAAACAAATCTGTCTCACACAGAAAAGTTTATAGGAATAGATAAATCTGTCTCTCACAGAAATACCTACGAGTTTTGTTCCGTCTTTTGATAAATCAAGGTGAACAAGAACCAATTGATATACCAGACTTATATTCCCAAAGAACATCTTAGAAATATCAATCACCTCACAATAATCTTAATCGACTAGCGAAACAAGATATTGTGGAATCACAAACGATGAGACGAAGATGTTTGTGACTACTTTTTTATCTTGCCCATCGGAGAAATTAATCTCAAGCCAATCTTAAGAATGCACTCAATCACGATAGAAACAACAAGATCAGGTCACGCAACTACAGAGAAAATAGTTGGGTCTGGCTTCACAATCCCAATGAAGTCTTCAAGTCGTTAACCTACAGGGTCTCAGTAGAAACCTAAGGTTAAAGGAGAATCGACTCTAGCTTATACAACTAGTATCAAACAGTAGGTGTGTGGATTAGGTTTCCCAGTTGCTAGAGTTCTCCTTTATATAGTCTCCAAATCAGGGTTTACAATATAAGTTACCTTGGTAACAAAGCATTCAATATTCACAGTTAGATGAAAACCTGATTAGATTCAAGCTAATATCTTTCAACCGTTAGATCGAACTTAGCCTGTTATACACAAATGAAATGCACGTTCATTTAGGTTTGTGTAACCGTACCTAAACATGCACACTTAGTTGGTTCAACAGTAGTTAACCAAATGGTTAGCCATATGAGCACTTTCATATTAACCTTATTCATCTTCACCATAACTAGTTCAAATGACTCAAAAGAACTAGTTAGAGAGTTGTTCAATTGCTTAGATCTCATAGAAGTATATAAGACACAATCAAAGAAAAAACGATTTTGGTTCACTCGAATCGATTCATGAACATTATAGCCAGGGTTTGCAAATATGCATTCCTTAGTTTATATATGTCTTAGTTCACGAATAAACCGTTTTTCGAAAATAACCCACTCAAGTATGCATACCGATACGCATACTTAAGTACTCGGTTTGAGTTTGTTTTCAGTTCACAAACTCCAGCAGAAATTCAAGGGATGTGAACTTCCGGCAGTACGCGTACGGGTAAGCGAACTTAGCTTCCGGACTTCCTGAACCAGTAAAGTACGCATACTTTTGTTCAAGGATTTTGGACTTACACAAGTATGAGTTCACACACAATGTTTATATCCATTCAAGGTTATATATTCTAAAGTCTCATTTCAATCATTGAAACATTCTTAGAGGATGTTAAATAGAGGTTATTCGCACACTATTTTTCATCAAAGCAATTTTCAAGATATTTAAATAATCAACATGACTTTCGTCACTTGTAAAGATGAAATTGGCCAAAGCGAAAGCTTACCAACACATATTTCGAGAAATAGATAAGCGAGATAAACTCGGCTCGAAATAGCAAATGTGTATAATCGAAGTATATATAGCAATACGACTTTTGTCTCAAGATAGGAGATAGAGTAGATATACTTTTGAGTGATAAATAAGTTCAAGTCTCCACATACCTTTTAGTCGATGAAGTTCCACCAGTTCCTTTAGTAGTTCTTCGTCTTTGCATGATAAACGTCGTGGAGCCTAGAGCTCAACTACACTTACTATCCTAGTATGAGACTTAGCTATAAGTAGACTAGAAATCAATACTTATAGTTTTAGCAACTAAACTTGACAAACAATCTTGAGATAGCAACGCTTGCGAGTTCGACCGAGCAGTGCTCTAACAATAATATCCCCCTTTGTCAATTTTAGTGACAAAACTATCAATACATATGGAATACAAAATAAATGAACTTTGCAGCTTCTCATCCACATGCTTTATCTCCTTGGTTCTTCAACATTACTCGAAATCTTTCGTCACTTCCAAGTACTCCAATGATTCCAAAGGTATTCAATTCAGCATCATCGTTGTTGAAGATCCGTAGCCATAACAATGAGAAAAGAATAACTCTCAATCATTGTTATACAATGTCATAGTATTATTACACATCATCAAAGTTCAATTGTATCACAATTTCGACAACAATACTATGGTGATATGTATCACTCCCCCTTAGTCAATACTTCATCTCACATGAAAACCACCCCCCCTTACATAATGATCCGAAAACCATATGTATTTGTAGTGTGTACTACACATTAATTCTTCCCCTTTTTATCAATAAAATTGGCAAAGGTACGAAAACTAGTGGGATCCTAATAAAATTTCCATAGAGACACTTCATGACCAAAAGAAAGCACATATCAACTTTTTTTAGATGCAATCATATAGCCGAAACTAAATGCATTCATCAAGGAGTTTATAAAGATACAAGATAACCCCTATAATATTCCACAGCCGCACTCCCCACAAAGATTTGCAATTAAGCACAAGTTCAATTAAGAACTCTCCCCCATAAAATGTCATTCCCGAAAGAAAAACAAGAGCGACCTTACTTTCACAAGAAAACAAGAATATATTTGGACATTAACAAATCACATGAAACATGAATTTGTATCCAAAAATCTCAATTAAATTAACCACAAGAGAACCTATGATTAATTTAATCGGAAATGCTCACATAAGAGAACTTACGGAGCCGCTCAGTATTTCATAAAAAATATGGATTAGGGAAGATTAATATTGCGGAATAAACAAAGATTCATTCTATTTCTCATCACCATTTGCACAATGACATATAATAGACTTAATCTTTGTAAAAAAAAAGCTCATCCTATATTCCATCAATATTTTCATAATGACTTAATAGGCTTATCTTTTGTTTGTCAATAGTTCATTCAATCTTTTATCAATACTTGCATATCGACATATGAAAGACTTAACTTTTGACCACGTATGGGACAATCATAGTTCACGAACGCAAACACACATATCCCATAACAAGTTGCAATATATGAAATCATAAAGATTAATACTACAAAATCATCTTCCAAATAAACTTTAGAATTTAAATTAATAAATCTAAAAACATTGCAAGATGAAAATCGTTGGAACTAGCTATGTGTAATCATAATAATGGCTATTCCAAACCCTAGTTATCCTTCTTAAAAAACACAAGAATAAATTCTCATAAGAAGTTTCCTAAACAGTGGGACCTCTGAAAAATTCTTTATCGCCCCTGAACTCCTTGTCGTCAACAGCCATGGGAACATATGGTTCGTGAAGAAAGGAGCCAATTCTAACAAACCTTCTAGGCTGATGATATCGAACCAGTGCCTTCTGAATTTCAAGAGTACTCATAACAAAAGCCTTTATTTGTTGAATCTCCTTTCTTGTCTCCTTCAACTCTTCAAGAACATCAGAAAACTTCTGAGAATTTGAAGGAACAACTCTTGGCTTCCTCACATTCCTTCTTTTTCTTTTAAAAGTTGGAGGTAACAGAGATCTTTCTTTTTCCTTCATGATTGTTGGCTTAACAATCATATTGATATCTTTTCCATCAGAATACATGATGCTTGGAGTATCCATATGCGTACGGGTTTGTGAGAGGAATTCACAAATAAACTCAACAAGCAGTCTTAAGATAAAAAGAGTTTCAGAGAAGGAAAAATGTAGGGTTACGAAACCTTTAAACACCGGTTCGTGCACGCACAACTCACATCCCTAGGAAGGGTAGAATTGTCGAGAATAACCCTCTTTTATTGATTGACCAGGGAAGTCCTTTCCAATATCAATTAGATATGGAAGAATTCCAAACTTGCAAAACAGGTAAAACTAATAAGAAAAAAAATTAAAACCATTTCTCTTTTTCTAAATCCCGAGGTGTGCAAAATCTTGTCTCTTTTGATCAGGCACATGAGATAAGATGCACTAACCAACACAATTTTAGTTGTGCTGGGGTGAACAATAATCTGTCCACCATATCCTTTTCGATCGGAATTCATAGAACCATGTTTCTCATAGTGTTTAGACTATAAAATTCTTTCTAATGGTCTTGTCTTATCCTTGGAAACTAACTTCTTCGACGAAGATAAAATCTTACATACCTCAGCGGTATTTTGAACAAGTTTGAGCTTGTTTGTTAATCGATTCGCTCTTCTTTGAAGTTTGTTGACATGCCTCAATTTGTGTTTGTACTTGAAACACTTTGACAGTTCATGACCTTTGAGTGAACAATAAGAACATGTCAACCTGGAATATGATTCAGACACCCGAGATGTGCAAGATGCTAGACACATAGTGGAACCTGAAAATTTTGACAGAGAGTTTCCAACAGAAAGGTCAACTTTTCTTCCAGATTAGTTGAGTTCTCTTCTGAAAGACTATCGAGATTGATGTACGTATTACTACAATTATCAAAATCAATATTTTCACAAAGAAGTGCAATACTTAATTTTTCGTCTTCATTAGAATCATAGTTGTCAGACATTTCATCAAGAGTTGCAGCTAGACCTTTGTTCCTAGTGTATTTCTTTCGATTTGGACACTCATTTGCAAAATGACCAAAACCTTTACACTTAAAGCACTGAGGCATATCCTCGTCATCAGTTTCATCATTATCCATGTTTTTAGGAGGAACACGATTATGGGGTTTATCTGATGACTTAGGTTTATCTCTGGAGAACCATTTACTTCTCTTCAACGATAAACGATACTGACTTGTGATAAACGATACTGACTTGTCAAGATATTCATCTGATGAATCAGCCTTAGAAAGATCATCTTCAGAGATGCAAACGCTTTTACTTTTATGAAGTAATTTAGTGTTCTTTTGTGCTTTGAAAGCAACATCCTTTCCAGATTTGGATGTATGCTCATGATCAAAGATCTTTAACTTCCCAACCAGAGTATTTCTGGAAAGCGTTGCGATATTATTTTCTTCAACGATGGCATGCTTCTTAGAATCGTATCTGGATGGCAGAGATCTGAGAATCTTCATCACAATGTCCTTTTTAGGAATAGTCTTACCCAATGCAAAGGATGCATTAACAGTTTCAGACACTTTGTGATTAAACTCATCAAATGCTTATTCATCTGCCATACGAAGGTTTTCCCATTCATAATTTAGGTTTTGAATCCTAGCTTCTTTTTCATAGGTATTCCCTTCAAATACGGTTTCTAAGATATCCCAGGCTTATTTAGACTTCGTGCAAGTAGTCACATGATGCTGAAAATCTGGGGTAATAGCATGTATGATAGCATTTAAGCCGTCAGAATTTTGCTTTGCAGCAAGGATTTCTTCTGGAGTATATCTACCAATATCCTTAGGTATAGATACATCGCCTTCTGTATCAACCGGAGGATTATAGCCATTAACAACACGTACCCATGTTTGAAAATCACAAGCTTGAAGAAAAGCACGCACAACGATTTTCCACCACAAGTAGTTTGAGCCATCGAAGACTGGTGGTACGTTTATGGAGATAGAATTTATGTCCATAGAGTCAGATCGCTACAAACACATACTTATAAGGTCTTAAACGTGTTTGCCTACTTTGATACCAATTGAAAAGGCGGGGGTCTAACAACAACACCCAATATTTCTCTTACCAATTTGTATGGACTAACTCCAATATACTTTTAAGAGAATCAACTAGACAGTCAGACTCAATCTTAAGAAAAGTATATCAAAGAGTTATATCTCACAACGCACAACCTGTGATATTTCAATTATATAACAAAATATAATGCGGAAAATAAATAACATAGACACCAGAAGTTTTGTTAACGAGGAAACATCAAATGTAGAAAAACCCCGGGACCTGGTCCAGATTGAATACCACATTGTATTAAGCCGCTAGAGACACTAGCCTACTACAAACTAACTTCGGTCTGGACTGTAGTTGAACCCCAATCAATCTCACACTAATTCAAGGTACAATTGCGCTCCTTACGTCTCTGATCCCAGCAGGATACTACACACTTGATTCCCATAGCTGATCTGACCCACAACTAAGAGTTTTTATGATCCAAAGTCGATGACTTTAATAAACAAATCTGTCTCACACAGAAAAGTCTATAGGAATAGATAAATCTGTCTCTCACTGAAATACCTACGATTTTTGTTCCGTCTTTTGATAAATCAAGGTGAACAAAAACCAATTGATATACCAGACTTATATTCCCGAAGAACATCCTAGAAATATCAATCACCTCACAATAATCTTAATCGACTAGCGAAACAAGATATTGTGGAATCACAAACGATGAGACGAAGGTGTTTGTGACTACTTTTCTATCTTGCCTATCGGAGATATAAATCTCAAGCCAATCTTACAATTGTACTCAATCACGATAGAAATAGCAAGATCAGATCACGCAACTACAGCGAAAATAGTTGTGTCTGGCTTCACAATCCCAATGAAGTCTTTAAGTCGTTAACCTACAGGGTTTCGTAAAAACCTAAGGTTAAAGGAGAATCGACTCTAGGTTACACAACTAGTATGACACATGAGGTGTGGGGATTAGGTTTCCCAGTTGCTAGAGTTCTCCTTTATATAGTCTCCAAATCAGGGTTTGCACTCTAAGTTACCTTGGTAACAAAGCATTCAATATTCACCATTAGATGAAAACCTGATTAGATTCAAGCTAATATATTTCAACCGTTAGATCGAACTTAGCTTGTTATACACACATGAAATGTAACTTCATTTAGGTTTGAGTAACCGTACCTAAACGTGTACACTTAGTTGTTCAACAATAGTTAACCAATGGTTAGCCATATGAGCACTTTCATATCAACCTTATCCTTCTTCACCATAACTAGTTCAAATGAATCAAATGAACTAGTTAGAGAGTTGTTCAATTGCTCAGATCTCATAGAAGTATACAAGACACAATCGAAGAAAAATCGGTTTTGATTCACTCGAATCGATTTATGGACATTATAGCCACGGTTTGCAAAGATTGCATTCCTTATTATATAAATATTTTAGTTCATGAACAAATCGATTTTAGAAAGTAACCTACCTAAGTATGCGAACAGGTACATGTACTTAAGTAACCTGATTGATTTTGTTTTTCACTTCCAAACTCCAGCAGAAATTCACGGACGTGAACTTTCCGCCAGTACGCGTACGGGTAAGCATACTATCCCGGATTACCAACAACCGCCAGTACGCTTACGGGTACACATACTTTGAGTTCCCGGTTTTGGACTTTTATACAAATGTGAAAACACACTATGCTTATATCCAAAGACGGTTACATGTTCTAAACTCTCATTTCAATCATTGAAACTTTCTTAGAGGATGTTATATAGTTGTTATTCACAAACTATTTTTCATCAAAGCGATTTTCAAGTTATTGAAATAATCAACATGACTTTCGTCACGAGTAAATATGAACTTGGCCAAAGCTAAAGCTTACCAAAACATATTTCGAGAAATAGATAAGCGACATAAACTCGGCTCGAAATAGCAAATATGTATAAACGAAGTCTATATAGATATACGACTTTTGTCTCAAGATAAGAGATAGAGTAGATAGACTTTTGAGTGATAGATAAGTTCAAGTCTCACATACCTTTTTGTCGATGAATTTCCTTGAGTAGTTCTTCGTCTTTACATGATGAACGTCGTGGAGTCTAGAGCTCAACTACACTTACTATCCTAGTCCGAGACTTAGCTATAAGTAGACTAGAAATCAAGACTTATAGTTTTGGAAACTAAACTTGACAAACAAGCTTGAGATAGCAACGCTTGCGAGTTCGACCGACCAGTGCTCTAACACAATTAATCAATATGTGTTTGTCCAAAAGAACACTTGATGAGCTTGATAAAAAGTGAATGCTTCTTGAGAGTGGATAGAGCCAATTCTAAGTGCTTCTTGTGAGTCTCCATGTCAGGGTTGTAGATGAGTATATCATCAAAAAATACTAGAATGAACTTTCTTAGATATGGCTGGAAAATGTCATTCATCAATGCTTGAAAACTTGCGGGAGCATTAGTGAGTCCAAAGGGCATTACAAGAAACTCATAATGTCCTTGATGTTTCTTGAAGGCAGTTTTAGGAGTGTTAGGTGGGTACACCCTAATTTGGTGATATCCTGCCTCAAATTTGTTTTAGTGAACACCCTTGCCCCCTTGAGTTCATCTAATAATTCTTCTATCACTGGAATTGGATATTTGTCTTTAACTGTGAGCTTATTAATCTTCCTATAGTCTACACAAAATCTCCATCCACCATCTTTTTTTCTTGACCAACAAAACTGGAGATGAAAAGGGACTGTGGCTGGGATTGATAATTCCAGTATTTAATATTTCTTGAATTAGTTGTTCTATCACTCCTTTCTGCATATAAGGGACTCTGTATGGTCTCTGATTGAGGGGTATGGACAATGGTTGTAGAGGTATGTGGTGGTCATGAGTTCTGATAGGTGGCAAGGATTTGGGTTCTCGAAACAAGGATGAATAGGACTGAATAATGGGTTTTAGGCATTCAGGGGTTTGACTAGTTGAATCTTCAACAGATAAAGCATACAAATGCCCCATAACTCCATGTATGTCTTTACTAAAGTACTTCTTGCAAGC
Organism: Papaver armeniacum; assembly: GCA_023531295.1. Lineage (NCBI taxonomy): Eukaryota > Viridiplantae > Streptophyta > Magnoliopsida > Ranunculales > Papaveraceae > Papaver > Papaver armeniacum. Next base: position 121,269 of record JAJJWW010014434.1, read on the forward strand.
ACTTCCTGACATGAGAGAAATGTTTGCAGCTTCAGTGTTACCCAACAATATAACTTCCTCTTCACCCTTCTTGAAAGTTATAGTCATTTGCTTGAAATCAAATTTAACAGGACTAATATCTCTCATCCAGTCCACCCCCAACATCATATCACAACCTCCTAATGCAAACAACCTCATGTCAAAATGAAACTCATGCCCTTGCATGCTCCAGCTGAAGTTAGGGCATCTGGCATCACTGAGTAGTTTATTGCCATCTGCTATAGGTACATGAAAGTATGAAGTTGGCTCAATAAAAGCTCCATTGTTCTTGGCTAGCTCGGTGTCCATGAAACTGTGGGTGCTGCCACTATCTACCAGTATGGTAATGGGTCTTCTATTCTTAGTCTTTCCAAGAACCTTTCTAGTATTGTGAGAAATATTACATGACAAAGCATGTACTGAGATTTCCACTTCATCCTCTATCTCTTGGATCAGTGGGGTATTGTCTGGTGACTCTTCTTCAGATATGCCATGTTCTTCATCATCTCCTACCAACATGAATAGTTGTTTTTTAGAGCATTTATGACCCTGAGTGTACACCTCATCACAGTTGTAGCACAAGCCTCTTTCATGCCTTGATCTCATCTCAACATATGTAAGCTTCCTTATAGGAGGCAGTTTTGGACTGCTCCTGCTCTTTGGTGAAGGGCAACTAGTTTTTAGTGAAGTAACAAAACCTCTACTGCTGTTGCTACTGGGAATGGAAATAGGAGGTAGTTTTGAAATATACCTGATCCTTTTAGTTGCTTTATCCAGTATTGCTTCTTGCGTTCTGGAAAGGTATGTGGCTTGCTTAAGGATTGTTGGGGAAAACATTTGAACTGCTAGCCCGAGTTCTTCCTTCAGTCACTGACAAAACTGGAGGTAAAATACTCTTCAGTCAAGTGTTTGTTCTTAGAAAGCATAAGGGCCTTTAACTCCTCAAAAAGTTCTTGGTACTCTATCACTGATCCATCTTGACCCAGTTTATTGAATTCACCCACAATATCATCATGACCCAATTCTTGAAATCGAAAATTTATATCAGAAGCAAATTCTTCCCATACAATTAAGTCTTTCCCTTCTTGATAATCTTGAAACCAAATATCGGCCTTACCCTCTAAGTATAATGAAGCTAGCAGAACTTTCTGCTCTTCATCCATCAAATATAATTGAAAAAACTTTCTACACTTCCTAATCCAAGATCTAGGGTTAGTGCCATCAAATTTAGGAAACTCAACCTTGGGTTTATGTGGATTAGAGAACTGAGTTATGATTTGTTGATTACCTCCAATGTTGCTTCCATCTGCAGACCTGTCTTGGGGTATATATCCATTTGGAGGCGGCAACACTCCAGCTCCAGTCTTTAGCTTATTAATGATTACGTCTTTCATCGCCCCCATCTCAGTATGTATGAATTTACTGATGTTGCCCTGAGATTCATCATACTTTTGAATAATTTCTTCATGACTCTTTATCAGGGTATTGAACTTCTTGTAAAACTCATCAAAATCTTTTTGGTTAGCCATCTTTCACAGGACACTCATATCGAGTGCTCTGATACCAATTGTAGCGATCTACGTTATAATTTAGCACAAAAACAACTCTTGGGAAGAAGAATTCGGACAAGAGAGAAGAACAAGCAGCTAGGCTATAATTTTCATTGATAAAACCAGGTAAAAACAATGATTGGGTATTAATAGACCAATCCTTACAACTGAATCGGACGACTATCAACGCATCTCAACTAAACTGAATAAGGGAAATAACCTAATAATAACCGGGCCTAGCCCAACAGATTCCTACTAAAATAGAATTAGTAAAAACATAAGCCCACTATCAAAAGAACAAGGTCTTTCATGACAGTTCGCAATGCAGATGTTCAAGTTGGAGAATAGAAAGGAAAACTAAATTTTCTAGTGATGGTCATGGATGATTATGACCTTATATTGGGCATGGATTTCTTTTACGCGGCGAATGAGTCTCCATTACCTCATAGAGATGGGATATTAATTCAGCACCCTCAATACCCATGATTTATCCCAACAGTGAGACAAAGTGATGAACCAGACAAGACACCTAAGCCATGTTTGTCTGCGATTCGGGTGAAGGAAGATCTACGTAAAGGCTTGACTACTTTCCTAGGCGTGTTGGTTGAGATCAAACCAGGAAAGGTAGTAGAAGTTAAAGATGGGATAGATGAGGTCTTATAAGAGTTTGCAGAAAAAATGCCTGCAGAACTGCCTAAGTCGTTATCGCCGCGGCGTAGGATCAATTTTTTTTTTTGTTAAGTCCAAAGTTTATTATAACAAAAAAAAAACGTAATTACAAGAATTACAAATTTGGAGCACAAAGCTCCCTACCCCCATAAACCAAAGGGGTCCAAATAACTTCTAAGAAATAACTAAAGTAATAACCTCAAACTAGAAAATTAAAAGAAGCTACCTATATCTATTGCCAACCCATTTCAATTTACTTCTACTGCTACCAACTCTATACGACTTGCTATTGGAAAAAATTTCAGCCATAATATCTGTATCAAAAGCATAATTACCCAAGATATCTTCATCTTCATCCACATAAAACTCTCCATCTTCATCTTCAGTGGCAAAGTTACCAGGAACAAGCTTAATAGGAGAAAACTTAGTAGGGGATTTTTTCTTTGGATTTATTCTTTCCATTTGCTCCTTCTTTTCTTTGAAATAATCTTGTCTAAAAGCTGGACTTCTAATGAACTTAGCACGCACTTTTTCAGTCTGAATATTGCTTGCCACCTCTTATTCTTCCTTAGACAAAATATTATTCATATCAAAAACAGTATCAACCAACCCGGCTTGAATTTCCATGTTAGTGTCATGGCTTGGAGATTCCTCGTTAGACTTGCTGGGAGAAGATTCCAAACTTGAATCAGATTGCAAAGAACGCTTTGCAATGATTTTAGCAGCCTGTTTGGCAACTTTCCTAGCCTTTTTCCTTGCTAAAATGTCTGCATCAATTTCGCCCCAATCTTTAGAGCCCATACTAACATATGAGTCACTAGATTCCAATACTTGTTCTTCCTCCTCCTCCTCAATATTAACATTATCAAGGCCTAACTCAGATAATAAAACATCATATTTGTTTTTAACCATTACCTCAGTTTGCAATAACGCATCCACAAAAGGAGTAAAATCATTCTCAAAAGGAGTAAAAGAGAAAGAAGTACCTTTACTAGGGGATTTCTTTCCTTTCACTTCAGTCCAATCTTCTTTAGAATTCATAGAGTCCTTGTTAATATTGGAAACAGACTGAATATTAGTATCTAGTTTGTAAACGGACTGAACAACATCCAGTTCGGACTGAGTAACTTGCGCTGATGAGATTGACAAAGATATAAATTTCAGATTTTGCAAGGACTTTCCAACTTCTTTCGTGTTTTTTAGCTTGGACCCAATTACGCTTGTACCCAAAGCAATATTCTGTTTTGATCGCAGAGTTTCCAGATTTTGAGGTTCCATAATTTGCACGGACTCTGAGTTACTCTTGAAATCTGTATGCTTGGTCCTGGACTTAGAATCCTTATTAGACACGAACAAGCCTTCCATTGAGTTGGATACAGACTTTCCCTTGCCTTCCAATTCCGTATTAGGGCTGGTTCCAGCCTTACTCTCTTTACGTGCAACAATAGATCTAGCAGCTACTTCCTTAGCACTTGTTGTTTGAGAACGTGCAACTAACGTTTCATGAGCTGCAATAGCTGATTTGCACTTAATCATCTTCAATTGATCTTCTTTAAATTTTAATTCATAGTTAGCAAGCTCTTTCTTCCATTGTTCCACAATACCAACTTCAGCAAGAACACTAGTTTGATGCTGCTCAGTACCAAATCCAGGAGGAGCGTTTTTATTTTTAGCCAAATCAACCAGGGGATGATCACCAGAATGAACTGGCGTACCATCTGCATGGCCTGCATTGACAGATTTTTTTACGTGCATCAATATCTTCTTTGGTTGCAATTGCATCATCATCTTTCTTTTGTTTTACCTGCCATTGTTGGTTATTCCCTTTCTTCTTATTAGCCAAGGTTACACCTTCAACCTGTTTAGCTTTCTCTTTACTAGAAGATGAATTAATCTTCTTTTTACACTCATCATCATTATGCCCTATAATATTACAAGCAAAACAGAACTTAGGAGCATTAGGAATATCCTGATATTGCCAAAATTTTCTACCACCTGCAGTTAAAGCAATACGCTCAGGGATATGTTTTGCAAAATCAATATCCACCAAAACAGAAGCAAAGTGGCCATATTCTAGATTTAGGGTTCTTTGATCCACCACAATTGGTGTTCCAAAAGTTTGTCCCATTGAAAGAAGCGAGTTTTATGTCCATAACTCCATTGGAAGCCCTGGGAAACGCACCCACACAGCTGCATGAGAAGTTTTTTGCTTTTCTGAATTGAATCCTGGGTACCAATCTAATAACTTCAGCACATGATGATTGACAAACCATTTTGAAGCACAAATCTTCTCCTTATCATCTGAACTTGATAACATAATGACAAAAAAACCTTTACTCATTGGCACAAACTTGCACCTATTCACGCCAAGCTTCCATTGATCTTCTAAGTTTTGCGTAACATCATTGAACTTTAAACCCACAACATCTAACCTAGCTATAAAACTGTTTTGAAAAGGTTTACAACCCTCTTGGAAGAAATCATTAGGAATCTCAAGAGCAGGCTCTCCATCAACCAAAGTAGGGTTAGGTAACTTTGAAATATCAACAGATGTTGGATTTAGGGTTACCCTCTTCTTAACTATATCAGCAAACGAAAGTTTCTTCGCATGACTCTGATTAGAGGTGCTAGGATCATTAACATGTGCTTCAATCATCATGACGCATCCGCAACGTAAGATCGATCATATGATTGAGTTGGTGCCATGGGAAAGGCCGCCTGCACAAGCACCATATCGTATGTCACCATTAGAACTCGAGGAAATGTGCAAGAATTTTATGAACTACTAGAGGCAAGTTATATACAACCGTCTAAAACTCCATTTGGTGCTCCGGTTCCGTTCCAAAAGAAGCAAGATGGCTCGCTTCATATGTGTGTAGACTATATGGCTTTGAATAAGCTAACTGTGAAGAGCAAATACCAAATTCCGCTAGTGGCTGACTTGTTTGATAGATTATCCAAGTCCAAGTTCTTCACCAAGTTGGATTTGCGCTCAGGTTATTACCAAGTGCGTATAACATAAGGAGATTAACCAAAAACTGCAATGGTAACCAAGTATGGCTCATATGAGTACCGTGTAATGCCATTCGGCTTGACGAATGATCCCACAACTTTTTACAACCTGATGAATGATGTGTTTGCTGATTATATTGACTCTCTTTGTAGTAGTATACTTGGACGACATAGTTATTTACAGTGAGACTTTGAAGAGCATGCGATGCATCTTCGCAAAGTGTTTGCAAAACTTAATGAGGCAAGTTTGTATGTGAAGAAGGAAAAGTGTGAGTTTTCCCAGACCACAACAACTTTCTTTGGACATGTGATATCGCAAGGATGCGTGCATATCGACCAGAAAAAGGTAGAGGCCATTATGGATTGGCCTGATCCAAAGAAGCTAGGAGAGCTTAGTTTTTTCTTGGGTTTGGCTAATTATTATCGGTGCTTTATATTTGGTTATTCAAAGAAAGTATCCCCTTTAACAGATTTGTTGAGGAATGACAAATCATGGGCATGGAATGACGAGTGTCAGCGGTCATTCGATGCATTAAAGGAAGCGGTCTCAACAGAACCAGCTCTCCGCTTGCCTAGCTTCGATATACCATTTGAAGTGCACATTGATGCTTCAGATAGGGATCTAGGGGGAGTCTTGGTGCAAGATGGCCATCTGGTAGCTTATGAGAGTCGTAAGCTAAATGATGTTGTAATACCCCGATTTCGGCAGTGGTTCGCCGATAAAATGGAATATAGGTATTGGTTTGTCCTTTCCTAACACTGAGGCCTTTTCAGCACAATTATCTCTAGAGTTGGCAGAAAACTCTACAGTTAAGCGTGCTCGGGAGGGAGTAATCCAGGGATGGGTGACCTCCCGGGAAGTTGCTGCTGGATAACCGCAGTGGTGCCCGTTGAAAACCCGACACTATTGGATAACCGCAGTGGCTAAGTGGGGACAATATCGGTGGAGGGACGGGTCGTTACAAATGGTATCAAAGCCGACGTTGGGTCACCTGCCGAGGGTGGGAAGGTACGTTGGTCGGGGTTGGTCCAGGTGTTTCTCATGAGGGGCATGGAACGTTGGAGATCTGGGTTTGTGTATGCTCTGGAGCCGAGGACGACTCCAATTTAAGGTGGTGCTATTGTAATACCCCGATTTCGGCAGTGGTTCGCCAATGAAATGGAATATAGGTAATGGTTTGTCCTTTCCTAACACCGAGGGCTTTTCAGCACAATTGGCCCCGGAGTTGGCAGAAAACTCTACAATTAAGCATGCTCGGACGGGAGTAATCCAGGGATGGGTGACTTCCTGGGAAGTTACTGCTGGATAACCGTAGCGGTGCCCGTTGAAAACCCCACACTGCCGGATAACCGCAGTGGCTAAGTGGGGACAGTATCAGTGGAGGGACGGGTCGTTACAGATGCTGAAGGGAGATACAATGTGCATGAGAAAGAGATGTTGGCAGTGATATATTTCCTAAGAACATGGCGCCATTATCTGTTGGGAACTTATTTCATCATAAGGACGGATAATGTGGCCATTATGTTCTTTTTCATCCAGAAGAAACTTTCGCCAAAATAAGCAAGGTGGCTTGACTTTTTGAGTGAGTTCAACTACAAGTTCGAGCATAAGCCAGGAAGGCTTAATTCTGTGCCAGATGGGTTAAGCAGAAAGTTGGTAGCAGAGTATGTTGCGACACTGACTACGATTGAGGCTGAGTTGTTGCCTCAAATTAAAAAAGAGACGAAGAATGATCAGGCATGTGTGCGCCTGACTAAGCAGATATGTGATAGGATCATTCGTCGATATTAGATAAATGACGAAGTCATCTATGCCAAAGGAGGAAGAATTTATGTACCCAATTCATGTGTATTGAGAAGGGAACTCTTGCGAGAAACGGATGATTCCATTTGGGCTGGTCATCCGGGCATGGAACAGATACATTCTTTGGTAGCTCGTTCCTATTACTATCCTAAGATGGAAGAAGATGCTGAGTTGTATGTGAAGACATGCTTAGTGTGTCAACTGGATAAGAAGGAAAGGAGGAATGTAGTAGGATTGCTACATCCTTTGCAGATTCCAAACAAGCCACGACAATGCTTGTCGATAGACTTTATCAATGGGCTGCCTAAGGTGCAAGGCTTTAGCTCGATAATGGTCATCATTGATCACTTTTCAAAGTATGCTACATTCATTCCCTGTCCTCATTCTTGTAATGCAAATGTTTCAACGGATCTGTTCTTCAAGAATGTAGTGAAGTATAGGGGACTTCCTCAAGATATTGTGAGTGATAGAGATACTTGGTTTACAGGAAGATTTTGGACTGCCTTGTTCAGATTGCTTGGATCTAAAATAAAGTTTTCCACTAGTAATCATCCCCAAACTGATGGTCAGACGGAGAGGATAAATACATCGTTAGAAGAGTATTTGCATCATTATGTGACTGCAAGCCAAGAAATTGGGTGTCGTTGTTGGATAAGGCCCAATTTTGTTATAATTTGCACAAGAGTTCATAAACGGAGTTGAGTCCTTTTGAGTTAGCAACATGACATCAACCATTAACCCCTCATGAGATGCCAAAGGCTAAGATGCAATGCTCTTTTCCAACATCATATCGCTATGGAAGGTTTAAAATGGAGATGACTGAGCAGACACGTGACAGTTTATCCAAGGCAGTGAGAAGGATGAAAAAATATGCTAATTTACGTCGTAGAGATGTGAAGTTTGAGGGGGGGGGGGGGGATATGGTGTTGTTGAAGCTAACGCCCCAAATTTGGAAGAACATTTCTAACAAGACAGTGCATAGAGGCCTAATTCCAAGATATGATGGTCATTTTGAAGTGATGAAAAGAGTTGGTAAGGTGGCTTACAGACTCGTTTTGCTAGAACGATTGAAAGTGCATCCCACTTTTCATGTCAGCTTCTTGAAAAAGTACCATCCTCATTTGTTGGACACTTCGAGACAACAAGCGAAGCATGCACCACCGGTAATTAGATCACAATTCGACAAGCAAGTTGAGGATATACTTGATGATTGAGTTGATGGGAAAAGCAAGAAGAATAAGAGAACTTATTATTTGGTAAAGTGGCATGGTTTAACAGACTCCGAGTCTTATTGGGAGAAGGATACTACACTGTGGAAATTCGAAGAACAAATTCAGGCTTACCTACAGCAAAAAGAATTGACGAGGGCGTCGAGTTCATCTGGTAGGGGAGGTCTATGACCGGCTGGTCAAGCGGCCTATTAATAATGCGCAACAATTGTGCATTATTGGCAACATAACATAGGCCAGAAATGCGGTGGCACATTCAGAGTTGCAACTGCCAAACAGGGTTTGGACATGGCCAAAGATGCGAGATTAGCACCAAGAGGTCCCAAATGATTTTGGCATAGAACATGTACGCATGTGGCATGCAGTCATGCAAGCAAGACTGGCATTAGCACACTTACATCATTGGGGGAATAATGCTCATCAATGATTGCCGGACTTTGGCTGGTCAAAGCTATCATTGCGAAGCAAGGCTAGATGACATGTGCGGAGCACATGGCCTTGACGGTTTCAAGTTAGTTACTCGGAAGAAATGTTTGTTTTACACGTTTCTAAGGCTAGGAATTGCATGTTTGGCTTTAGGAAGGAAGTTAGGCAAGTTGGCACAGTTGGCCAACTGCCTTGTGTAAAGTAAATCTTTAAATGTGTTAGAGCATAGCTCAGTTGAACCCACCAAGCGTTGGTATGTCAAGTTTGGTTGTCATATTTTAGTGAATCAAAAATCAAATAAAGAGTCGCTTGATTATGTACTAGAGACAACTTCATATATGTTAGGCTAGAAAGATTAGGATTATGAGACATACAAGTATTACTCGAAGACTTGAAGAATGTGAAGAAGTAACAAGCTACAACGACGACATCATCCTTCCACTTGAGTTTAGTAATATTTTGACTTGAACTGTTTCATTCCTAACGTATCTTTCAAGTCGTGCTATATTGAGAACATAACTGCGAAGCTGTGAATGATTATACTCTAGTAGTGAGACATAGTGTTAAGGAATTAGAATACGAAGTATAATGCTTATATTTTAATCTTCGTATATAAGACATCGACATAATCATATGAATGTTATTGTGATTATGTGTATGGGTAAAGGTGAAGATTTCATCCTAGGAAACAATGTTTACATTTGTTTAAAGGAAGTACATTCATGAACTTGTTTTATGAATTGAAAGGGAAATCGCTAGGCTTATTGGTATTGTTATTCATTTCATATCTTTGGATTACCAATATGTGTGAGTTAGTAGAACCGATCATAACTTGTTATGTATCTTGGTAAAACTAGTCACAGTGCCTGACTTATGATTTGGTATGACTTATTAGTGTAACCGATCCTAAGTAATCACCTAAGATGGTATGATCGATATTTGTAATTGGTGTAACCGATCCTAGTAATTGGTATGACCAATCACAAAAGAGTTGTGTAATCGATCCTTGTAATTGGCGTAACCGGTCCTGGTAATTGGTGTAACCGATCCTAGTGACTTGTGTAACCGATCACAAGTAATACCATGAGAATATGGTAACCGTTCCTGGTAATTAACGTAACCGATCCTGGTAACTGATGTAACCGGTCCCAATAACCATATTAAGGTAGAACCGATCCTTTTGTTTGGTAGAACCGTAAACCCATGATTAGTGTATTGGTATTAGATCAATCACATAGTTGTTCTTGGAATACAGATGAACCAATTCTAAACTTGTTTGGAAGTGTGGTATAATCGATTCCAAGATTGTAAATATGAAAATGGATTTACAAAGAAAAAGATGTCGACATACTTTGAACATGTTCAGTAACTCTTATCTTTTATTGTTCAAAGATATTCCTTAATAACTCAAGGAGATCCCGAACCGAAATAAATTAAGAATCTTTTAATGAAGGTTATTAATTTTTTATGCTTTTAATTACCAACAATTAAATGCATATCTCTGGAAAATAAAAATTGGTAATGTGCATTTACTAATTGGAGTTTTTCTAGTGAGATTTCGGAAATATTGGACAAAGCATTTCCATGAATTATGAAAACCGATTTGGGCATTTATTGCATATCTTAAGAATAATTCGGTTTTGGAAATTCCTTGGTATCCAAACATCCTTGGTCTATGAATACCCAAGTTTGAATCTCGAGCAAACTATCCTAAGAGCTAAGCAAACTTCATCTTTTTGTTGTTTCTGGTGGAGACGTCTATTCGGAGAGGAAAGTACCCTAATTAGGCGAAGGCTCTTACGATCGCTCGTTTAAAGACTTATGTGGGATCAAGAAGTGTCTACGAGTACCGTTGGTGGGAAACTGGATAATTGCAGTTTATTTTAGTTTTCGATTAATTTGATTAACTAATGGTTGTTAAACTTTGATCGCACCTAGTTTGTTTATTCTTGATAATCTTCTCTTCTAATATAAGATTCACTCAAACTAGATCGAAGTTTCGACGAGATCTTTAGAATTTTTTGTAGATCTAAAGACGTCTTGTGATAATTCATTGTTAACAGACTCCGTTCTGTGCATGATTGATCACAAGAGATTCAAGTGGTGTTGTGTAGGTTTTTATTGAAGATTAAAGAAGATTTCAAGACAAAGAAGATTTCTGATTTGGTTTTTATTTCTTTGGGTGTGCACAAACCTTGATCATCTGGGATCCAACTAGAATCATATTTATTCGATTGTTTAGTTATGTAAGATCGGCATCACCTTATATTTTCTTGTTTGATTCTATATTGATTTATTGCAAATCTAAATTATGCTACTTCTGTAGTTATTGGATAGATTGATCTAACCAGGCAGAAGAGTTTATTTATTAAACAGAAGATCCTTTGCTTATGACTTGAGATATCTTCATCTGAAAGAATAAAGAAAGTTGTTACCAAACAGATTTGTTGTTCCTTTACTATTTGGAATACAGTAAAGGAATTGTTCCAGTGGGTGCACTTATTGAATGTCGGAAGCGCAGGGATACTGAAGAAACTAGGTGAACTATAGGTTTAGTTGCTTGGTCTCGACTATACGAAGTTTGTTAGATTTTGTATAACGGCTTAATTCTAAGAGTGTTCAATTCTGGACTTGGTCCCGTGGTTTTTCTGCATTTGCGGTTTCCTCGTTAACAAAATCTTGTTGTGTCATTTACTTTTGTTTTTCGTAATTATAACTGTTGTTATTATAATTTAAAGTAAATTACACAAACGTTAACTCCATATTAATTGATAGTGATCCTATAGAGTTTGGTTATGTCTGAACCTATTATCAAGTAATCACACTTTGATTTTTGTATTGTCTCGATCTCGAATCCATAGACGATCACACAAAGTATGAATACCGATTTGTAGTATTGTCTCGACTTTGTCCATAGACAATCACTTTCGGTAAGAGGACTTATAGGTGGATAATTTAAAGATTGTGGTGTATTTGGGTACCCTCGTCTTTTCAATTGGTATCAGAGCGGGCAAACATGAAAAGATCTAACAATCTGTGTTTGGTGCGATCCAACCTTGAATCTAATGGATGGTTCAGTTAACATAGAGCAAGAAGATGATATACTTCGGAACGACTATTTGTTTTCAAAGCCTGATGAACAACTCAGCACTGTTAGTTCACTGGTTGAACATAACTCAGGAAATACTAACCATGATTGGTTAATAAGAAAACAAATACTTGTGAAAAAAATTAAATTTTCAATGAAAAGCTTTCTGACCCTAAAATTCAATAAGGTTGTATAACTTTCCAAAAAGATAATGAGATTCATACTAAAATTTTTCATCCTTAGTTAACTATCTAAACATCATCCCTAAAGATTTTATTAACCATTCTATCTAATTCTCTCCTAGTATTGGCATTTGTCTTCTTACAAGTCTGACCAATCACAATATAATAAGATCAATTAGCTAATTATACATCTATCTCAATCAAGCACATCAATAACACAACATAAATATAAATTACTCAACATATTATCGTGGGTTTCAACAACACCCTAGTAAGTTGATTTAAAACATGATTAAGGTACTTAAAACACAAATTAAGCTAGAGATCAGCCTCTAGGGTTATAGGAGAAGCTATGAATGAAATAACTAGACCTAGAGAAGAGGGAGCGGCTGTTGTTGGGGTGGTTGTTGTGTGTCAGGAGGTGATGATGGAGGTGGTGATGGCTCTGTGATCGGTATGGGTGAAGGTGGTGAAGGTATGGTCTCTGCAATGGTCGGGTGAAAGAGAGAAGAGAAGAAAGAGAAGAAGAAGAGAGGAAATGGGTTTTCTCGATAGGGTATAAAAAGCGAGTTTTGTTGTGAATGACGGACGATGGGAAGGGATGAGCGTTGGATGCGGCTGGTCAAGATATGAACGGTCGAGGGAGAATTGGGGCGATTTGGTGTTGAGCGGGAGCAACGAGAAATGAAAATATAATCTAAAAGATAATAGAAGCATGCTAGTGACTCTAAAATCTCTAAAAGTTGGAGGTTTTTATTTACAAAAGAGTTTTGATTTTTTTTTTTTTTTTTTTTTTTTTTTGAAAATAAAAGATTAAAAAGACTAAAAACTCTATATGCAAATGCAAATGCACCCCAAACCTAAATCAAACATTGCCCTCAATGTGTCGTGAGATAGAAAAAAATTTAAAAGTCACATACCAAGAGAACTATCCGAGAAGAGAAAAGGGAAGAGATTAGGATGTCGGCGGGAGCAAGGTTAGAGCTTCATTAGTCAAGGCTAGAATCCAACATTCTCGGTGGAGATCATATCGGATTAGCACAATATATGTACAAGAAGACTCAACCGATTCAAGAAAAGAAAAATTTAACAAGTCCTACTGGATTATATACAATGATTCACCATATACCAACAGTCTAAAGAGTTGAGGATCAACCCAAAAGACGATATATACAAACATCAACAGCCTTACACAAATATAACATGAGAGTGCAAGTAAGACTGCATATGAGAATGAGTTTCCCCCAAACCTAAACTTGTCAACAGGTGTGTTTGAGAGCACAAAATCTTGCAATTTTAAAGGTACATCATGCAAAAGGTCTAACTCAAAATGAGTTTTTAATAAACATACACATTCCAATGTGGCTCCTTAAAAGTGTTATACTTTGATGCAAAATACCCAGGAGGACTTGGGAAGCACAAAGCTCTAGGCCTAAGTTAGGCATTTTCAGAAAAGTTGGTTTTGCAATTTTGTTACAAACTACACCTAGGTTTGGTGGAGGAGTTTCAATCTGTGACTTAGGAGAGAAAGTAGGTACATCTAAGTTGTTTTCATGTATAAGATCATTTGCACCATCACATACTTTCCTAAGGTCGGAAGAGGGTAAATCATGCTCACAAAGATAGAACAATTCATCAATCACCATGTCATAATCAAGAGCAGGCAACACTCTGTGATATGGGCGGGGAATCGGACACAACAATAATATCATGATCCAAAAGAACATTAGTGTCAACAGAAGATTCATCTTTTCCTAAGTCACAAACAAGTTGTGTAGCATGCTCACTTTCACTGGAAGAATTTCACAAACCCAAGCTCGAGTTAACATCACATGTATGAATGTTAGAAGAAGTATCATTCATAGGGTTCCACGTAAGAGATGCCTAACGCCTCGAACCCAAAGATTCCATCATATTTTCAGCATACACATGCTCTTCTAACATATCATAATCATAATCATCATCATCATCATCATAACAAAAATGCATTCCCCTATTCAAAATTGTAGCATTTCCAGTGTACTCATCTACCTCTAGATTAGGTTCATTTGAAGGAGAGTTTTCACTAGTGAGTATGCATGTTTCATATGAATGATCATTACATGGTTGTGCACATGGTTCACTAGAGAAGGATGCTCATGCAATGCTTTCCATCCAAGTATATCATTGTTTTGCTCTATGAGGTATATTATCTAATGGATGGTTACTAGGGTAGTTGATTAACGCAATTCAACTAAGGTTGAGCAAGAAGATGATATACAATTGAACGACTATTTGTTTTCAAAGTCTTCTCTTCCCTGGTAGTCTCAAATGAACAATCTTCTTCAAAGATTCCAATCACAAGATAATAAGATCAATTAGCTAATTATACATCTATCTTAGTTCGGGGTTTCAACAACACCCTAGTAAGTTGATTTAAAACATGATTGAACATAACTCAGGAAATACTAACCATGATTGGTTAATAAGAAAACAAATACTTGTGAAAAAAAAATCAGATTCAAATGACAGGAATGAGATTAAATTTTTCATAAAGCTTGCAGGAAAATATAATCTAAAAGATAATGTATATTATCCATCTGTCGAGAGAATCATCAGAGAATCTCTAATAAAAATCAGGTCTCATGAAGAAGCTGTCTCTCATGTAATTCTTGGAGTTCATGAACCTCCTGACATGATGGTAATCACATCTAGTCTGTATCAATATCAAAATACTTCTCTATTTTCCCTTGAAACTGAATCTGAAGGATTTGAGAATGATCAAATCAGAAAAGATCTATTAGTTAAGAAAAGGATATGTAATTCCGATTCTCAGAATCTCTTAAGTAATAAACAACATCTTGATTCTAATAGTCTAACCACCTGTAAGAATCAAAAGAGATGTATTTCAAGGAATAATCCAATGACTAACATTCGGTCAAGCAAATCTGCTAACAAAGATTATTCTACTGACTATGGAAATAATTAGCATAAATGGGCTCAAAAGAGTGATTTCAGATCATGTTGTTTTGTTGTTGACCAACTTCCTAAATCAGAATCAAGGAAACAATATCATCAAAAGATGATGTCATATTCCAAGGATTTTTTGGGTCGATATAAGAGCTCTGCTCAATTTGTGACTCAAAACAATTCTTGTCACACTTATGATTCTTTTGTTGCATCAGATCACTCAAGTTGTGACTTAATGAAAGAAGACTATTCATGGAATAGTTTCAAAAAGGAAGATGTATGAAACCACCATGATAGATCATGTTCCGAAAACAAAGATGAGCAATCAAGTGCTCACTTCAACAATTAAGTTTGTTGATCGGAATTTCCCATCTTGTGCTTGATTTAAATAAATGGGAAATTCTTAAAAGAACACTAGAATTTGAGAAAAGTATAATTCTTTACCCAATCTATCTATATCATGAACATCTAAAGTATTTTTTGAAAAATACTTTTGATCTTAGGAAAGTTCATGACAAAAAATTGGGAAAGATATTTTCAGACCCTCTTAATCATACTGTTTCAGAAAACTCTCGCTATTATTTCTGAAAGTGTATATTTTCACGAATCTTATCAAATAAAAATACCTTGATTAGGTATCTCAAAAACTTGGAAACCAAGATCGATTTGATATATAAAACATCTTAAGAACAGATTCTTCCTTCTAGGTTCAGTCTGCGGTTAAAGATGGGTGAAAATACTATTGATATTGATTCACAATTACAGAAGCTTGAAACATGTCCTCCCACTGAGATTAAGTGCTACTACTCAAGGGAACATAAGAGGAATAACATATCACTTGATCTCATGTTCTATTTAATGAGAGATTTTGAGATTGCTCGAGAACAATTGGAAGCTTCTGAAAATAATGAAAAGTGGATCGAGTCAAATCTTTTGAAGATGATTGTGGAAGTGAATCTCTTGAAACGGAGACTCAATCTTCTGAAAGAAAAGAGAAGACTCAAGAATCAGAACACTGAAGAATCTTCGGTGAATAATAAGAGCACTTCTAGAGATTAAGATATTTGTTGTCATACTTGATCCAACAAGATAGACATCAGTTTTTGATTATTTCAATTATTGTATATAAAGGTCTATTGCTGAATAAAACTATCTATTATTTATGAATAAAATAATTATTTTATAATTTTTCTTGTGATAGTTTTTCGATTACATAGCATGTGCTTGAATGCTATATATTATTGTTATGTATTTATGGGATGTTTGATTTCGGTTTTCTTAACCTTAATATTTGATCTCATATGATGTGTGAACCCTTATGGTTTGTGTGGCTTTTTAATTTAGAGGGATTAAGTTCTAACCCATGTTGGTAGGCTTTATCAAAGGATCATAAGGTGTTCCGATTGAGACTCATATGTAAAAAGTCACAATGTGTTGAATCAATTTGTGTTTACATGAGTTGTGTTTAGCATAAACATATGTGTTTCGGGTTTTCAACTTTTGCTATTGGCACGCATTAGTTAAAACCGATTCAACCTTTCTCTGGTAAAGGTTGCTCTTTGTTGTTGTTCTTTTGTTCTTGCGGGAGGATGACAACACAACGGGGGAGAGTTCTAACTTGAACTTGCGCTTAATGATATATCTTTCTGGGGAGAAGAGGATGCGGAATCTGAGGTAAAGAATTTGTTAGTTAATCGTTTTCTTGTTTAAGAAAAGCCTGATTTTATTGCATATATTTTGCTTTTGCTTAACAAAATTCGGTACAATTGATGTTTATTCCATTATGTTTGTATGGATGTGTGTGTGTGTGATTCAACTATATCCGGTTAAGAAAAACTGGTTTGATATCTTTCTTTATTGTTTAGTATCAATTGTTTTTGGCTTAACGAAATTTCGGTGCAATTGTTGTGCTTTAATTTCTATGTTTGTTTCAATTGCTTCCGGTTAAGAGAAATAATTGTGCAAGTCAATTTATTTGGTTTGTATGTATTGTTTATGGCTTAACAAAATACGGGATCATTTGTTTAGTCCAATTCGATTACGGATAAGAGAAACTAAGTTAATTCTGATCTTAGTTAGACTTATCAAAGTAAAGGATTCGGTTATTCAAGTCTAATCGAATGCCTTGACAAGAAATACTAGTTAACTAACTTAGTAGTTGTCTTGTCTAAAGTGTAAGGTCTAAGTTATTGTCTGAATAATTATAGCCTGATGAGAAAAATAAAGTTAATTCTGATCTTTATTTTGGTCTTATCGAAATAAGCGATTGTATTTGTGCAATCAGTTTAGCAAGGGAACTAAGTTTCTTAGTCAATTTGTTCAACTATTAGGGAAAATTACTTCGGGAAATTGTTTCCTTGATAACAAATTACTTGTAGTTTTGGTTTTGATATTGGTTATCTAAAATGGTATGTGAAACCTTCGTACTTAACTCTTATAGGTTGTACAAGTCTTTTAGATTTGTAAGATCCTTTCGGTTTTGGTATTTGCTCGAACCTTTGTCATTTTGTGACAAAAAGGGGGATAAATATATGGAGTAAACAAGTGATTTGTAATCACTAAGGAAATGACAATTGTGCTTAAACGTTATATCTAACGAAAGAGTAAAGCATTGACTTATGGGGAGCAACATATTATATTGTTGTTGTAGTTATCTTGACTACAAAAGGGGAATAACAAAGATGTTCGGATTGAAAATCTACCTATCTTTCCTTTAGGGGGAGTATTAGCTTTGTTATTCAAATGTCAACATTGGCATTTATGGATTGAATATATGCAGGGTATTGTGTTGTTGAAACTTAGAATCAAGCGTATGTGTAATGAATTCTTGTCATTTGTTTATCCATATGTATTAAGAGTTTTGTCACTAAAATTGACAAATGAGGAGATTGTTAGAGCATAGCTCGGTTGAATCCACCAAGCGTTGGTATGTCAAGTTTGGTTGTCATATTTTAGTGAATCAAAACTAAATTAAAGAGTCGCTTGATTATGTACTAGAGACAACTTCATATAGGTTAGGCTAGAAAGATTAGGATTATGAGACATACAAGTATTACTCGAAGACTTGAAGAATGTGAAGAAGTAACAAGCTACAACGACGACATCATCCTTCCACTTGAGGTTAGTAATATTTTGACTTGAACTGTTTCATTCCTAACGTATCTTTCAAGTCGTGCTATATTGAGAACATAACTGCGAAGCTGTGAATGATTATACTCTAGTAGTGAGACATAGTGTTAAGGAATGAGAATACGAAGTATAACGCTTATCTTTTGAACTTTGTATATAAGACATCGACATAATCGTATGAATATTATTGTGATTATGTGTATGGGTAAAGGTGAATATTTCATCCTAGGAAACAATGTTTACATTTGTTTAAAGGAAGTACATTCATGAACTTGTTTTATGAATCGAAAGGGAAATCGCTAGGCTTATTGGTATTGTTATTCATTGCATATCTTTGGATTACCAATATGTGTGAGTTAGTAGAACCGATCATAACTTGTTATGTATCTTGGTAAAACTAGTCACAATGCCTGACTTATATATTGGTATAACTTTTATTAGTGTAACCGATCCTAAGTAATCACCTAAGATGGTATGATCAATATTTGTAATTGGTGTAACCGATCCTAGTAATTGGTATGACCAATCACAAAAGAGTTGTGTAATCGATCCTTGTAATTGGCGTAACCGGTCCTGGTAATTGGTGTAACCGATCCTAGTGACTTGTGTAACCGATCACAAGTAATACCATGAGAATATGGTAACGGTTCCTGGTAATTAACGTAACCGATCCTGGTAACTCATGTAACCGGTCCCAGTAACCATATTAAGGTAGAACCGATCCTTGTATTCGGTAGAACCATAAACCCATGATTAGTGTATTGATATTTGATCAATCACATAGTTGTTCTTGGAGTACATATGAACCAATTCTAAACTTGTTTGGAAGTGTGGTATAATCATTCCAAGATTGTAAATATGAAAAAGGATTTACAAAGAAAAAGATGTCGACATACTTTAAACATGTTCAATAACTCTTATCTTTTATTGTTCAAAGATATTCCTTAATAACTCAAGGAGATCCCGAACCGAAATAAATTAAGAATCTTTTAATTAAGGTTATCAATTTTATATTCTTTTAATTACCAGCAATTAAATGCATATCTCTGGAAAATAAAAATTGGTAATGTGCATTTACTAATTGGAGATTATCTAGTGAGATTTCGGAAATATTGGACAAAGCATTTCCAGGAATTATGAAAACCGATTTGGGCCTTTATTGCATATATATCTTAAGAATAATTCGGTTTTGGAAATTCCTTGGTGTCCAAACATCCTTGGTCTATAAATACCCAAGTTTGCATTTCGAGCAAACTATTCTAAGAGCCATGCAAACTTCATCTTTTTGTTGTTTCTGGTGGAGCCATCTATTCGGAGAGGAAAGTACCCTAATTAGGCGAAATCTTTTATGACCGCTTGTTTAAAGACTTACGTGGGATCAAGAAGAGTCTACGAGTATCGTTGGTGGGAAACTGGATAATTGCAGTTTATTTTAGTTTTCGATTCATTTGATTGACTAACGGTTGTTGAACTTTGATTGCACCTAGTTTGTTTATTCTTGAGAATCTTCTCTTCTGATATAAGATTCACTCAAACTAGATCGAAGTTTCGATGGAATCTTTAGAACTGTTTGTAGATCTAAAGACGTCTTGTGATAATCCATTATTAACAGACTCCGTTATGTGCGTGATTGATCACAAGAGATTCAAGTGGTGTTGTGCATGTGTTTATTGAAGATTAAAGAAGATTTGAAGATAAAGAAAATTTCTGATTTGGTTTTTATTTCTTTGGGTGTGCACAAACCTTGATCGGCTGGGATCCAACTAGAATCGGATTTATTCGATTGTTTAGTTGTGTAAGATCGGCATCACCTTATAGTTTCTTGTTTGATTCTATATTGATTGATTTCAAATCTAAACTCTGCTACTTCGGTAGTTGTTGGATAGATTGATCTAACCAGACAAAGGAGTTTACTTGTTAAATAGAAGAGCCTTTGCTTATGACTTGAGATATCTTCATCTGAAAGAATCAAGAGA
Source organism: Papaver armeniacum (assembly GCA_023531295.1). NCBI lineage: Eukaryota > Viridiplantae > Streptophyta > Magnoliopsida > Ranunculales > Papaveraceae > Papaver > Papaver armeniacum. The sequence goes on from JAJJWW010014434.1 coordinate 141,301, forward strand.
GTTGTTACCAAACAGACTTCTTGTTCCTTTATTGTTTGGAATACGATCCAAAGGAATTGTTCCAGTGCGTGCACTTATTGAATGTCGGAAGTGCAGGGATACTGAAGAAACTAGATGAACTATAGGTTTAGTTGTTTGGTCTCAGCTATATGAAGTTTGTTAGATTTTGTATAACGGCTTAATTCTGAGAGTATTCAATTCTGGACTAGGTCCCGTGGTTTTTCTGCATTTGCGGTTTCCTCGTTAACAAAATCTTGTTGTGTCATTTACTTTTATTTTTCGCAATTATAGTTGTTGTTATTAATTTAAAGTAAATTATACAAACGTTAACTCAGTATTACTTGATAGTGATCCTATAGAGTTTGGTTAAGTCTGAACCTATTATCCAGTAATCACACTTTGATTGTTGTATTGTCTCGATCTTGTATCCATAGACGATCACACAAAGTATGAATACCGATTTGTAGTATTGTCCCGACTTTCTCCATAGACAATCACTTTCGGTAAGAGGACTTATAAGTGGATAATTTAAAGATTGTGGTACCCTCGTCTTTTCAAACTGCCTGACAGTTACTTGTATATAGCTTTTGTAAGACTATAAAAGCCTGATCTTGTGAATGATTGGGTGTCCGGAACAAGAAGAGTTGTGTAACTCTAAGTGTGCAGTAATAATAAGGCTTCGGCCAAGATTAAAACTAAGTTTTGTTGGTGCATTCGTCCCTTAGTGTTGGCTTACTGTTTTATGCATCAAACGAAGTGTGTGTGCTGGTTTGTTGGCTTGAAAAGATTGTGAATAAAACATTTGTTTAGTATGGGATGAATAGAGTTTTAGCCAAGAAGCGAAGAAATTAGCTAAGGGTGAGTTGGCTGAACAGTGTTGTGGAGCATAGTGCCATTGTCAAGGTTGGCTGTTGTATTTGGGTAGTTTGAACTTGTGACACCGTCCATGGTAGATCAAATTTGATGTAGCAACGCTAGAGCAAACTCTAGTGTGGGTGTGCCATCATCCCACTCTCCTTCAAACGTGGCTTGTCCTCATGCCTGAAGTTCTAGAAAAATGGAGAAAGACGTCATTTGTATCCTCCCAAGTAGCCGAATAGAATGACCCTCGCATTCTATTAGCGGAGTGACATCACTATTATTCCTCTTGAAAATCCCTCCTCGTCCTAAATAGATTCAGGCGCACATTCCATATTCAATTCGTTCAACTTGGTCAAAGTTGTAGTATCAACAACGTTGACATTAGTTCCCAATCCCATCGCACCTTTCCACAATCATCAAATAACCAAATTCTTATTCGATGAGTATAGGAGTAGGAATAGGAATAGGAATGCAGATGAATTTGAACTCGAGCGTGGGTTGTAGTAACACCTAACGATAAGCTATAGTGGAATTTATTTTTACTCTCACGCAGCGACGGATCCAGGAATTTATGTTTGGGTGGGCTAATTTTTTTTTTCTCGAACTCTCAACTTAATTTGTCTCAACTGCAAGAATGACAACTGCGATAATATACTTAAAGCTGAGTATGGGTTTGCCACACGATCTCTTTTCCTTGGAGCATAAAGCTTTGAATCAAATTTTTTCACCTTGTAACTAATATTAGGGAGGAATAATTTGCGTATCGAAAATAATAATTCTGATTTATTTAGCGGCCGAAGGCCGCCCAATTTTTTTCTAGTTTTAAAGGTTATTATAGGGATGCAAAATATTTGGAGTTTGTACATATACGCATAATAGTCATGACATATTGTATTTTTGTCTCATGAATACACTGCATTTTTAGATTATACATAGATATACATAAAATTGTAGTCACTTCATAGAAGAAAAATGAATTTTTGGACAAACACTTGTTTTTTTTTTTCTTTTTTTAAAGGTGGACAAACGCTTGCTTAGTTAAGGACAAGACACCCCCATTTGACACGCAGTTTTATTTTATCAAACCGACACGTAAAGGTGAGCCCATTCAATACCGATTTTAAGAAACATCATGAATACTTGTTTTTCCCTATAGCCTTTGAACGGTTGAGATGTTATTCAAAAATTAATCCATGCGGGACGGGGTTCCAAAATCTTCCGATTTCTTCCACGCAGAATCATATCTTAACAATTAATGGGCTAATTAAAATTTACACCTGGGCTAAATTTTACAAATGTTAAAAATTACACTAACAAAACATCTTTTTAAAAATTTTGGGGTGGGCTTCAACCTGGGTAAGCGACCCCCTAATACCGTCCCTGTTCTCACGAATTAACCTCTCCTCCATGGTCCTTTCTATGTCATTCATCTCTCAACTGTGAATGACTTACTTTGGGGAAACACAGGTTGCAAAGAGATATTGTTCATCCGATCAACAAAATTAGAATATTATTCCCTTTGTCCCACTATTAAATGACCTAGTTCAAGTTTGCACAATTCTTAAGGAAACGTAGAGAAAATAGTACTTTTAAGTACTTTTTTACAATTATACCCTTATGGATAATAATTACCCCACGGATGTTCGCAAACTTTATACCATTGAAAAGCATTTTAAAACACCTACGTAAAGAATATAAACATGCCTATCAAATTATGCATATATTTTATATTTTTTATAATCAATTAAAAATATAATTTTAAAAATATCTCCTTCATGGTTTTTAAAAGCGTACGCTTCGCTTCAAATTCAGCGTCATTGAAGCGCATCTTTCATGAAGCTTTAAAATTTCGCCTAATTTTTAAAGCTTTGAAAAGAAAAATATGAATTGTTTTAAGGGGGAATTGAACACCCCACCTCCTACTCGTCTAGAGTAGGTTGAACTGGTGTACAATTTATAATTACTAGTTACGACTAATTTATTTATAAGAAAATATCCGCTTCAAAAATCAACCATGAAACGACGCTTCACGCTTCGACATATGCATCGCTTCCTAAAAATGAAAAACGCTTCACGCTTTCAATACCTTATCTCCTTGTCTATTGATATAGGTCATTTATTATGGGACAAAATCTAAAAGTAAGTAGGACAACTAATAGTGGGGTGGAAGGAGTACAATTTACGAAATTAGAATATTGCAAAGAGTTAACGAAATTAGAATATTATAATTTACAACTGAATAAACAAATTCCGTCTTCAGCTTTCAGTTTTCATCAATAATGGAAATACTGATGCAGTACAGTTTAATCCTATAGTATTACACAAGTTGCTCAAGGCTCATAGTCATAGACCATACAACTGCATCTATTGCTTAATTCCATATACCTTGTATAACGTACTCTGTTTACACATCCAGCTGATTAAAGTATCCACCCATGATGTTAACCATGATGAGCAATAGTGCACATCAGCCGGCCACCAGATAGTTTGCTTGACCGTCCACCCAACAACTTGCCTGTGATTTTGCTCAGCCACCTTAAATCTAAGCAAACAAGATGCCACTCGGTTGATTTAGGGGGTGGGCACTGATGTTGTTTTAAATTTTAAATGTGATTCAACAGATCCCCTCTAGATTGACAAGATGTAACACCATGACGATTATAGGCACTTGCAATATGAGCAGTTTTAAGAACAGAATAATTTCACAAAACATAGCTTGACTAGATCTTTGATGTCTTTCTTTTAGCAAAGAAGGATGAAAGCATGCTTTTGCTTCGAGAAGGGCTGCGACCACGCTCTTGACAACCGACATTGTCGAAAGACCTGAATGGTGATAATGGTTTGGATGCCTCTGAAGAATCCTGCAGAAACAGACAAATGAGCAGTTTCAAGTTAAAAAGATTTAGGTCTTAAATACAGCATTGAAGTTGGAGAAACATGGTTGACCAAGGTAAGCAAACAACAGGTTTGGGCTTCCACATCATTTCCAAAAATAACAGTTCAGACGGTGCCATCCAGATTCCAGATATATACTCCAATCATCTCCATATTCACCAATCATCATCATATTATGCCATCCAGATTCCAGATATATACTCCAATCATCTCCCTACTCACCAATCATCATCATATTATGATTCCAGATATATATATGAAGAGAAAGTGGCGAATAGGGAGGTGATTAAACAGCTGAAATGGATGATTGACACTCCTTAGCGCAATACTAATATTTAAATTTAAAGAATACAGTGAAATGAGAATTAGTGAAAAACATGCTTGTGGTTGGAACCCAACACAATTGTATCATGTATATCTAGATGTGCTACTACAGTAATAGGCACATAGGCAAGTGGTTGTTACTGAGGCGATCCAACCTTGAATTATCATCATAGGAAATAAAGTTGTTTGAAACATAAAACCATATGCGACACTGACAGCAAATTAGCATAGAAGGAATCTTAAGCATTTCACTAGACGTATCAAAAATGAGCATTTGTAGGATGAGTTATCTCGTTGGGTAAACCATGTAAAACTAAGTCTCGCATTCATCTTTGTGTAGCTTGTGGACAACACCAATAGAACTTGAGAAAATATGCAACCAATACAACCTAAACATAATAAGATATATACAAAGTACACATCTTCGTTTTAGTAAAAGCATATGGGCATCATCTGAATTGGTTAGCTTTGGACTAACATTACCTTCCATTTGACACCAAATGTCCGCAGGGGGCTATAAGCTGGACTTCGACCACCTGCATGAAGCTGGGAAGATGAGGATTTTGATGGTACAGCTTCTTCAGCATCTACAAGAACATAAAACGAAACATGTTATAAGATTGTTGCATATTACTCCTTCAGGTACCCTATAGAACTAGTGGTTAAGTGAAAGTACATGGGATCTTAAGACACCACTTGATAAACACAAATAGAAGATCAATGGAAGAATTGGTAGATACCAAACAAATTGAAAGCTCCACATGTTGTTCCAGAAACATTTGAGCATTTAGGGCTGCAAGAAAAAGAGTAGTTCTTGAGCTCTAAAATATCGACTAGAGGCGACTTTATCAACTGGAATTATTTTTAAGAAAGTTCTTAAACTTACTACTGCATCACCGCATGTTGTGAGCCATTTAGGATAGAATCAGTTTCCGATGCTAAACGCCAAGAAAGAGTTTGTGATGCATTTGTACCTAGAAGTGTCAACAAAGGATTAATATCATACACATCTATGATCTATCTGATATAAGTAAAACCGCTAATCAGTCATCCAAGCCAAAAGATTTCTTTCTGTGCTACTATATATCAACTGTACTGGTTAGGTTTAATTTCCAAATCAGCGACCAGGTTATCAAATATAAAAAGTGGGGTGTTTAGTCCTAACATACCCTTAAAACTAGAAACAAAAAAAATCAAACTGTATTACCCCATACTAAACGTATCTTTTACGAATTCCAAGCCTGGTTTTGACCCATTAATATTTATGCACAAAACTATTGGCTAATAGAAACTAAATAATGAGCTATCATGTGCATATGAATTATGAATATATACTCATTCTTTTACATAACAAAACAGCAACAGCAACTACCTATACAAGAAACTATGTGTTGCTCCAAGTCTCTAGTTAAAAAACAAAATACCTGACGGGTGAACGCGTGGTCGTGCTGCAATATTTTTTTGCATAGCATCAGTCTGTATCTGTGGACTAAATTGCACCTTCTTGTTGACAGCATCTAGTTGGAATTTCAAATAAGGAGTTAGAACTTTTCTACGTCTTTCATCTTTTTCCCAATAATTAGAGTTACAATCATCCAATACAAGCAACTTTGGATTCAATATCAATTGAAAATGAAGGAAAATAACTGCTACTGATCATACTTGGTAAGATATAGTGTTTGTGATGTCTAGGAACGGTTGTATACAACTGATGCTGTCTCAAGCCTTCTTCCTTCGAGTATGTTTGGCAAGTATTAAGTTTCTGATTGTCAGATGGGTAGCCTCTTAGCTTTTGAGTATTAATGCCAGGGGAAAAAAACTGCTTAGGAGAAAAGTCAGGAAGTTTACCTGATTAAGACAAGAAATGTTTATCTCCATGGTCAAGACATCTAATGTTTGCTGTTCAAAGAGGTCAGTTAATTTGTAAGCAACAGTACCCAGGTGATCAACAGCATTCACAAGAGCTCGTACTGCATAGTCTTTGAGGTTGTCCAATACCCTGATATAGTATTGTTGAATTTAAGATACTGTGGAAGCAAATATATGTAATAAAAATGAAAAACCAGTGAAAACACAGTAGGCAAAAATCGGTATTTTTGTTTGCTGCTGCTGCTCGGAAAAACAATTCCAGCTTCCAAACAGGGAAATGTTTATGTGAGCAATAACACCAAGTCACATAATTTCAAGATAAAATAAAATAGGAAAAATTTCTTACATTTGTTTCTGATCACTATGTTGATAAGACTTCTCACAATAATCAGCAGCAGAGTAGAGTTGAGGCCTTAAGTTCTTTAATTCCTGAAAAATAACCAAACACAAACAATCGAACATTCAACATAAACAAACAGGAGAACATAAAATTGGCAGTAAAATTTGACTAGGCGTTGGAATTTATTCCTTTTCACAAACTTGAAGCAATTCAGAGCTGCACACACATTTTTCTACTGTGAGCTATGTGACACTAATAAGAAAACTACTCCAATCCATAACTGCTCTTGGTGAACATATTACATATGTGCTTCTTAATTCAAACCAGAAGAGGAATTTTGGCATAGAATAAGAACTGTCGATACGAAGAAAGAAACGAAAACTACAACTATGTAGAATTAAGCAGATAACAAACCAAGGAACAAGGGGATTTAATTAATTAAGAATGAAAACAGTACTGATCCGGAACCTATGGAGGTAAAAGAAGAAATGGAGGACAAAACCAGAAGAAGATGAACCTGCAATGCTTTAACGAAGTTCTTGCTTCTCTCCATGGAAGCCTCATCAAAAGTCATAGCAGGATCCTGTGAATCGAACTGTTGCATTGTAACTTGAAATCAAATTACAGAAATTGGGGGAAACTTAGAAACCCTAATAGGTTTGACAGAACACAGTCTTTAAAGAAAGAGATAAACAGTAGTATTAATTGGTTGATGATAAGGCGTTAGGTATAGAGCAGAGAGAGTGAAGTGGAAGCAACTTTGGGAAACGGGTTTTAGAAGTTATTATTGTTATAATTAAAGAAAAAATTACGCCTTATAAATTGTATTTAATGTGGATGGAGAGAGGTCGTTAGCAGTGATTGAGATTGATACTCCAGTAGTATTAAAAACTGATAGAAGCTTCTCAAAGTCTGAACTCTCAACCATAAAGAAACAAAATGTACTAGAAAATAAGAGTGGACCTAGTTTATCAAAATATGGATATGCATGTGATATCTACCATATACTCAACGGTATGCCTCGAATCCTTTTGTGTTCGGTTTAATTAGGCTCGTGGATATGGGACCAGGCAATCCTACCCTTACTCAACCAGATTTTATCAAATGGTACAACATACCCAGGTGTAACAGCAACCTACGCTTGCTTGCTTGTTTCTTTCGTAAACAAGATGCAAGAAAACAATAATTTTTAGTTTCTTATCGTGCTTAAGACCGTCTCCAGAATGAAAGAAAAAAAAACGAAACAAAAAAACAAAATCGTGGATGGATAAATTTTCACACCCTTAGTTGGCCTACTTATATTTGGAGAAAAATGGGAATTAAAGTCATTCCTGCAGAGGGCCAAAACAATTCGGTCTTGGCTATTCAGATGTAAACCCTTTTCAACCCCAAACTCTTGAATAATCTTCAAAGCCTTTGCAACCATAAGAGTATCTCCAATCAAGGTACCATCATCTAAGTACCGGGCTTGTAGAAGCCGCATGCGGCAATTCTTTTTTTAACCAAGGGTTGAAGAGTAAGAGCAAACATATGTTGAACAAGATAAAACAAAATTCAACCCACCGAGAGATCGATGGGAACAATTTACTATTTAAAGCATGGAAGATGCACAATGAGGTTAAAAGCATTCGAGAAATCTACCATGAACATGGAAAGATTATCCGAGTCTCCTTTCTCCTCAATCATACGGTTGCCAGATGTAGAATAGTCAAATCGATAGTCTCCTAAATACCCAAAACTAAAATAAGCCTAGAGAAGTACCCCTTATCTAACTTTTGAAATATGCAAGCTTGGGTCATATACTAGTTCTTAGGGTAAAAATATGAAAACCAGAAATGTGGTCGTTATCTTGATCATCATATACCCTAACGATTTTTTATGGTCTTTATAAGCATATGAAAAATCGTTAGGTTTAGGGCTTTGGCTTGTCGAATTGACGACCCTTTTACGCAAACAAATTTTTGTTGGTGAAGCCGTTTTTTTTTTTTCTTGGAGTCGTTAATGGAGGAGAAGAGAAGAGTCGAGAGGGTGAGAGGGGAGGGAGTGATATTTTTGTTTAGAACTAGAAATGAATTGGGGCTTAGGATTAAGGGTTAATAGGTTTTTAAGATTTTATTTTTAGTGAAGGGTATAAAACTATTGTTGGCCCCCAATCAAATGAGGAGAAAAAAAAACGAAAAACAAAATCGTGGATGGATAAATTTTACCTGGGGTCATTAGGGGCGACCCGGAAAGAATTAAGGGCGACATATAAGATAAAATAGGGTCACCCAAAACTAAAATAAAGCCACCCCTTATCTCCGACTTTTGAAATTTACCCTTTCGGTAGATAAAACTACAAAACTAAAATAAAGCCACCCCTTATTCGACTTTTGAAATGGCAAATATACCCTTCACAATCGGTAGATAAAACTACAATTGGTAGTTTATTTACGTAATTGGTAGATGTTAGGATAATCGGAGGTTATTGTGTAATATGTAGTTTGAAAGTTTTGTTATTTTGAAAAAAACCTACAATCGGAAGGTATTTATTTACCATGTCTCCCGATTATGAAGTTGCCCCAAAATTGATATTTGAAAAATCTCAAGTTTTTCGAATTTGGGAACTACCATAATCGGTAGACAATACTACAATCGGTAGTTTATATTAATGTATGTTGGTTTGTGTTATGAAAATTATAATCGGTAGTTAAAATGGTAATTTCGTGATGTTAATTATCTACCGATTGTACAATCGGTAGTCTCGTGATGTTCTTTTATCTACCGATTGTGGTAGTTGCCCCAAATTCGAAATTTTCAAAAACCAATGGAATTTTGAGTTTCTCTATTTTCACAAACGGTAGACTCGTGATGTTTATTATCTACCGATTGTACAATCCGTAGTATCGTGATGTTCTTTTATCTACCGATTGTGGTAGTTGCCCCAAATTCAAAATTTTCAAAAACCAATGGAATTTTGAATTTCTCTATTTGCACAATCGGTAGTTTCGTGATATTTATTATCTACATATTGTTCAATCGGTAGTCTCGTGATGTTCTTTTATCTACCGATTGTGGTAGTTGCTCCAAATTCGAAATTTTCAAAAACCAATGGAATTTTGAATTTCTCAAAGAAGAGAAGAACATAGTCACAATCGGTAGATAAAAAAAAAAACTAAACTACCGATTATGAAGGGATATATAAGTATTTTTAACCTATTTTGTCTTATTATGTCGCCCCTAATTCTTTCCGGGTCGCCCCTAATGACGCCAGGAAATTTTAAACTGTTTTTGGGATATTTTATCAAGAAGATAGGTAAAAAGTCGAGTATTGTATAAAATACCTATTTTATTTTATTTTTATAATCAAAGTACATTTTCATTAATGGAATTTAAGAATACTTTTTTTTTTTTTTGATGAAAAGATAAAATTTATAAATTAAATAATATAGTACAAAAGGTTTACAACATCATTTTTCTCAAAAGCATTAGATAAAATACTTGACTTACAAAAATTTTCTCTAATGTGTAAAGATAAATGTTGGAGGCTCTTGATTCTTGCTTCCTTAGCTAAAATATCCGCCGCGGAGTTGTATTTTCTGTTAATATATCTAACCTTGGCTTGAGGAAGAGAATCCAGATTCGCGTCAACCTCTTTTATTGTGTTTTCAGCTTCCCAAGATATTTCCTTACACTTCTTGTTAGTGAAATCGGCAATACTTTTGCAATCTGTGACAACTGAAACACTAGATAGAATATTATTTTTTAACCAAGATGTAGCTTTAAGCATTGCCTTTGCTTCTGCATGAACTATTGTCATTGCTTTATCCGAGCCTGCTTCGATATGCATGAATTCCTCTTGGTCCACTGAATACAAGATAAAGGCAAAACCCATTTATAGATCTTCTTTCCTGAAAGCCGCATCTATAAAAATTATCCAATCCGTGTTCAATGAAGTCCAATTTGGAGTTGATACTACTTCATTTCTAGCCGAAGTTTTTCTCGTGATTGATATTGAAGTTGTTGATTGTAAATATTTGTTTATCATCTCCATCAGCATTTTCGGGTTGGGATCCTTTCCTTCAAAGACAACTGAGCATCTATGTTTCCACATAAACCAGAGAACTGTAGCAATTTTGTCTGAAATTTGAGTATAGTTCGGCTCTTCTATCCAGTTTTTGACCCAATTGCATATTGAGTCAGAAAAAGGTGGGTTGTTAATAAAGCTTAAAGAAACCCCAAACCAAACGGCTCTCGCAAAAGGGCAAAATCTGAATAAATGTTGTTCGTTTTCTTGAACTTGAGCGTTACACATCTGACAGTCTGCATAAATATTGTTCATATGAGCTGCAAGTCTACTTGAAGTTGGTAGAGCCTTCTGCACTAATTTCCAAACGAATAATTTAATTCTTGGAATTGTTTTAATTTTCCATAATTTCTTCCATGGGAAATCAACCATAGTGTCAATTTCTTGATCCTGGTTGTTGAGAAAATTATAGATATTTTTCACTGAAAATGCTCCTGAACAGTGGTGCCTCCACTTCATTTTATCTTTCTCTTCGCTTTGAGTTGAGATTGCAAGGATTTTTTCTTTAATCGTAGGATTGAAATATTCATCTAATTTTTCTATGTCCCAATTGTTATCATGAGTGATAAGCTCTTTTACCATTTTTGGAACTTGGTCTCCTCTATCCGACGATTTTTGAACTATATTTTCATTTGGAATCCATCTGTCTTCCCAAATTTTTGTTGACTCCCCATTTTTAACTTGCTACACGAAGTTACCCTTTATAATATTCAGACCTTTTTGGATACTAGTCCAAATCCAGGAAAGATTAGAAGATCTAGAATTTTCTAGCGGATTTGTGTTTGGAAAGTATTTTGTTTTTAGAAGTTTAACCCATAATTGATCTGGTTAAGAGATTAGTTTGCTGGCCAGTTTGGTTAGAAGGGCTAAATTGAACCGATGAGGGTTTTTAATGCCTAAACCCCCTTTGGATATGGGTTTGCAGATACCATCCCAAGCTTTCATAAAGCCTCCTTGTCTTTTCACCCCATCTTTGTTCCACCAAAAATTTATTTATATTCTGTCTAATTGATCTAGAGTCTCTTTTGGCAAGGCTAATACTTGCATTTGGTAGGTAGGATAAGCTTGAAGAACGGATTTCATCAGCACCGTCCGCCCTCCATGTGAGAGTAGTTTCGATTTCCAGCCTTGAAGAGTAGAATAGTACCTTTGAAGAAGAGGTTCAAAATTCTCTTTCCTATTCTTATCAAAGAATAGAGGTGTCCCCAAATACCTTTCATTTTTGGTCATCGGTTGAACTTTTAATATTTTCGCAATTATTTTTCCATGTCTCGGGTGAATGCGGCGGCTAAAATATATTCCCGATTTTTGAAGATTAACCATTTGCCCCGTTATTTCTCCAAAGTAGGATAAAATGTATAATAAATTTTTTGCTTCTCCTAAATCTGCTCTTGTGAATAGAAAACAGTCATCGGCAAAGAACAAGTGGGAGATATTCAGAGCATCTTTAGTGATTTTCAGCCCTGATAACTTTTTTTCCGCAATATCTTTCTCCAATAGTCTAGATAGAATTTTCATGCAGATTAGAAAAAGATAAGGGGACAAAGGATCTCCTTGTCTTAATCCTCTAGAATTTTTGAAAGTCGGACCTGGTGAACCATTAAGGAGGATTGAAAAGGACGTGGTTGAAATGCATTGCATGATTATATTTACCCAAGAGGAGGTAAAACCAAAAGATAAAAGAGCTTTATTAATGAATCCCCACTCCACTCTATCGAACGCTTTAGAAAGATCCAATTTAAGAGAAAGGTAACCCTTTTTGGCTTTTGAAATTCTCATTGAGTGAAGGAGCTCGTGGGCTATGATAATGTTATCCGTAATTTGTCTACCCGGAAGAAAGGCTGATTGGTTGGGGGATATAATTTTGTTTAGGATAGGTTTTAGCCTATTAACTAAAATCTTAGAGATTATCTTGTAGGTAGTATTGCTTAAACTTATGGGCCTAAAATCTGCTGGGGTCTGAGGAGTGGAAATTTTTGGGATTAAAGTGATAAAAGAATGATTGAAATCAGGGTTTAATATCCCTGTTTTAAAGAAATCTTGAATTGTGAAAGTAATATCATTGCCCAAAATGTCCCAATTCGCTTTAAGAAAGCCGGGTTAGAAACCGTCCGGGCCCGGAGCTCCCCATTGATTCATATTAGAAATGGTAGCCCAAATTTCTTCCTTTAAAGGAATTTCACAGAGAGAGGAATTTTCTTCTTCGGAGATGCAAGGATCAATTATGTTTGAGATATCAATATCATAATTGCTCATTTGAGAAGTACTAATCTGAGATAAATGATTGACAAGGGAGTAGATTTGGTCTCTATCAGATAACCATAGGCCCGATGGCTCCCTAAAAGAATTGATTGAATTGATCCTTTTCCTATTTGAAGCGGTCGCATGGAAATATTCAGTGTTTTGATCATATTCACAAAAGAATTTATCCCTCGAAAGCTGGTGATAGTAATCATTTTTTATTTCGTACCATTTTCCTAGTTCAGCTTGAAGCTTCTTAAATTTTTCTATGTTTGATGAGAAATTACCAGCTCCATGAATACTCTCTATTTTATTGTTTAGAGTTTTTATATTCTTGTGAATATTTCCAAAAACCTCATAGTTCCAGTGAGCTAAATCCGAAAAAGGAGTTTAAGGTTCGAATGTAGATCAATATTGGAATGTCTATCCGAGTGGAGTCTCCAAGACGCCGAAACTACTGAAGATAATGTTGGGTGAGATAACCAAGATCTAATACACCTGAATGGCTTTTGTAGTTTCGTTTTTTCCGGGTTAGAGTCTAAAAAGATATGGGTGTGATCTGAACCTACTCTAGGTAAGTGAAGTACCTTTGTGTCTGGGAATACCTGTATCCATTGGTATGAGATCAGAGCTCTGTCAATTCTTTCGCAAATATTTGCTTCGTTCTGTCTGTTGTTTGACCATGTAAAAGGAGCTCATTCATATCCCGTATCTTGCAGACCCATAGAGTCAATAGTTTGAACAATAAAAGACTTGCTACTCGAAGACGCTTTATTGCCTCCTTGTTTTTCTTCCGGGTCGAAAATGACATTTAGATCCCCAATCAATAACCAGGGACTATTAACCTGTAGAGCAAATTCTGCAATATATGTCCATTGTTCGATCTTATCATCAACCTCTATTGCTCCATAAACACAAGAAATCAAAATCTTCTTATCACCTAGAGTTACTTCAAAATGGCACACATTAAATTTTCACTCTATTAATTTTATTTCTACATTGTTGTACCAAGCAATGGCTAACCCTTTGTCGATTCCCACAGAAGGAATAATAAACCAATCATAAAAAACGAGATTGTTTTAAAAACATTTCCATTCGAGACAAAGGCGCTTTTGTCTCGGCCAAGAAAACTATGTCTAGTTTGTAAAATTGACAAAGATAGCTGAGATGATCCATAGTTAATGGTGTTCCTATACCTTGAACGTTCCAAGAAAGGATTTTCATAATGGAAAGAGAAGTAAAAACTATTGAGATTAAGAGGGGCAACAACCCTGAATTTATAAACTTAAAGGGAGTAAAATGACTGATGCAGAGCTGAACAATGACACGGAAGGTAAAGAAAATGATGGAAGGACAAAAAGTATTTAGTCCGGAAAGGAGGAACATTAACAAAGAAAAACACAAAGGCTGGCAAGGATAAAAGACTTCACAAAAAAAATTGGAAAGAGATTTATAATTTCAAAAAGAAGTATCCTGACTCAACTCCACCATAACCACAATGACTAAAACCCTCAAACTACCCCTTGTGACTTGCAGAGAATAAGTATAGACTTGAAGCAGTGTTTAACAAATAAACTACGGACACTAAAAAACAACAAATAGCAAAAAAAAACCAAAGCAAGAAAGAGCTCACAGTCTCTAATGGCATTATACACTACAAGTTCAAAAAGAAATTGATCTATTGCAATTTTTGGGTGTGAAAGAAGATTAACTTAGCGTGGTTTGTGTCACCACAATTTCCTTGGAAAATTTCATTACCAGCTGCACTTGAGGTAGTATTCTTGTTGTTGAACCATAGTTTGAAAGAATCTGGTTGTCGTTGAAAGTTCCAAAACTGTATCATCTCTGAATTCTGACACTCTGAACTCTTAATGAAGTCACCAACTTCAGCTTGAAGAGCTTTTGCTTGTTGATGAGCAGTATCAAATGGAAATCACACTACTAATATATGTTCAAGCAAACCACTGTAGACACCAAAATGAAAGGACGGTCATGAAGTTCAAAAGTTCACTCCATTATTTAAACCCAATACAGAATTAATAAAACAAGAAAAGACGATTAGTTGCCGAAAACTTATTCTAGAATTGGTTGTGATTTATAAAAACCAATTGGAAATAAGAGTACTCATAATCTTATAAGAGAGACACATTAACTTGGGTTAAGAAGATATATGGAAGGATTTCTACCAAATGAGAAGATGCAAGAAAGATTGGATTTTCCCCAATTCTTAAAAAATAGCCCTAATAAACTCTCCAAGCACAGAATTAACTAGGGGTGGGACTTGGGTTGGGTCAACCCACCCAACCCATGCCCAACTCGAACGTTGGGCGGATATGGGCACGTACTTCAAAACTTTGGGCAAGCTTGGGCATAAATTTTATGAACCCGAGTTAAATTTGGGCAAGCATGGGCACACATATTTCTAACCCAAACAACCCGCCCAACCCGAAGAACTATTTATAAGATATTTTTTATAATTGGTATTATCATCTATTTAGAGAAATTTTAGATATTATCTTCAAATCTATTAATGAAAATATAAATTATATCTATCTCATTAATCATTCAATATGAAAAGAGTTTATATTATTGTAAATAATCTTCAATTATTTGGAAATTTAAAATAAATGGAGCAATTAAATTTTATTATTACTAAATTTATTATTATTACATTAACTAACTTGTATGTCTAGTGGAACTTGGGCCAACCCGAGAATCCCGGGGAACCCGAGGAACATAACTTGGGAGGACTTGGGCAACACCTCAATGGGTTCCACGGGTTCGATGGTCAATCCGAGCAAATAATTCCCAGCTCGAGTCTGCCTCGGCCAAGCCTTCGAACCCCCCAACCAACCCAATTCCCACCCTAGAATAAACCAATCTATGCTACTCAAGTTCAAATTTATATTTGATGAAGGAATACTGACATAAAAACAATCCCTGAACTTTCCGAGAAAATATGATGAAAGACCAACAGTTGAGGCAATAAGAGAGGCAAACGAAAAAAAAAATCCACGACACAGTTTGACAAACTGTCTACAAAACTCAAGTTCAGGGATATAAGAGAAAGGAGGATGTTTACAACATCACCATGCCCAACAACAGGCATGGTGATACAAAAGCACAGCCAAAGCTACAACATAAGAATGCTTTTGAGAAAAAGGAATTTTAACTTTAATTTTAAAAAAGAGGGGCATGAACCATAGAAGCATAACTCACGGCAACAAAACCATAATCTCGGAGATTAATAGGGTAAAAATTAGGGATTGAGGATCTTCACAATAATTCACCAATGGAGAAAACAGTACAATGTACTTGAGACTATGATAGAAGTGATGCATAGGAAAGATAATGCTAGGAATTAGGTATGATTTTCATAATAAATCACAGACAAAGATGTCAAATTAGGTTGAAACAATCATCAAAATCCAAATAGAATAGACAACTAATCAAGCAATCAGGTTCAATTAAGGGGTGAACTTAAAAATAAGAACTTAAACCCAAGTCCAAATATTACCTGGATTCTCCATCAAGAGACTTTCCTTTCCCAAACAGAAACCGCACATGAGAAAAAATTTGGAGATGATACAGATATCCATTAAAACAACCACCTCAACTATCCTTAAGTTAAAAACCCCAACCATCTGCAATAGATCTAAGAACTTGAGCGTAAATTAGGAGACCATGAACGGGGATTAGCCGCTCATGGATAGAGAGAATTAGTGATTTAGGTTGAAAAATAGAAGAAAAATCTGGTTTTTCTAGGGTTAGTGACGAGATTAAAAGAAGATTATAGGAGTTTTTTTTTCTAAATCATGGAAGAGTCAAGAAATTTAGGGTTGTAGAAATGAATCGAGGGGAAAGAGTTGACCCGTTTTTTCGCCCGATTCCTAGAGCTCTGTAATCACCAGCTGGTTTCCTCTTTTTTCCAAAATTTAAGAATACAATAAGTTCAAAATCGAAAATAAGAAAAAATAAAGAATTATAATATAGCATACAAGTACAACAACGAGAAATTCGACAAGAAAAAAGGAAGCCTAGTTATAGATGTACTGTTTTATAGATGGCCATCCCTTTTTTCTTTGCTGGTTCTGCTACCGTGATTATAGATTTTTCAATCTGCTACCGTGATTCTGCTACCATGATCCCTAGAAACTGGATTCTGCTATTGTGACTACTCTAACCAATCGCTCCTGCAACCGATTCCTTACTAATGAGTTCTAGTTAACGGTAAGTCTGTGAAGTGTAATGTTATCTGGTCCATATCAACCCGCAGGTGAAATTGTTATTTTCAAGACTTTATCTGGGTTATCTGTGTTGTGATTTTACGGGGAAGGAAACAAATGGGTAAACATTTTCAGTAGGAACCGTTTCACCAGTTTGACGCACATAAGATGTTTGTAGAAAATCCTGAACCACCTGTGCTCTATCAAAGGGATTAAATTCAGCTCAACCTCTTCTCCTTCTGTCATGCCAAGGGAGCGATCATCTTCTTCACCATCCCAAGATTCACCATCATCTTCAGCTGGAGCTACTCCCTTAGATGATTCAAATTTCCATTGTCCTTTTAGGGACTTTGATGGTTGCCGAGATGGGGGTTAGGGGTAGAGGCTTCACTCGTGGTTCACTCATTAGCCATATTTATGATCGGCATTTTGCTTCAGCTGAGAGCAAGGGTAACTGCAGACAACTTATTGGTAATAGTGCAAACATATATGATGCTTGGGAGGTTGGTCTAAGACATCTGCAGATGTGGTTGTGCAGTGAATGCATGCACCTTCCTGCACGGAGTCGTCCCTGTCGTGAACACAATGATACTATTGCAGGTCCCCTTGATGGCAATAATGCAGAATTTATGGTTCACGGCATTGTGAAACCTTGTTTGGGTACCCTGGATGCAGGTATTGCAGCTGTTGAAGAAGCGAATGGCTTAACCTTGGATTTGCTGGATGTAATTTTTAAGCAACATTTTACAACAACTGCCAGCATTCCTCCACCGTGCAGGCTCAACTTCTCCCGAACCCTGAAAGCAACTATAAACAAGGTATTGGCTAAGCCTACAAATTTAACATCTTGGATTCAGTTGCTGCTCTTTCCCATATCCACTCTAACGTTGTACACCCCTAAGAATTGTAATGAAGGGAGGTATGGTAATAGAAAGAGATTACAGGCTGCTAGTATAAATCAGGCTTTGATTCAGTGGAGGGAGAGGAATGGCTGCCTTAATTTGGCTCGGAAATTGCTTGTACCATATGGACAAGAGAGAAGATAAGCTAATCATGGCGCAAAGAGGAAAAAATCTAATCTGCAGGCTTGTAAGAGAAATCTAAGCTCGGAACACTACGCTGCTGCCATATGCGCTCTTTCTTCTAATGGTGTCGCCCCTTCACACCTGACACACTCCATGAACTGAGGCTTAAGAACCCTCAAGCTCCCTCCCCAAGCATACCTTCAGAATTCATCAATGTGCCGGCTGTTTATGTGGATGTCAAAGCTGTCTTGGGAGCGATTAGGAGCTTCCCTAGAGGGACTTCTTGTGGAAGGGACGGTCCGAGAGCTCAACACTTGACAGATGCTCTTAGTGGTGCAGCTGCCGCAGTTGTTGATGACATCTTAACGTCTATATCCGGTGTGGTTAATTTATGGTTGGCAGGCAGGTTCCCGGCTGTTCTGGGAGAGTTTGTGGCTAGTGCCCCATTAACGCCTTTGCTCAAGCCTGGTGGGGGATTGATGCCAATTGCAGTTGGCACTGTTTGGAGGAGGATGTGCTCAAAGTTGGCAGCTACTTCGGTGGGTAAAGAAATGGCCTCCTACTTAGATAATCACCAATTCGGAGTGGGCATCCCCTATGGAGGAGAAGCCATTCTATACTCAAGACGAAAGGGGACGAAAGGGGACGGGACAACATGACCATGATGTTAGTTGATTTCACCAATTTTTTTAATTTAGTGGACATGACCACTATGATCAAGGAAGTACGGAGAAAATGCCCAAGTATTTCCAGGTGGGTGGAGTTTTGTTATGCTCCGCCCGCAAGATTTTACTACAACGAATACACTTGATCTTCATCCTTGTGAGTTCAGCAAGGTGACCCTTTAGGTCCCCTATTATTTTCACTCGCTTTACATCCGCTTGTATGTATGATTTATTCTCAATGCAAGATTTACCTACAAGCGTGGTATTTGGATGATGGCACATTAGTAGGCGATACGTTTGAAATGTCAAAGGCATTGAGCATCATTCAGTCAGAAGGTGGCAGTAGAGGGCTTCATCTAAACATCAAGAAAACCGAGATTTTCTGGCCTGTTGTTGACCCTAGGATTTTAGCCAGTAATTTGTTTCCGGCTGACATCGATAGACCGTCTAGAGGGGTCAAACTGTTGGGTGGACCAGTTAGCTTAGATCTTCGATTCTGTAACGATATAGTTCAGGCTAGAGTGGACAAAACAATCTATCTAATGCATACTGTGAAGAAACTACAAGATCCTCAAAGTGAGCTTCTAATGTTATGCAGCTGTTCCGGGGTGTCCAGATTATATTTTTCTATGAGAACTACCAACCTTCTGGCTTTGCTTCAAGCTAAATCCCTTTTTGATCATCGTTTGTTTCAATTTTTGAGACACATTGTCATAGGAGATGGCACAGGCTTCGGACCCCTCTAACAGCGTTTTGCAACCTTGCCAATGAAAGAAGGTGGTTTTGGTGTTTACACCATGGAAGATACTGGCCACTATTGCTATATAGCCTCTTGTTTCCAGTCTAGGGGTTTACAAGAGACCATGATTAATGTGTCCTGCACTGATGTGCCTAGCAAGTGTTTCCAGCAGGCTTTGAAAAGCTTCCTTGAGGTATGTGGATTGTCTTCTTCTACCTTCAACCTCAATAATATTGCCCCCCATCCCATGCGTTCTCTGGCAGTGTTATATTTTGATGTTGTTAAGAAGAATATTCCGTCAAACTTCACTATGTCTACTAGGGATTCTGTTTTATGGAAAAGTAACAGGGTGGCTCATGCTCAAGATTTTCTTAAGGCGATTCCCATTAGTGGTTTAAATCAAAGTATAGGACCTCGTCAATTTAGGTACGTGTTGAGTTATAGATTGGGCATACCTCTTTTCAGGGAAGATAGTTCATGCTCTAGTTGTAACAAAAAAATGGATATTTTCGGTGACCATGCTTTTCATTGCGCTAATAATGTCGGTCTCAAATTCCGCCACGACCTTGTGAGGGATGTATATGCTGACATTTGTTACAAGGTTGGTGTACATGCAAGGAAGGAGGTAGTTCTTGGTTTTTTATCGGATAACGATACTTCCTTGAGAGTTCGTACTTTCATACCCGGTCATGCCATATCTAGGGCTACTAAGCGTAAACAAGTTAAATACCTAGACAAGTGCTCCCTTCATGGCTATGGGTTTGGTGTTTTAGCTTTCTCGACTTTGGGTGAACTGGGTGAAGAAACTATTATTGTCATGCCCTAACTCTTAAACCTGGTTAGCTAATAATAAATTAACCTAAACCTGCAATAACAGAATCTAGATCTCCTAACTTAAGGAACGTAAGTTCATAAAGTAAAACCAAAACTAATACCCGAACACTCTGATTATTTCATATATGAAAACTCTCAAATGATATGAATATATTAATGTGATGTTTACAGATAAACAAGAATACATAAATATAAAGATACATAAACGCTCTTAATCTGCTAAAACTTCGAACTACGAAAACGCATATCTCCAAGCGCGCCATCACTTCTGAAATCTGAAACTGTAGTGGGAACAAGTGAGCACATCATCCCAAAGGGTGCTCAATGGAAACATATAACACTCATGTAATCACCAACATGCATCACAATTCTACTAAAGAAAATATAGTAAACATATTTACACACAACATAGAGCAGAAGATTGCTTCAACTCGCTTCCCCATATATTGCGTCCATAGTGGAAATATACGTGAAAGATCCACCACCGGATGGATCTATGAGAAACGAATTAAACAACCTAAACATATGTTAACCCAACCTCGTCTCACTCAATGGAGAAGATGATGCTAGGAATAACACCAGTCTCAAGTGATAGCATGAATCCAGGTACCGTAAGATATTATAGTGGAATGCGTACACCTCATAAATCCAAATGCCACCATCTAAGTTTAAAATATAATAAGGTTTTTGATTACTTTGATCTGACCCCGCACAGCAGGTTCACAAAAGGCCCAATCATTATTCGTAGGCCGAAGTCTCCAAATAATGACCATATCCGGTCATGAACCTAGAATTTCTTCCTAAGTCAAGGTCATAGTAACCCATTCATACTACTAAGACTGAACAAACAAGTATGATATGCACAGAGTGAATTCCCCAAATAAAATGTAGTATATATAATAATCAACCGGGGTAAAGCCGGATTACTAGGTAATAATCAACCGGGGTAAAGCCGGACTACTATCTTAAGACAATAAAATGTAATACTATTTATTCGGGGTAAAGCCGGGCTACTAAGTAATGTTCAAACAACGTAGCATTGCCCTACTAAACTTAGCAAAGAGCTATGGGGAATCACAGATAATCTTCGCGGGGAACCACCCAACGCATATCACACAACATACCCATTCAATTACAAACAACAGGCTCACAGAAAATAAGGACTCATCATGCTCGCAGATAAAGTAACTTAATGATTACAAAGAAGGTTACAGAGTTCCCACCTGATTTGATGACAATCCACTCCTACCTTGAGATTCTCAATCCACTGGTTCATCCTTTGGATCGATCGTTGTTAGTATAGACTAACTGTTAATCACAAAAACAATCTAAGAATTTAGCTAATAAGCTCATACAAAGTTCATAACATAATTTCGTACAAGTCTCCAGATATAGGCTAAGTTAAATAAACAATGGTTCTAAATCTATTAATAGTTCTATAACCTGATAATAAGTAATTTTGGTGGAAAACAATATCTACTAATCCAAATAGGGTCAAATTGGGTACCGTCAGAAAGCCCTCAAAAAACCCTACAATTTTGTAGAAGGAACCGAAAGCTAATTCGGACCAGAAGTGGTCCGAAAATCCAAACTACGAATTATGGCCCTAAACCTAGTCCACGAGTCAACTCGGCCCGGACCGCCAAACCGGCACACTAACCCTGTCCATCTGACTCGGTCTGAATAATAAGTCAGCTAGTCTGACTCATGACTCTCTGAGTTAACACAGTTAACTCGGTTTGACACTCTGAGTCAACACAATCAACTCACTTCATCTTCCTCAACATTTCTTGAAATATTTCCAAGTGTTGGAACATCAAAAAAATCATAAGGGGTTAACTTGTAAGGTCTTCACCGTATTCACTATAAATCTGAACTCAACAAACAACATATCCTTAGAATTAAGAGATCATCCTCTACAACTTTTGCGTACTGACAATTTTCCAAAATTCATTCTAACCTACAAATAACAGCTCTTACTTATGATCACTCGCGTCTGCCTGCACACAATTTCAGTCGCGACTAGCCATTTTCCAACGCCTATATCTCACTCGTTTCTTAATTAAACTAAACAAACTTTATATGTGCAGAATCACCATAGAACGAACTATAATTCACGTTTATAGACCTAATACTAATTCATACTCTAAGATACCTATAACAGTCTTTATAAACAGGGAAAAGAAACATTTATTCACATAAAATCATAATTTCTATAACTAAGAACTTGATGGTTCCTACTTTGTTTCTATATTTGATCATTACCCAATTCATATTATCATTCAAGAATTGATTAAAAGGTTACCTTTAATCTGTTTAGCATGTTCTAACATCCTCTTGCCTATGTTGTATAAGGCGCTAGGCGAGGCGAGGCGCCAGGCCTGTCGCCTCACGCCTTAGCGCCTAGGCGCGCCTAAGGCGCCCTAGGCGACCACTCGTATGCTAGATGAGTATTTAGGCTTATATGATAGATTTTAATACAACTGATGTTTTTTCTTATCAACTAAAAGTAGATAGTCACTGTGGAATCGGGAGGGTTCGGACTCGAATGATAATCAACTAAAAGAAAAACCAAAAATGCAACGAAAACTAAATCCCATCCTCTATTTTTATCTGGACTTTGTTTCTGTTGTTTACGAAGGATTAGAGAAGATAAAAGAGGAGTGTGTATATAAGGAATTGCATCAAAATATACAGAGATGACTGTAGATAACTATGATCTATATATATATATTTACATTAAGTTATATATGTACCGTATATATTACCTAATTCGTCAATCACGTTAGTTTCCTAATCTCGGTGTTGCTCTCCATTCCGTCAACAAAAGATACGGACCCTTCGTTGGTATTGATTGATGTTCTACAATGTAATTTTCTACAATTATATCAAGTAATAAAACCAATTCCTATAATTGCGTTTGGAAATAAATTCTATCACGTCAATCACATTATTTTCTCCTATATATTTGTATTTCTTACCATCTGTGGATCACGCAATGTAAGCCGTGATTGAAAGTATAATGCTGCAAAAGGAAACAGAGTAATATATTTGAGCGTTTATAAGTTAAGTTTCCATATCCACTATTAATTGACTACTAATCCATCAATCACGTTTAGCATTTATAGAGAGGAGATAATATATGCATTCATTGACGGGAAGAAGGCGCCTTTGGCGCTGAGGCTAGCGCCTAATACTTCCTCAATGCGCTAAAAGCGCCAAATGCCCTGGCCTAAGGCGCCGGCGTCGAAAATAACATAATTTGGATTCCTCGGGCGCTGGTCCTACGCTTAGTGCGCCTTTGGCGCCTAGGCGAGCGCCCGGAGCGCCTTTTACAACATAGCCTCTTGCTAACCAACACCATCATCGTCAAAAACAACCATACTAACTCATTCATAATATTATCAATAACGCCACAAGAGCTTCTTCACAATTATCTCCATCTTAATCCTATCCCTCAACCTTTCTTCATGTACATAATCAACTTCTCATCTACTAATATCTAACTATAACTATTTCTCTCTACACTTTTCATATGCTACCGTTGATAAAAGAAGGAAGAAAACTAAAGTATTTCTTATGTAAGTCTAATGACTAATTTTTTTAAGGGACACATGACTCACCTCTAAACTTGCCTCTAGACTACAACACCAGCTTACCTAAAAACAGAGGATAAGTTCTAAATCCAAATATCTATTTCATTAACTAATAATTAGGTGATTAATCTAACATAAACATAATTAGTTATTAAACATTTGGTCTAACTTAATTAAATTTGCACTATTACTAACCACTCAAAAATACTAAGGGACACACTTTTACAAACGGAAGATCCGGTCAAACTCCAGGTATAGTGAACGGTCAACGGAGACGAGAAGGTCAACGTTTCTCGGTCAAAGGTCGAGTCAACGCCGATTGACTTTAGTCAAACTTCAACATTCAAATTTCGGATCGCGATAACTTTCTCGTATGTTGTCCGAACGACGCGATCTAGTAGTCCATTTCGCATAAATTTTCGATATATATCTAATGGTACTAGTTTCATATCTAGATCGTTGCTAGATTAATTTTCTATTAATTAAAATCTATATTAACTAATCGAGTATTAATGGTTAAACTGTCTCTTGACTGGTCTAATAGCGTTGACGGGCTTGAGGGTCCTTACAATCATTTTCTTGAAGAGGGTGAAGAATTGTATCTCGAACCATGATGCTAATTATAAGATAGGCGGTACTCTTTTTTATAGAATAGGTTTAGCTATCCAAAAGGGTGTTGGTGCCCAGCTTGTAGCCAGGCTACCCACCAACTTATTGTAATTGATATTATAAATTTAAATGAAATTGACATAGAACAAATACAAGTATGAATAAGAAACGAATAGACAGCTGGAGTAACGGTTTTTCTTATAATTATATTCCAATCATTTTATTGTTTTTCTTCTTCAAAAACATGTGTTCCAAAAGTATGATTGATTTGCTCAAATTTTTAAAGCTAGTGATGAAGATTTCGTTGTCAAAACCAACCTTGTTGAAGATTCCCATGAAGAATCCGTCGATCGATAATTCGAAGATGAAGATTATGTTGACAGATAATTGAAAGATGAAGATTTCATTGCCCGAGAAACAAATGGTGAAGATTTCGTCGTTAAGAGAAACGTTACTGAATTAAAAACCCCAACTAACCATAAACAACCGTCAAAGTCGAGATAAACCTCTTTAGAAGAGAAGATAAAACCACCACAAAAGTGTAGAAAACTTACCAAATGGTAAGTAGAAAACATAATAAAACTAAACTAATTAAAGCAATCACTAGACTAAGAATCATAATAAAACTAAACTAATTAAAGCAATTACTAGACTAAGAGACCAGAAAAGAGTGAAGTGCCTGAGATGTATGCACAAGGTCATGTTTTTTCACCAAACAATACATCTTTTTCACCTCGGGTTGACTTGTTCAATTCGTGGAGACTTTGTCAAAGTTTAAAAAGAAGAAAATATCTTCTAGTTCACCACTAATTTTCATAACCGTCAAATTTTGATTTACTGACACACCGATAGGTGTGAATTGAAGTATTGCTTGGTTCCTTGTTCATGTGTAGATCATAGTGATCCGGTTTGATAAAACGGTCGTTCACCTATTGTACTCAATTCTCTTTCATTTTGGCCCCATCAAAAAATCTGATATGGACAACTCTAGTGAGAGTGTTTATATATAGAGGCCTCTCACATTGATTCTGGCCCTACACAAATATATAATGAAATATAGTTTTACACCACACTTACACTTTCATACATATCCAAAAATAACTGCCTCACTGCCCACTCCCGAAACTAAACAAGAAATTATCCCCGCTTCCTAAACCCCGCAAAGAACTACCCCCACCTCTTAGCGTTTGATTCGCGAGTCAACATTTCTTTCATCTTCGGCGTAAAGGCACACATTGTTATCACTGCTGCACAAAACAAATTTAATCACATATAAATCTCTCTCAATTTTGGATATAAAAATATTGTCAAAACTAATCCAATCACATTAATCTCTCAATTTATGCATGAAGGTTGTATCGAAGTTCCTCATTCCTTAAATAATAATGTAAGTAAATCTCAACTCATATCAATAATATTGGATTTTTCTGATTTTTGAATGAATCTATTACAATATTGTTAATACAATGTATGTAACAACAAGAAGACTGTATCATCTTTGGTTTCCTTCTCTTTAACTCTAAGTTTGAACTACAAATTTTAGTACATCTTCCACCGAGTTCTGATGATTTTGGTGGTCTAGAGTTTAAACTTGATTTGAGTGGGAAGGACGATAAGGAGAAAGTTAAAGAAACCTTGAGGCTTTCCAATGCTTATTATCTTCGCAATGCTCGGGTACTGATCGAGATTAATCTAACTTTTTCCCCATTAGAAGATACTCGATGTGGTAGAAAACATAAAAGCGTTAAAAATGGTTCTATAAATGCTTTAAAGAAAGGTTTTGAAGATAAATCTAAGGTACATATGATTGGTTAATTTATAGTGTACATACAAAGTTAGTCTACTTATCTTACTAACACTAATATCGGAATGTATACAATGTTAGTGTACTTACATGACTTACAATAATATTATTTATTATTGCGACTAGGAATGGACTAATCAAAGTATGGTTTTAGTGAACACATTTGAGCATACAATTTTATGTTTGTGTTCATGTGTACGGGTGGTAGAATGGACAAACAGATAAATTATGGTACATCATCTTTTGTGCATAGAATGAATAATGATACCAAAATATGTTCATATGATTGGTATATATATATATACATGTTAGAGCACTGCTCGGTCAAACTCGCAAGCGTTGCTATCTCAAGCTTGTTTGTCAAGTTTAGTTGTCAAAACTATAAGTCTTGATTTCCAGTCTACTTATAGCTATGTCTCGGACTACAATAGAATGTGTAGTTGAGCTTTAGACTTCACGACGTTCATCAATTGAAGACGAAGATCTACTGAGGAGAGCTTGGAAGAACTTCATCAACAAAAGGTATGTGGAGACTTGAACTCATCTATCACACAAAAGTCTATTTCTTTCTATCTCCTATTGAGACCAAGTTGTATAGCTATATAGACTTTATATTATACACATTTGATGTTTCGATCCGAGTTTAACTCGCTTACATATTTCTCGAAATATGTATTGGTAAGCTTTCGCTTTAACCAAGTTCATCTTTGATTCTTGACGAAAGTCAAAAGATGATCATGTGAAAATCGCCTGGTAACATCTTATATGATTTGTGTAAGACAGTCATTTGATGTACACTTAGAATGTTTCGTATTGATCATTTGATCACTTGAAAATTTCTTTGAAGCTAATAGTTTGTGTGAGACAGCTACTCTCGTCTTCTAAGAATGTTTTAATGATTGAAATGGCAGTTTAGAACAATTAACCATTGACAGGATATAACATAGTATGCGTACTTTTATGCTAACTGTTGTAAGAGTATTCCAGGTCCGGGAACTTAGTATGCATACCCGTATGTGTACTGGTTTAGCATTTGAATTCTGGGAACTATAGTACGCGTACCCGTTTGCATATTGATTTCAATTGAGTTCGGTCGTGAACGAGAGTATGCGTACCCGTTTGCATATTGGCGGACAGATCAAGTCCAGAACTCTAAGTATGCGTACACATTTGCATACTTGAGTGGCTAAGTTCTAAAATCGGTTAATCATGAACAAATACATTTATATAATAAGGAATGCAATCTTTGCAAACTGTGGCTCAAATGTTCATGAATTAATTCGAGTTAATCAAATCCGATTTTGCTTCAATTGTGTCTTGTATACTTCTATGAGAATATAAACAATTGAACAACTCTATGAGTAACACAACTAGATTCATTTGAACCATTTGGTATAGATGTTTTAAGATGAACAAGGTTGATATGAAAGTGTTCATATGGCTAACTTCGGTTAACTATTGTTGAGCCAACTCAATATACACGTTTAGGCACGGTTACCCATATCTAAATGAAGGTATATTTATAACAAGCTAAGACCATCTAACGGTGGAGAGATATTGCTTTGGTTTTAAGCAAACTTAGCTTGAATCTTAAATCAGGTTTTCATCTAACGGTGAATATTGATTGCTTTTTTTCTAAGCTATCAAACCCTGATTTGAAGACTATATAAGGGAGAACTCTAGCAACTGGAAAACCTAATCCCCACACCTCCTGTGTGATACTAGTTGCATCTAGAGTCGAATCTCCTTTAACCTAGTTTTTTCCTAAAACCCTTATAGGTTAACGACTTAAAGACTTCATTGGGATTCTGAAGCCAGACCCAACTATTTTCTCTGTAATTGCGTGTTTTGTTCTTACTTTGTTCTATCGTATTGGGTACTATCTTCTTTAAGATTTGCTCGAGATTTATCTCTGATAGGTATGATATAAAAAGTAATCACAAACCTCTTCATCTCATCGTTTGTGATTCTACAATAACTTTTTCTACTACCACATAGTTAAGTTATTGTGAGGTTATTGATATTTCTAGGTTGTTCTTCGGGAATATAAGTCCGGTATATCAATTTTTTCCTGTCACCTTGATTTATCAAAATACGGAACAAAACCTTGTAGGTATTTCTGTGGGAGACAGATTTATCTATCTAAATAGACTTTTCTGTGGGAGACAGATTTGTTTATTAAGTCTTCAACTTTGGGTCGTAGCAACTCTTAGTTGCGGATGAGATCATCTAAGGAAATCAAGTGCGTAGAATCTGGCGTGGTTCTGGAGGTGTAAGGGACGCGACTGTACCTTAATCAGTGTGAGATTGGTTAGGGCTCAACTACATTCCAGTCTGAAGTTAACTTGTAGTAGGCTAGTGTCCGTAGCGGCTTAATACGGTGTGGTGTTCAAAGCTGGACTAGGTCCCGGGGTTTTCCTGCATTTGCGGTTTCCTCGTTAACAAAATTTCTGGTGTCTGTGTTATTTCTTTTCCGCATTATATTGGTTTATATAATTGAAATATCACAGGTTGTGCGTAAGTTCAATCAGTTTGTGAATCCGACCTCTTGGTTATTGATTGAATTGATTGATACTTGGATATTGTTTTTTGATATCGTCCAAGTTGTTTCTTATATTAATCAGGCTCATGGATTTCTATCTGTTTTATTTGTTGATTACATTAAGAAACAGAGATATAACTCTTGGATATATTTCTTGATCGAGCTCGCTTTATTAGTTGGTGCTCTCAGAATCATATTGGAGTTAGTCCATACAGATTGCCTAAACGAGATGTTAGGTATGGTTGTTATACCCCCGCTTTTTCATCACATTTGAATTTTCTTAGTTGTATATATATGATAATATTAGAGAGATCGACAGAAGTAGGCACCTTCTATGAACAAAATAGAGAATCATCGGCAAGATAGCACCAAAATGTACATAAATTTGGATGTAAACCAGGTTCAATTTCGAACAGAGGTAAATGTGCATGTTATTAATATTCCAATATTTTAAGAAAAAGGTTGCTTATCCTAGAATGTATATTGCAGATGCAGAAACTTGAAAAGGGTGTTGTTTCAGAACAAGCTCGATAAAAAGGAGGCATGTGATCTTCTCCTCAATGAGAAAAACATTGTAAGTATGGACAAATATGAAAATAACTACCTGTACTAAAATTCATACAAACAAACAAAAAAAAAAGATTTCTAATCTTCCACAAAAAACAGGGAATTAGGTTTCCTTGCAAAGGAACAATCAACAACGTTGGTTGAGTCTACTGAGCGGTATTATTGGGCTTTCCCGGGTTGCAGGATTAGGAAGGTATTCTTGGATGGTAAAAAATGGTGCTTCAGATGCAATTCGCTGGCCAATGTAGTATTGCCAAGATAAAAGAAATATAATATTGGATTTTTACAGGTACAACCATGTTATTTTGCAAGAATTTATTCCAACCATAACTACTTTTAAAAAACATGATCTGCAGGTACAAATTAAACTTGGAGGTATAAGATCACAGTGGACTGGTTGTTTTATTAGATTCTGGTGAAACTGTCGAACAGATTGTGGGAATGGAGTTAAATAGCATAGCTGGAAGAAATTGCTTAGATAATAATTAAGCATTCCTAACTTTGATGATTAACGATCTTTATGTCTTCTCCGACCATCTTTTCTTTTGTTAAGAAGCCTTTTAAGAATTCCAACTCCTTGAACAGCCTTTTTCTATAAGCTAAGAATTAATTAGGAAACTTTTAGAGTTTTTATCACTCTTTGTATGGGTTTTTCTTACTCAAGAGCAATAAATTTAGGAATACATTTAAGAGGTTTCTTTAGTTTTCCTTACATAATACAATCATGAGTTTTTTTTTAATCATTCAGCAACGGGAATCGAACCCCTAACCTATATCTTGGGAGTTCGACCCCCTGGCCAAAAGGGCAAATCCTAGTTGGTTAATACATAATCATGTATGGTGTTTATGTTCTTCTACTTTGTTTGAATATCAAAAATATTTAATGCATTTTTTGAAAACTAAGAATTACGGCAGAGAATATTGAACACAAAAGTTTATATATCCTATGAATTCGAAGGAATATTGAACCCTGAATTACAACTAAGAATTGAGAGTAGAATTATACTCCTTCGAAATTCATATCAACAAACTGGCCTTTGCAAGGGAGCACGGCTAAATGCAACTCATTTAACCCATACAATTATCGAAGAAGGGATCAGAGCAGGAGACGTGAGAGGAAGCCACGTATACATCCCAAGGATAACAATGTTTGCGAATGCAACAGAGTGTCCATTTGTTTTGTTTTTTTAAAGAAATCAATTTTTTGTTAAAGATTATCTTTGATCGTGTTAAAAAAATTTATAAAATGTATTCTTGAGAAGTTTATAAATGGTTTTACCTCCAATATTTAGATAATTGACCTATGTTGGATTATTATCCTCCAACTCATTTTTGATTGTCGTGGAATAATTTTTGATTTTACTTTGTTAAAAATAAACACGTTTCAATTTATTTGTTATTGCAGCTCTATGGGTCCTCTTTCTTGGTAATGTTATTTTTCACTGCATGTGGAAAATTATTGTCATAAAATGCATAATGTTTAGACTCCTTATTTTTAAAATCAAGAAGAATAATTTATCAGTTTTACCTGTCACGTACCTAGTAGCTAAATTAACACAAACTACTTTTGGCAACAATGAAGTACAAAAATTGACTGCTGACACAAAATTTATAAGGTCCCGGTTCGGTATGCCATTTAATTTAAACGAAGATAAAGGTAACATTACAAAGACAAAAAAGGTATCTACAAGGTGCGTAGCACGGGATAATTCATGGTGTAATTTATAAACTCATAATTTATATGAAGTGTTTATGATAGTGATACTATTCATAGTGTTAGAGCATAGCTCCGTTGAACTCACCAAGCGTTTGTTTGTCAAGGTTGGTTGTCATATTTTAGTATCACAAGTCATATAGAGTCTCTTGATTAAATACTATAGTCAACTTCGTTTAGGTTAGACTAGAAAGTCTAGGAATGTTGAGACGTACAAGTATTACTCCGAAGACATGAAGAAAGTGAATAAGTAACAAATGCAACGACAACATCATCCTTCCTCTTGAGGTTAGTAATATTGACTTTATCTTGTTTCCATTCCTAACGTATCTTTCAAGTCGTTTTAGATTGAAAACATAACATGCGAAGATATATACATATGAAACTCTAGTGTTAGACTTGGTGATAATAGTATGATCAAAGTATTAAGAAATTATATTACGAAGTATAATGCTTATCTTTTGAACTTCGTAAATATGACATCGACATAATCTATTTAGTTATTTGATTATGCGTGCATTATATAGGTGTGATTTCATCCTAGAAAACTAAGTATTATTACATTAGTTTAAGGAAGTATATGTATGGACTTGTTTTCAAAATCGAAAGGGAAATCATGATTGGTCTTGTTCTTTGTTGAATATCTTTTGGATGACCAATGGAAGGTGACAATTTTAGAACCTATCTTAACTTATGTTGAGACTTGAGGTATAACCGGTCATAGCCTATAATATATAGCTAGTTGTAATCGGTCACAATTTACTTTGGAATTCAAGGTGTAACCGATCACAAGTTATATTGGAATGAAAGTTGTAACCGGTCGCAAGATGAATTGGTAAGTTAGTTGTAAGCGGTCACAAGCTACCTTTGGGAAGCTGAAAAAGCAGGGGTCTAAAAACCACACCCAATATTTCGCTTATCAATCTGTATGGACTAACTCCAATATAATTCTGAGAGTACCAACTAATAAAGCGAGCTCAATCAAGAAATATATCAAAGAGTTATATCTTTGTTTCATAATGTAATCAACAAATCAAACAGATAGAAATCAATTTGCATGATTATTATGTGAAAAAACTTGAACGGTACCAAAGACCAATGTTCAACAACCAAAGGTTGGATTATCTAATTGATTGAACTACGCACAACCTGTGATATTTCAATTATATAAACAAATATAATGCGGAAAAAAAATAACACAGACACCAGAAATTTTGTTAACGAGGAAATCGCAAATGCAGAAAAACCTCGGGACCTAGTCCAGATTTGAACACCACACTGTATTAAGCCGCTACAAACACTAGCCTAATCCAAGTTAACTTCGGACTGAATGCAGTTGAGCCCTAACCAATCTCACACTGATCAAGGTACAGTTTCGTTCCTTACGCCTCTTGAACCAAGTCGGATTCTGCGCACTTGATTCCCTTAACTGATCTCACCCACAACTAAGAGTTGCTACGACCCAAAGTCGAAGACTTGATAAACAAATCTGTATCACACAGAAAAGTCTATTGAATAGATAAATCTGTCTCCCACAAATATACCTATGAGTGTTGTTCCGTCTTTTGATAAATCAAGGTGAACAAGAACCAATTGATAAACCAGACTTATATTCCCGAAGAACAGCCTAGTATTATCAATCACCTCACAATAATCTTAATCGATTAACGAAACAAGATATCATGGAATCACAAACGATGAGACGAAGATGTTTGTGACTACTTTTCAATCTTGCCTATCTGAGAATAAATCTCGAGAAAATCTTAAAGAAGATAGTACTCAATCACAATAGAAAATAACAAGATCATAATACGCAACTACAGAGAAATAGTTGGGTCTGGCTTCACAATCCCAATGAAGTCTTTAAGTCATTAACCTACTGGGTTTTAGAAAAAACCTAAGGTTAAAGGAGAATCGACTCTAGTCGCAACTAGTATCACACAGGAGGTGTGGGGATTAGGTTTCCCAGTTGCTAGAGTTCTCCTTTATATAGTCTCCCGATCAGGGTTTACAATCAATGCTACCTTGGTAACAAAGCATTCAATATTCACCGTTAGATGAAAACCTGATTAGATTCAAGCTAATATCTTTCAACCGTTAGATCGAACTTAGCTTGTTATACACAAATGAAATGTACCAACATTTAGATAAAGGTAACCGTACCTAAACGTGTACACTTAGTTGGTTCAACAATAGTTAACCGAGGTTAGCCATATGAACACTTTCATATCAACCTTATTTATCTTTATCACAACTAGTTCAAATGACTCAATTGAACTAGTTAGAGAGTTGTTCAATTGTTTATATTCTCATTTAAGTATACAAGACACAGTCGAAGCAAAATCGATTTTGATTCACTCGAATCATTTCATGAACATTATATCCACGGTTTGCAAAAGATTGTATTCCTTAATTTATGAATATATTAGTTCATGAACAAACCGATTTTAGAACATAACTTACTCAAGTATGCAAACGTGTACGCTCAGCCATATCACATCTTTTCGACTCCATCGGATCTTTCAGCTCCATTATGTGATCGCAAACTCTTAATATCACTTAAAAGAACCCAAACACCTAAATCTGAATCTGAACTAAAACCAATGAATAAGCATTGTCTTAAAAAATAATCTCACTAAAGATTCAATTGAATAAAAAACATAGTATAGATAACCACACAGATCAGTAAAATAGAAATAAAATTAACCCACAAAAGGGTAAAAAAATGAAACTCCTTACCACGTCTGTGTATTGCATTAGTTACTTTCTGATCTGGGACGATCACACAACAACAAAAAGTGAAGTAGGAGGGATAAAATTATAGGAACCATAGTAATAAAAATAAGAAACAAAGATAACCCTAGATAAAAGAGAAAAAGATGCTCATTACCTTGCACTCAAACAAAAGTAAACCTTAAGATTCAATTTTCTTGTTTCATTCTTGACTGCAAAGAACAATGAGGAACAACCGCGAAACAAATCCAGAAGAAAATATAAAATCAGCAAAAAAATACTAACCCAAAACAATAAAACCCTAAATTAAAGGAATTTGGAAAAGAAAAAAAAAACAACTCGGGTTACTAATAGAATATTTATGGTATGGTAAATCACGTAAAAAAAAAAAAGCGAAGTACGAAAGATAAAAGCTCATCACCTCAATAGTGGACCAAAATTTTTCGAATCATTTCATCCTTCGCTGCAAGGTCTGGATTCGCCAGTACGCGAACGTGTACGCATACTATAGTACACTTCCAAACTCCAGCAGAAATTCACGGAACCTGAACTTCCGCCAGTACGCATACGGGTATGCATACTTAGTTCCGAACTTCCATCAACCAACCAGTACGCGTATGTGTCCGCATACCATGGTTCCCGGACTTGGACTTACACAAATGTGAATACACACACTATGTTTATATCGAATCATGGTTACATGTTCTAAACTCTCATTTCAATCATTGAAACATTCTTAGAAAGACGAAAATAGATGTCTCACACAACTATTAGCTCCAAAGCAATTTTCAAGTGATTGAATGATCAATAAGAAATATTCCGAGTCTATACCAAATGATTGTATCACACAAATCATGTAAGATGTTACAAGGCGATTTTCACGTAATCATGTTTTGACTTTCTTCAAGAATAAAAGATGAACTTGGTTAAAGCGAAAGCTTACCAACACATATTTCGATAAATAGATAAGCGAGATAAACTCGACTCGAAATATCAAATGTGTATAATCAAAGTCTATATAGCTATACGACTTTTGTCTCAAATAGGAGATAGAATAGATATACTTTTGAGTGATAGATGAGTTCAAGTCTCTACATACCTTTTATTGATGAAGTTCCACAAGTTCCTTTGAGTAGTTCTTCGTCTTCATTCGATGAACGGCGTGAAGTCTAAAGCTCAACTATTCTTTCTATATAAGTAGACTAGAAATCAAGACTTATAGTTTTGGTGACTAAACTTGACAAACAAGCTTGAGATAGCAACGCTTACGAGTTCGACCGATCAGTGCTCTGACAATCTCCCCCTTTGTCAATTTTAGTGACAAAACTATCAATACATATGGATTACAAAATAAATAAACTTTGTAGCTTCTCATC
The DNA here is from genome assembly GCA_023531295.1 of Papaver armeniacum. Classification (NCBI taxonomy): domain Eukaryota; kingdom Viridiplantae; phylum Streptophyta; class Magnoliopsida; order Ranunculales; family Papaveraceae; genus Papaver; species Papaver armeniacum. Next base: position 176,327 of record JAJJWW010014434.1, read on the forward strand.
CAAATGCTTGATCTCCTTGGTTCTTCAAAATTACTAGAAATCTTCATCACTTCCAAGTACTCCAGTGATTCTGAATGTGTTCAACTTAGCAGCATAGTTGTTGAAGATCCATAGCTATAACAATAAGAAAACAGTTATTCCCGATCATTGTTATACAGTGTCATAGTATTATTACACATCATCAAAGTCCAATTGTATCACAACTTTGACAACAATACTATGGTGATATGTATCACTCCCTCTTAGTCAATACTTCATCTCACATGAAAACCACTCCCCCTTACATAATGATCCATAAACCATATGCATTTGTAGTGTGAACTACACATTAATTCTCCCCCTTTTTGTCAATATAAATTGGCAAAGGTACGACAACTAGTGGGATCCTCATGAAATTTTCATAGAGATACTTCATGACCAAAAGAGAACATATCAACTTTGTTTAGATGCAATCATATAGTCGAAACTAAATGCATTCATCAAGGAGTTAATAAAGATACAAGAAAACTCCTATAATATTCCACAGCCGCACTCCCCACAAAGATTTGGTAATTAAGCACAAGTTCAATTAAGAACTCTCCCCCATAAAATGTCATTCCCAAGAGAACAACAAGAGCGACCTTACTTTTACAAGAAAAGAAGGATTTCTTTGGACATTAACAAATCTCATGAAACATGAATTTGTATCCAAAATACTCAATTAAATTAACCACAAGACCCATGATTAATTTAATCGGAAATGCTCAACATAAGAAAACTTATGGAGCCGCACAGTATTTACACAAGAAGTGGATCATGGAAAGACCAATACTGCGGAATATTCAAAGATTCATTCTTTTTTTCATCAATATTTGCATAAAGACATATAATAGACTTAATCTTTGCAAACAAAAGTTCATCCTATCTTCCATCAATATTTGTATAATGACACAATAGGCTTAACTTTTGTTGTCAAAAGTTCATTCTATCTTTCATCAATAAAGACATATGATAGATTTAACTTTTGATCATATATGGGACAGTCATGGTTCATGGACGCAAACACACATATCCCATAACAAGTTGCAATATATAAAACCATAAAGATTAATATTGCAAAATCATCTTCCAAATAAACTTTATAATTTAAATAAATAAATCTAAAAACATTGCAAGATGAAAATCGTTGGAAATAGCTATGTGTACTCACAATAATGGCTATTCCAAACCCTAGTTATCCTTCTTAAAACATAAGAATAAATTCTCATAAGAAGTTTCCTAGACATTAAGACCTTTAAAAAAATTCTTTATCATCCCCGAACTCCTTGTCGTCAACAGCCATTGGAACATAAGGTTCATGAAGATAGGAGTCAATTTCAACAAACCTTCTTGACTGATGTCGAACCAGGGCCTTCTGAATTTCAAGAGTCCTAAACACAAAAGCCTTTATTTGCTGCATCTCCTTTCTTATTTCCTTCAGCTCTTCAAGAACACCAGAAAACTTTTGAATTTTTGAAGGGACAGCCCTTGGTTTTCTCACATTCCTCCTTTTTGTTTTCAAATTTGAGGGTAAAGGAGATTTATCTTTTTCCTTCATGATTGACGGCTTAACAATCATATTAACATCTTTTCCATCAGAAGTCATGATGCTTGGAGTCTCCATAAAAATATGGGTTTTTGAGAGAAATTCACTGAACAAGCTCTACAAGCAAACTTGTGATGAAAAGAGTTTTTAGAGAAGGAAAAAGGAATGTAGGGTTACAGAACCTTTATACAAGCTAAGAGGATTCACATACGATCAATTCTCAGCCCTTAAGAGGGTAGAATTGTCGATTTTAACCCTTCTTTTAAAGAAAAGGGAAAGATCATTTCAATACCAATTTGTGATATGAAAGGATCAACCAATTTTTTTTTAAAACCAATTAAACAAAAGAAAACAACCAAAGAAAAAAGATTGTTTTTTCTTTAAGACCTGAATGTGCTTAAATATCTTTGAAATCAGGCACTTGAGACAAGATGCACGGCCAACACAATTATGTTGTGTTGGGGTGAACAATGATTTGTCCACCGTGAACTTTTTGGAAAGAGTTCCTAACTACTTCTTCCACGGAATGCTTAGACCTTGTTCTTTTCCGGAGAGGTCTAATTGGTTCATTAGAAATTAACCTTTTCGGAGAGGAATTTTGTTTACGTACCTCAAACGTCTTCTGAACAAGTTTAAGCTTGTTTTCTAATCGATTTGCTCTCTGTTGAAGTTTGTTGACATATCTTACTTTATGCTTGTACATGAAACAATTAAAGAGTCCGTGACCCTTAAGAGTACAGTAAGAACATGTCAAAGTGGAGGATGGTTCAGACACCATAGTGGAGCAAGCGGCTAGACACATTGTGGTACCTGAAACATTAGAAATAGAATTTCCAGTAGATAGAGAGAAATCCGTTTTATCCTCCAAAACAGTTGAAGAAGTTTCTCCAGGAAAAATATCAAGATGATGTGAGTATTGCTACAATTATCAAAATTAATATTTTCAGCAAGGAGTGCAAAACTTCATTTTTCATCTTCATTTGAATCATAATTGAAAAGGCGAGGTACCCAAATATACCTCAAGCTAAAACTTTTCCTACTTATAAGTCCTTTCTCCGAAAGTGATTGTCTATGGACTGAGTCGAGAAAATACAACTAATCGGTTCACACTTTGTGTGATCGTCTATGGATACGAGATCGAGACAATACAACAACAAAGTATGTTACTTGATAAAAAGGTTCGGACTTAACCAAACATAATAGAATTCACTTATCAAGTAAATAAGAATTAACGTTTGTGTAATTTACTTTAATTATAATAATATAAAGTAAATGACACATCAAGATTTTGTTAACGAGGAAACCGCAAATGCAGAAAAACCCCTGGACCTTGTCCATAATTGAATACTCTCATGATTAAGTCGCTACACAAAATTATACCTAACTTCGTATAGTTGAGACCAAGCAACTAAACCTATAGTTCACCTAGTTCCGTCTGTATTCCCACGCCTCCAACTTATAAATAAGTCACGTACTTGGAACAATTCCTTTGGTTCGTATTCCAAATAGTAAAGAAACAACAAATCTGTTAGGTATCAACTCTCTTCAACCAAGTGATATGAGTCGGACAAAGGCTCTTCCGTTTATCTTAACAAAAACTCCTTCGTCAGGTCCTTAGATCTATCTTATGTTCAATTACCGAAGTAATCGTTTAAGATTAAGCCAACAACACTCTTAATTGATAGGTGTTGTAAAACACCTAGATTTATATCAATTGTCTATGTTTTGTTTGCGAGTTTCTTGTAAATTATGTATCTTATGATTGCTTTTGAGTTTTATAGGTGTTTTGGAGTCATTGGAGCGAAAGAAGAGAATTAAGGGATCAATACATTGGTTGGAGTAATTGGGCATTGCGAAGCTAGCAAACACAACAAGTATCTTGTGGGAAAGAGGAGATTCAGCTAAGGGATTGCCACTGGGTAGCCCATATCCATCAGTTAGGTGCCTGAACTCCTCTTACTATAACCAAGCAGAACTATGTGGAGATTTTCAGTCTGATTCTTCTCGACGGACCAAGATGTTGCTGCCAAGCTCTTTCATTCTTTCAAGCCGGCATGGGTCATGCTGTTCAGGGAAGGTTTTATTGGAAAACCAGTTCACCGAGAAGAACAAGGAAGAACAACTCATTTTTGCTGTGAAGTAACAAAAGAATAAAAAGAAGTTTGAATCGAAAAAATCATATATGAAGAAAGGGGATCTGGGAATTGTTAAATTGATAAGTTCCGGGTTTGATCTTGAAGAATTGAGGGCTCGAGCTGAACAAGGAAGATGGGTTGTTCTTGTAATCATGGCTTGACAGAGAAATCAAGGGATTGGTGGTTGGAAGTGAAGATGGTGGTCGATTTAGGGTTTGTATGTTCTTGATGTTGATGGTTTGATCTGTGATGGGAATTATGATTTAGGGTTCAGAAGAACAGCTTCAGGGTTTTAATGGTGGAGATTCCGAAATCGAATGAAGAGTTGGAATTTGAGATGGGTTGCACTTGGATATGAGTATGGTGATCGTGGTTGTGGAATTAATGGCTTGGTGATTGTAATTTGAGGTTACTGGGAAGAGATGGCCTGGGTCTTGAATTGCAGTATTGCATTTGTGCTGCAGGTGATGTAGCTCTAGTGTTGATGTTATTCAGCTGAGAGATTGCAGAATTATGTTGATGTCATGAAATGAAATGGTTTGCTGGTCTGCAAATGTTCAATTGGAGATGCGAGTGATGGGATTGGCAGGTTTAAGTATGAGGCAATGATGCAGATAAAGACACAACAAATGCAGTTGAGAAGATGGTGCTGGATAGGAGTGTATAAGTTACAGAAATGTGGTATGTTGCTGGTTGTAACAAATTAAGAAGATCCCGCAGTTGGCTGAGATGTTGAGAATGTGCAGGAATTGAGTGGAGGATAAGAAGGCCTGAGACTGGTGGTGACTTTGGTTTGTAATGATTGTTGTCGTTCAGTGATGAAGATGAACACGGAGATGGAGAGAATGATGTCTGTGACGATGGTGTTAGCAGCGGATGAGTTTGAGTTATACGGGGAGGGGAACTCGAGAATTGAAGCTAAGAAAGTTACACAGACTTTGATAGATGGGTTGAGTTCTTGATACAGAAAAGGAAGAAGATGATGTTGATGCCGTCTATGAGATGACTTAGGAGATGGGTTCGATGTGAATCTTTGATTGTTATGGATATATGTATAAATGATTGTCTCTATCGAAGCAGTGGAGCAGTTGTGATGTTGTTGCAATGGACTAGGAGGTTTGTGCAAATGGAAGCTGAAATGGGATGGATTTGCTGGTGCTGATGGATTGAGGCAATAGTATTTTGCAGAATTGAACTGGTCAGATGGGAGCTGCAGTGACTAAGAAATGAGTACCAGTTGGTTATGAAGTTGGAATTGCATGTGGTCTGCTGGTTATCAAATGGGTTGGTGGAGTATGTAAAGAGTTTAAATGAGCAGGACATGGCGTGGAAAGGGTTCAGCTGGACTGGAGTTGTGTTTGAAGTGCAGAGATGGTGGTGATTCGGAATGATGCAGTGACTGATGCTGCAGATGAGAAGCTGAGGATGTTATAGATGAATATTTAGGATGAACGAGGTTGTAGTAATAGTGATGAACAGGTGCGGGCAAGAAGCTACAGAAGGAGAAGGTGATGCAGTTAATGTTGTAGTTGCAATCCAGCTGAACTACAGGTGCTGGCGAAGCATGGAAGAGCTGGTGCAATGGCTGTGACAAAATTGCAGCTGCAGTGCGAAAGGTGCGTTAGTTGTGTATGAATTAGCAGTGTGCAAGTGGTGTGTGGCTATGGAGAAGTTGCTGCGGCAGGAATTGGTGTACAGTGGGGCAGTTTTGAAGCTGCAGAAACTGTGTGAAAACGGAGCAGAAATGGCGAAATGATGGTACTAGCCCCGGTTGTCGGATTTCGGAAGTTAAAGTGTGGATTGTAAAGTTTCATTGAATCGTGAAGGGGGTATGAGTCGGATGCAAGAGTTGGCGGCTGGATATATGAGATACAGTTCGCGCTTTTAGGCACATTTTCGCAAGAGATAAGGAATTGGTTTGGATGATTCTTGTGAATGTTTGAACTGCAGAGAAGTGGAGTTGAGCTGCTGGAAGTATGCACTTCCTGGTGAAAATTTCAGATAACTCACGTGGTCGGAGACAATTTTCCCAGAATAAATTCCATGAGCGGTGACCGGATTCCGGTGATGACGTCAGCAATCCGGAGACCCAGTTTTGGACCCAAGATTTCTCGAGGAGATGTTTAACACATGGGTTTGGTAGATCAATTGGAGACGGGTTTTGAGAAGACTTGACCTACTTTTGGAAAGAGTATCCTTTTGGAATGGGAAAAGCATATAAATAGAAAAGTCTTTCTTTAAACCTAGATATCTCCATTAGGGAGGCTTCTACTTGTTTGCTCGGGTTTCACATGATAGATTATTCAAAACTCTTTCTATGATGATTTCCAAAAACACAAGTAACTAAGTTTTTATTATTGATTGAAGATGTAGTTGGATTTTGCAACCAAGTTATGATTTTTATGAATTAGTTTTCTCTCAATATTATTGTTTGATTTCTACGGGTTATAATAATTGCATGATTGATGTATTGCAATATGATTGAATGTTTGTTTAGTTAAGTCTAGAATTGATTGAACTCACATCCATATCTATAGCTAATTTAGGGTTCATCATCGAGCGATAACCTTGAATACGAGTAGCATGATATGATTATGGTTTGTAGTGATACATCCTTGTAGTCATATGTAGAAATTAACCTTTGTTCGAATTGTTTGGGCAATGTATTTCAATTAAAGAAAGAGACAAGAAAAATTCATTGTATCATATTTTGAGTTTATATAGTTCGTTTTTAGTTTTGTTCTTTCAATAAAGCCAATGGAAAGAAGAAATATCTATAATGAAATTTCAAGCAACAAGGAATTAGAGGAAAGAATCATATTGTCAAGATTCTACGAAGTTCAAGAGTTATCATCGACAGTTGAAGACCGAAGACGAAGATGGAGAAAAATAATGAAGACCGAAGACGTTTTTATGGATGCTGTGAGAGTGGTGCTAGCTGCACGTTGAACGGATAACGAGGTAAGTAAGCATATTCCCACCTTTGTTAAGTGGTTGATTTCCTTTCTTAGAGATCGTCAGAAAAATGGGTTTTCAAAAATGATAAAAGATGTGGGTTTTCAAAACAATTCGGAGGGTTTTGCCTTCCTACCATTCAACGTGTCGCGGGATTCTCTCTTCATTCCTACCTGGACACATGTGTGACCCATAAAAAGTTGTTTATTATTGAGAGCAACTTCATAAAACCCTTTCTTGTGAGGCAGAGTCGAGACCTTTGATCACTTCGAACACGAATTTCTTTCGATAAGGGATGGTTATTTCTCTCACTTTTAAGAATGAGATTGTGTTCATTTATGTGTCTAACTTCTTATTACTAGTGTGCAGAATTTCTATGTCTTCTTAGCGCATTGGATGCTATCATTACGGAGAAATAGTAAGTTGGAAAAGTAGGTTTTGTGGGTATATCTCTAGTAAGCCCTCACGAGACTATAACTCGTCCACTAGGGACACCTAGGGGTTCAAAGGATTGTTATTTATGCTAAGAGTAACCGTAGCCTCGACGACACGGAGTTGTATGTATGTTTTAGAATTATTTTGTTTGATTTGCTCGAGGACTAGCAAAGTCTAAGTGTGGGGGAATTTGATAGGTGTTGTAAAACACCTAGATTTATATCAATTTTTTATGTTTTCTTTGCGAGTTTCTTGTAAATTATGTATCTTATGATTGCTTTTGAGTTTTATAGGTGTTTTGGAGTCATTGGAGCGAAAGAAGAGAATTAAGGGCTCAATACATTGCTTGGAGTAATTGGGCATTGCGAAGCTAGCAAACACAACAAGTATCTTGTGGGAAAGAGGAGATTCAGCTAAGGGATTACCACTGGGTGGCCCATATCCATCAGTTAGGTGCCTGAACTCCTCTTACTATAACCAAGCAGAACTATGTAGAGATTTTCAGTCTGATTCTTCTCGACGGACCAAGATGTTGCTGCCAAGCTATTTTATTTTTTCAAGCCGGCATGGGTGGTGCTGGTCAGGGAAGGTTGTATTGGACAACCAGTTCACCGAGAAGAACAAGGAAGAACAGCGCATTGTTCCTGTGAAGTAACGGAAAAATAAAGAGAAGTTTGAATCGAAAAAAATTAGATATGAATAAAGGGGATCTGGGAATTGTTAAATTGATGAGTTCTGGGTTTGTTCTTGAAGAATTGATGGCTCGAGCTGAAAAAGGAAGATGGGTTGTGCTTGTAATCATGGCTTGATAGAGAAATCAAGGGACTGGTGGTTGGAAGTGAAGATGGTGGTCGATTTAGAGTTTGTATGTTCTTGCTGTTGATGGTTTGATCTGTGATGGGAATTATGATTTAGGTTTCAGAAGAATAGCTTCAGGATTTTAATGGTGGAGATTTCGAAATCGAATGAAGAGTTGGAATTCGAGATGGGTTGCACTTGGATATGAGTATGGTGATCGTGGTTGTGGAATTGATGGCTTGGTGATTGTAATTTGAGGTTACTGGGAAGAGATGGCCTGGGTCTGTGCATTGCAGTATTGCAGTTGTGCTGCAGGTGAGTGTTGATGCTATTCAGCTGAGAGATTGCAGAATTATGTTGATGCCATGAAATGAAATGGTTTGCTGGCCTGCAAATGTTCAATTAGAGCTACGAGTAATGAGATTGGCAGGTTTAAGTATGAGGCAATGATGCAGATAAAGAAACAACAAATGCAATTGATAAGATTGTGCTGGATAGGAGTGTATAAGTTGCAGAAATGTGGTCTGTTGCTGGTTGTAACAAACTAAGAAGATCCCGCAGTTGGATGAGATGTTGAGAATGTGCAGGAATTGAGTAGAGGATAAGAATGCCTGAGACTGGTGGTGACTTTGGTTTGTAATGATTGCTGCCGTTCAGTGATGAAGATGAACAAGGAGATGGAGGGAATGATGTCTGTGACGATGGTGTTAGCAGCGGATGAGTTTAAGTTATACAGGGAGAGGAACTCGAGAATTGAAGCTAAGAAAGTTACACAGACTTTGATAGATGGGTTGAGTTCTTGATACAGAAAAGAAAGAAGATGATGCTGATGCCGTCTATGAGATGAGTCAGGAGATGGGTTCGATGTGAATCTTTGATTGTCATGGATCTGTGTATGAATGATTGTCTATGTCGAGGCAGTAGAGCAGTTATGATGTTGTTGCAATGGACTAGGAGGTTTGTGCAAATGGAAGCTAAAATGGGATGGATTTGCTGGTGCTGATGGATTGAGGCAATAGTATTTTGCAGAATTGAACTGGTCAGATGGGATCTGCAGTGACTAAGAAATGAGTACCAGTTGGTTATGAAGTTGGAATTGCAGGTGGTCTGCTGGTGATCAAATGGGTTGGTGGAGTATGTAAAGTGTCTAAATGAGCAGGACATGGCGTGGAAAGGGTTCAGCTGAACTGGAGTTGTGTTTGAAGTGCAGAGATGGTGGTGATTCGGAATGATGCAGTGACTGATGCTGCAGATGAGAAGCTGAGGCTGTTATAGATGAATATTTAGGATGAACGAAGTTGCAGTAATTGTGATGAACAGGTGCGGGCAATAATCTACAGAAGGAGAAGGTGATGCAGTTAATGTTGTAGCTGCAATTTAGCCAAACTACAGGTGCTGGCGAAGCATGGAAGAGCTGGTGCAATGGCTGTGACAAAATTGCAGCAAAATGCAGATGCGAAAGGTGCGTTAGTTGTGTATGAAATAGCAGTGTGCAAGTGGTGTGTAGCTATGGAGATGTTCTTTGCAAGCAGGAATTGGTGTGCAAGTGGGGGCTTTTGAAGTCGCGCAGAATCTGTGCGAAAACGGAGCAGAAATGGCGAGATGATGGTACTAGCCCCGGTTGTCTGATTTCGGAAGTTAAAGTGTGGATTGTAAAGTTTCATTGAATCGTGAAGGGGGTATGAGTCGGATGCAAGAGTTGGCGGCTGGATATATGAGCTACGGTTCGCGCTTTTAGGCACGTTTTCGCAAGAGATAAGGAATTGGTTTGGATGATTCTTGTGAATGTTTGAACTGCAGAGAAGTGGAGTTGAGCTGCTGGAAGTATGCACTTCCTGGTGACAATTTCAGATAACTCACGTGGCTGGAGACAATTTTCCGGTAAAAAATTCCGGCGAGCGGTGACCGGATTCCGGTGATGACGTCAGCAATTCGGAGACCCAGTTTTGGACCCAAGATTTCCAGAGGAGATGTTTAACACATGGGCTTGGTAGATAAATTGGAGACGGGTTTTGAGAAGACTTGACCTACTTTTGGAAAGAGTATCCTTTTGGAATGGGAAAAGCATATAAATAGAAAAGTCTTTCTCTAAACCTAGATATCTCCATTAGGGAGGCTTCTACTTGTTTGCTAGGGTTTCACATGATAGATTCTTCAAAACTCTTTCTATGATGATTTCCAAAAACACAAGTAACTAAGTTTTTATTATTGGTTGAAAATGTAATTGGATTTTGCAACCAAGTTATGATTTTTATGAATTAGTTATCGTTTGATTTCTACGGGTTATAATAATTGCATGATTGATGTATTGCAATATGATTGAATGTTTGTTTAGTTAAGTCTAGAATTGATTGAACTCACAACCATATCTATAGCTAATTTAGGGTTCATCATCGAGCGATAACCTTGAATACCAGTAGCATGATATGATTATAGTTTGTAGTGATACATCCTTGTAGTCATATGTAGAAATTGACATTTGTTCGAATTGTTTGGGCAATGTATTTCAATTAAAGAAAGAGACAAGAAAAATTCATTGTATCATATTTTGAGTTTGTATAGTTCGTTTTTAGTTTTGTTCTTTCAATAAAGCCAATGGAAAGAAGAAATATCTATAATGAAATTTCAAGCAACAAGGAATTAGAGGAAAGAATCATATTGTCAAGATTCTACGAACTTCAAGAGTTATCATCGACAGTTGAAGACCGAAGACGAAGATGAAGAAAAAGAATGAAGACCGAAGACGTTTCTATGGATGCTGTGAGAGTGGTGCTAGCTGCACGTCGAACGGATAACGAGGTAAGTAAGCATATTCCCACCTTCGTTAAGTGGTTGATTTCCTTTCTTAGAGATCGTCAGAAAAATGGGTTTTCAAAAATGATAAAAGATGTGGATTTTCAAAACAATTCGGAGGGTTTTGCCTTCCTACCATTCAACGTGTCGCAGGATTCTCTCTTCATTCCTACCTGGACACATGTGTGACACATAAAAAGTTATTTATTATTGAGAGCAACTTCATAAAAACCTTTCTTGTGAGGCAGAGTCGAGACTTTTGATCACTTCGAACCCGAATTTCTTTCGATAAGGGATGGTAATTTCTCTCTCAACTTTTAAGAATGAGATTGTGTTCATTTATGTGTCTAACTTCTTATTACTAGTGTGCAGAATTTCTATGTCTTCTTAGCGCATTGGATGCTATCATTACGGAGAACTAGTAAGTTGGAAAAGTAGGTTTTGTGGGTATATCTCTAGTAAGCCCTCACGAGACTATAACTCGTCCACTAGGGACACCTAGGGGTTTAAAGGCTTGTTATTTATGCTAAGAATAACCGTAGCCTCGACGACATGGAGTTGTATGTATGTTTTAGATTTATTTTGTTTGATTTGCTCGAGGACTAGCAAAGTCTAAGTGTGGGGGAATTTGATATGTGTTGTAAAACACCTAGATTTATATCAATTGTTTATGTTTTCTTTGCGAGTTTCTTGTAAATTATGTATCTTATGATTGCTTTTGAGTTTTATAGGTGTTTTGGAGTCATTGGAGCGAAAGAAGAGAATTAAGGGCTCAATACATTGCTTGTAGTAATTGGGCATTGCGAAGCTAGCAAACACAACAAGTATCTTGTGGGAAAGAGGAGATTCACTAAGGGATTGTCACTGGGTGGCCCATATCCATCAGTTAGGTGCCTGAACTCCTCTTACTATAACCAAGCAGAACTATGTGGAGATTTTCAGTCTGATTCTTCTTGACGGACCAAGATGTTGCTGTCAAGCTCTTTCATTCTTTCAACCCGGCATGGGTCGTGCTGGTCAGGGAAGGTTGTATTGGAGAACCAGTTCATCGAGAAGAACAAGGAAGAACAGCTCATTGTTGCTGTGAAGTAACGGAAGAATAAGAGAAGTTTGAATCGAAAAAATCAGATATGAATAAAGGGGATCTGGGAATTGTTAAATTGATAAGTTATGGGTTTGTTCTTGAAGAATTGAGGGCTCGAGCTGAACAAGGAAGATGGGTTGTGCTTGTAATCATGGATTGACAGAGAAATCAAGGGACTGGTGGTTGGAAGTGAAGATGGTGGTCGATTTAGGGTTTGTATGTTCTTGTTGTTGATGGTTTGATCTGTGATGGGAATTATGATTTAGGGTTTAGAAGAATAGCTTCAGGGTTTTAATGGTTGAGATTCCGAAATCGAATGAAGAGTTGGAATTTAAGATGGGTTGCACTTGGATATGAGTATGGTGATCGTGGTTGTGGAATTGATGGCTTGGTGATTGTAATTTGAGGTTACTGGGAAGAGATGGCCTGGGTCTGTGCATTGCAGTATTGCATTTGTGCTGCAGGTGATGTAGCTCTAGTGTTGATGCTATTCAGCTGAGAGATTGCAGAATTATGTTGATGCCATGAAATGAAATGGTTTGCTGGTCTTCAAATGTTCAATTGGAGCTGCGAGTATTGGGATTGGCAGGTTTAAGTATGAGGCAATGATGCAGATAAAGACACAACAAATGCAGTTGAGAAGATGGTGCTGGATAGGAGTGTATAAGTTGCAGAAATGTGGTTTGTTGCTGGTTGTAACAAATTAAGAATATCCCGCAGTTGGCTGAGATGTTGAGAATGTGCAGGAATTGAGTGGAGGATAAGAAGGCCTAAGACTGGTGGTGACTTTGGTTTGTAATGATTGCTGTCGTTCAGTGATGAAGATGAACAAGGAGATGGAGAGAATGATGTCTGTGAGGATGGTGTTAGCAGCGGATGAGTTTGAGTTATACAGGGAGAGGAACTCGAGAATTGAAGCTAAGAAAGTTACACAGACTTTGATAGATGGGTTGAGTTCTTGATACAGAAAAGGAAGAAGATGATGCTGATGCCGTCTATGAGATGAGTTAGGAGAAGGGTTCGATGTGAATCTTTGATTGTCATGGATCTGTGTATGAATGATTGTCTCTGTCGAGGTAGTGGAGCAGTTGTGATGCTGTTGCAATGTACTAGGAGGTTTGTGCAAATGGAAGCTAAAATGGGATGGATTTGTTGGTGCTGATGGATTGAGGCAATAGTATTTTGCAGAATTAAATTGGTCAAATGAGAGCTGCAGTGACTAAGAAATGAGTACCAGTTGGTTATGAAGTTGGAATTGCAAGTGGTCTGCTGGTGATCAAATGGGTTGGTGGAGTATGTAAAGAGTCTAAATGAGCAGGACATGGCGTGGAAAGGGTTCACTGAACCGGAGTTGTGTTTGAAGTGCAGAGATGGTGGTGATTCGGAATGATGCAGTGACTGATGCTGCATATGAGAAGCTGAGGCTGTTATAGATGAATATTTAGGATGAACGAAGTTGCAGTAATTTTGATGAACATGTGCGGGCAATAAGCTACAGAAGGAGAAGGTGATGCAGTTAATGTTGTAGCTGCAATTCAGCCGAACTACAGGTGCTGGCGAAGCATGGAAGAGCTGGTGCAATGGTTGTGACAAAATTGCAGCTGCAGTGCGAAAGGTGCGTTAGTTGTATATGAAATAGCAGTGTGCAAGAGGTGTGTAGCTATGGAGATGTTGCTGCGGCAGGAATTGGTGTGCAAGGGGCGCTTTTGAAGTCATTAAATCGTGCGAAACGAGAGCAGAAATGGCGAGATGATGGTACTAGCCCCGATTGTCGGATTTCGGAAGTTAAAGTGTGGATTGTAAAGTTTCATTGAATCGTGAAGGGGGTATGAGTCGGATGCAAGAGTTGGCGGCTGGATATATGAGCTACGGTTCGCGCTTTTAGGCACGTTTTCGCAAGCGATAAGGAATTGGTTTGGATGATTCTTGTGAATGTTTGAACTGCAGATAAGTGGAGTTGAGCTGCTGGAAGTATGCACTTCCTGGTGACAATTTCAGATAACTCAGGTGGTTGGAGACAATTTTCCGGTAACAAATTCCGGCGACCGGTGACCGGATTCCGGTGATGACGTTAGCAATCCGGTGACCCAGTTTTGGACCCAAGATTTCCAGAGGAGATGTTTAACACATGGGCTTGGTAGATCAATTGGAGACTGGTTTTGAGAAGACTTGACCTACTTTTGGAAAGAGAATCCTTTTGGAATGGGAAAAGCATATAAATAGAAAAGTCTTTCTCTAAACCTAGATATCTCCATTAGGGAGGCTTCTACTTGTTTGCTAGGGTTTCACATGATAGATTCTTCAAAACTCTTTCTATGATGATTTCCAAAAACACAAGTAACTAAGTTTTTATTATTGGTTGAAGATGTAGTTGGATTTTGCAACCAAGTTATGATTTTTATGAATTAATTTTCTCTCAATATTATCGTTTGATTTTTATGGGTTATAATAATTGCATGATTGATGTATTGCAATATGATTGAATGTTTGTTTAGTTAAGTCTAGAATTGATTGAACTCACATCCATATCTATAGCTAATTTAGGGTTCATCATCGAGCGATAACCTTGAATACGAGTAGCATGATATGATTATGGTTTGTAATGATACATCCTTGTAGTCATATGTAGAAATTGACCTTTGTTCGAATTGTTTGCGCAATGTATTTCAATTACATTGATTAGCCTATTTATGAAACTTAATGCTCTTGGGAATTGAACTTAATTAGCTCAAGGCGTTAGGTTATTCTTTAGGTAGAATACACATACGCAGCTCTAATGTGTGTGTTGATGAACTTAGGAAATATACGGAGTATTCTTGCAATAAGGTATTCTAGGGCTTTTGATGATAGCGAGATTAAATACAAATTATAATCATACATTCAAAACTTGTTTTCAATTGAAGATGAAACCTAATATTTTCACATCCTTGATTTGCGTGTTTACTTTTTATTATTTTGCCTTTATTTTATTTTAGTTTATAAAAATCAGAAAACCCCCCTTGTTACTTTTAGGAAACCGAAACATATTGACAACCTACACCTCTCTGTGGGAACGATCCTTTCTTGCCCTTGCTATATTATATATTTTGAGTAGTGAGAAAGTGAGAAAGTGTAATTTATTTTTGACGCCTACAACAGCGATCATTAATCCAAAGAATTGTGTTGATGCCGATCTACTCAATTAATCAATCCAATCTACCACAAGGATAAACCGATTATTAATTGATCCTCTTTTAACGAAACAAGTATTGTGCACACCAAAGATTATAAACCCAAGTCGATCTTCAATATCTTCTTTGTCTTCAAATCTTCTTAAATCTTCAATAAAAACCGCACACAATCACTTGAATCTCTTGTGATCAATCACGCATTTAACGGAGTCTTGTTAACAATGGATTATCACAAGATCGTATTTAGAACTAACAACAGTCTAAAGATCCCTGTCGAAACTCTGAACTAGTTTTGAGTGAATCTTATATCAGAATAGAAGATTCTCAAGCATAAACAAACTAGGTGCAATCAGATTTCAACCACCATTAGTCAATCAAATCAATCGAACACAAAAGATAAACCGCAATTATCTAGTTTCCCACCAACGGTACACGCTAGAGCTTCTCAATCCCAAATAAGACTTTAAACCGAGCTAGTAAGAGATTTCGCCTAATTAGGTTACTCTCCTCTCCGAATAGGCGGCTACACCAGTAACAACAACAAAATAGGAAGTCTGTTGTTACGAAGGATTAGTTTGCAAGAAAGGCAAACTTCAAGTATTTATAGACAAGGAAGTTTGGACACCAAGGAATTTCCAAAACCGAAAATATTCTCAAGATATTCATTAAAGCACAAATTCGGTTTCCATAATTCCCGAAAATGCTCTGTCCAAAAATAATGATCGAAATCTCTTGGAAAATCTAATTAGTAAATGCACATTACTAATTCTTATATTTCCCTACAAAATGAAATTAATAACCTTAATTAAAAGATTCTTAACTTACTTATGTTTCGATCCTGGGATTCTCTTCCCTTAGCTATTAAGGAATAACTTTGAACAATTAAAGAAATAAACATTCACAACACGTGTCCAAAGTATGTCGACATCCTTACTTTGTAAGTTCTCACACTTACAACCTTGAAACCGATTTTCCACACTTCCAAACAAGTTTAGAATTGGTTCATCTGACTTTCAAGAACTATGCGATTAATCAAACAAACATTCAATCACAATCATGGGTTTAACGGTTCTACCAGAACAAGTTTCGGTTCTACCTTCCATGTGAGTACTGTGCATATTCACACTAGCTTTCCAAAATTCGGTTGACTAGGTTATAGGATCGGTTCCCCACATATATATGGTATCTAACTTATATGTGTTGCATATGTCCATAGGATCGGTTCCCCTTTGCCTAAAAACGTGTTGCACATGTCCATAGGATTGGTTCCCCTTTCTGATATAAACCTTATTGCACCACATACAAGGGTCGTTTCCCCTTTGTGATGTACTGAACCTCTTACTAGGATCGGTTCCCCTTTCCCATATTTGGTCAGACATAAAATCACAAACCCGATCATACCATCTCAGGCGATTACTTAAGATCGATTTCACTAATAAAAGTCATACCAATACATAAGTCATGCCTTTGTGAATAGTTCTACCAAGAACACAAATAAGTTGTGAGCGGTTATACTCAATCACAAATATTGGTTGTTCATAAGATATGCAATGAATAACAAAACCAATAACACCTGGCAATTTCCTTTTCGGTTCACAAACAAGTTTATGAACTTACTTTCTTAGAACACATGTAAAACATTGTTCCCTAGGATGAAATCCTCACCTCATACCCATACATAATCATAATAACATTCAAATGATTATGGCGATGTCTTATCTACAAAGTTTAATGGTTAAGCAATAAACCTCGTATTGTATTCCTTAATACTATGTCTATCTAGAGTTCAAATATGCTTCGCAGTTTTGTTTTCAATATGCACGACTTGAAAGATACGTTAGGGAATGAAACAGTTCAAGTCAAATATCACTAACCTCAAGTGGAAGGATGATTGTTGTCGTTGTAGCTCCTTGCTTCTTAACATCTTCAAGACTTCGCAATACTTGTAATGTCTCGTATCCTAATACTTTCAAGCTAACCTATACGAAGTTGACTCTAGTACATAATCAAGCGACTCTTAGCATGAGTTTTGGTTCACTAAAATATGACAACCAAACTTGACATACCAACGCTTGGTGGGTTCAACCGATCCATGCTCTAACAATAATGATCAGGCACTTCATTAAGAGCTGCACCAAGACCTTTGTTCCCAGTGTATTTCTACGATTTGGACACTCATTAGCAAAATAACCAAAACCTTTACACTTGAAGCATTGTGGCATGTCCTCGTTATCAGTATCGTCAGTATCATTATTTTTAGGAGGAACACGATTATGTGGTTTAACTGATGACTTAGGTTTATCTCTAGTGAACTGTTTACTTCTCTTCAAAAGAAGATCTCTAAACTGTCTTGTGATCGGAGTGACTGAGTTATCAAGATCTTCATCTGACGAATCAGTCATAATAGGATCATCCATAGAGGTGCCAACATTTTTTACTTTTATCAAGTAATTTTGTCTTCTTTTGTGCTTTGAAAGCAATATCCTTTCCAGATTTGGATACATGCTCATGATCAAAGATCTTTAACTTCCCAATAAGAGTATTTCTGGAAACCGTATAAAGGTTATTTCCCTCAACTATGGCATGTTTCTTAGAATCGTATCTGGTTGGCAACGATCTGAGAATTTTCATCACAATGTCCTTTTCAGGAATAGTCTTACCCAATGCAAAAGATGCATTAACAATTTCAGACACTTTGTGATTAAACTCATCAAATGAATCTTCATTAGCCATACGAAGGTTTTCCCAATCATAATTTAGGTTTCGAAGCCTAGCTTCCTTTTCAGAGGTATTCCATTCGAATACAGTTTCTAAGATATCCCAGGCTTCTTTAGACTTAGTGCACGTAGTTACGGTGCTTAAGATCTGGGGTAATGGCATGTATGATAGCATTTAACCCATCAAAATTTTGCTTTGCAGCAAGAATTTCGTCTGGTTCATATCTACCAATATCCTTTGGAACAATTACATCCCCTTCTGCAACAACCGGAGGATCATAGCCATTAACAACACGGACCCATGTTTGAAATCACGAGCTTGAAGAAAATCACGCATAGCAATTTTCAACCATGAGTAATTTGAGTCATCGAAGACTGGTGGTACGTTTATAGAGATAGCACTTCTGTCCATAGAGTCAGATCGCTACAAACACAGACTTATAAGGTCCTAAACGTGTTTGCCTGCTCTGGTACCAATTGAAAAAAGCGGGGGTCTAACAACCACACCCAATATTTCGCATAGCAATCTGTATGGACTAACTCCAATATAATTCTGAGAGCACCAACTAATAAAGCGAGCTCAATCAAGAAATATATCAAAGAGTTATATCTCTGTTTGACAATGCAATCAACAAATCAAACAGATAGAAATCCGTGAACCTGATTATTATGTGAAACAACTTGAACGGTACCAAAAACCAATATTCAAGTGTCAATCAATTTATATCAACAACCAAAGGTTGGATTATCTAATTGATTGAACTACGCACAACCTGTGATATTTCAATTATATAAACAAATATAATGCGGAAAAGAAATAACACAGACACCAGAAATTTTGTTAACGAGGAAACCGCAAATGCAGAAAAACCCCAGGTCCAGATTTGAACACCACACTGTATTAAGCCGCTACAGAAATTAGCCTACTCCAAGTTAACTTCGGACTGGAATGTAGTTGATCCCTAACCAATCTTACACTGATCAAGGTATAGTTGCGTTCCTTACGCCTCTTGAACCACGCCGGATTCTGCGCACTTGGTTCCCTTAGCTGATCTCACCCATAACTAAGAGTTGCTACGACCCAAAGTCGAAGACTTGATAAACAAATTTGTATCACAAAGAAAAGTCTATTGAATAGATAAATTTGTCTCCCACATATATACCTACAAGGTTTTGTTCCGTCTTTTGATAAATCAAGGTGAACAGGAACCAATTGATAAACCGAACTTATATTCCCGAAGAACAACCTAGTATTATCAATCACCTCACAATAATATTAATCGATTAACGAAACAAGATATTGTGGAATCACAAACGATGAGACGAATATGTTTGTGACTACTTTTTAATCTTGTCTATCGGAGAATAAATCTTGAGCAAATCTTAAAGAAGACAATACTCAATCACAATAGAAAACAGCAAGATCAGAACACGCAACTACAGAGAAATAGTTGGGTATGGCTTCACAATCCCAATGAATTCTTTAAGTCATTAACCTACTGGGTTTTAGAAAAAACCTAAGGTTAAAGGAGAATCGACTCTAGTCGCAACTAGTATCACACAGGAGGTGTGGGGATTTGGTTCCCAGTTGCTAGCGTTCTCCTTTATATAGTCTCCAAATCAGGGTTTGCAATCAATGCTACCTTGGTAACAAAGCATTCAATATTCACCGTTAGATGAAAACCTGATTAGATTCAAGCTAATATCTTTCAACCGTTAGATAGAACTTAGCTTTTTATACACAAATGAAATGTACCAACATTTAGATAAAGGTAACCGTACCTAAACGTGTACACTTAGTTGGTTCAACAATAGTTTACTGAGGTTAGCCATATGAACACTTTCATATCAACCTTATTCATCTTTATCACAACTAGTTCAAATGACTCAAATGAAACTAGTTAGAAAATGGTTCAATTGTTTATATTCTCATAGAAGTATACAAGACACAATTGAAGCAAAATCGATTTTGATTCACTCGAATCATTTCATGAACATTATAGCCACGGTTTGCAAAAGATTGCATCCTTAATCTATATATATATTAGTTCATGAACAAACCGATTTTAGAACATAACCTACTCAAGTATGCAAACGTGTACGCATACTTAAGTAGCCGGACTAAGTTTGGTTTTGCCAGTACACGAACGTGTACGCATACCATAGTACACTTCCAAACTCCAGCAGAAATTCACGGAACATGAACTTCCGCCAGTACGCGTGCGTGTACGCATACTTAGTTCCGGACTTCCATCAACCAACCAGTACGCGTATGGGTACGCATACCATGGTTCCCGGACTTGGACTTCCACAAATATGAATACACACACTATGTTTATATCCAATCATGGTTACATGTTCTAAACTCCCATTTCAATCTTTAAAACATTCTTAGAAGACGACAATAGATGTCTCACACAACTATTAGCTCCACAGCAATTTTCAAGTGATCGAATGATCAATACGAAACATTCCTAGTCTATACTAAATGATTGTATCACACAAATCATGTAAGATATTACAAGGCGTTTTCACATGATCATCTTTTGACTTTCGTCAGGAATAAAAGATGAACTTGGTTAAAGCGAAAGCTTACCAACACATATTTCGAGAAATAGATAAGCGAGATAAACTCGGCTCGAAATATCAAATGTGTATAATCGAAGTCTATATAGCTATACGAATTTTGTCTCAAATAGGAGATAGAGTAGATAGACTTTTGAGTGATAGATGAGTTTAAGTCTCCACATGCCTTTTGTTGATGAAGTTCCACAAGCTCCCCTTAGTAGTTCTTCGTCTTCAATAGATGAACGTCGTGAAGTTTAATGCTCAACTACACTTTCTATCCTAATCCGAGACTTAGATATAAGTAGACTAGAAATCAAGACTTATAGTTTTGGCTACTAAACTTGACAAACATGCTTGAGATAGCAACGCTTGCGAGTTCGACCGAGCAGTGTGTACTGAAGTTGTTGTATTATCTCGACTCTCCATAAAATATTATGGTGTGTTTGGGCACCCTCGTCTTTTCATATGGTAAATTAAACTGCGTATGCTACTTAAAGATTCATTTGAGAGTTTTTGATACTTATTTGTCTAAATATGCGGGATGATTTTGGCTCTGGAACCAAACTGAAGTTTTAGCTCCTATGTATGTCGATGACAACCTTCCCAAGTGTGTTAACAGTCTTTTTGACATTGATGGGAATTGGTACATTAATATCATTCAAAAATACATAGATACCTCTTTTCATAACACAATTAGATCAATTACTCATAATACAAATGAAAATGATAGGATTAGATGGCTTTCAACAACATCTGGAGAAGTAATAACTGAGTCAGTCTACAGATTCCTCTCTATCTATAGAGAAGATAAAGATAAAACAATATTTTGGAATCTTAATTCCATGCCTAAAGTTAATATTTTTGTTGAAAAAACTGTTTTTGTTGGACATAAAATAGCTAAAATGTAAAAAATGCTAACCACTACTGCTCTCTTTGCAATTGTGAGCATTATAAAATGCACATTTTTGTTAATTTTTCCTTCACTAGAGTCATCTAGGATTCTTTGTATTATAGTCTATTTTATAATATTAATGCTCTCAATGGTATTTCTCTGGTTCAAGAACCGGATGAATAATACTGCTTTTAAAAATAAGTATAATAAAATTTATTTATTATTTGGTCTGTTTGGAAATACAGGAATAAAATCATCTTTGGTAAAATTATGCCAGACACTATAAAACTAATTGAATCAATTAACTTATCCAATAAGAATAATACCACTGTTAGGCCTAATCCAAAAAGAATTGACAATACTAGACAAAAAGTTTTGATTGGTTCATATATTTTGATGCCTCCTATTTGGATACTGACTTCACTATGGGTTACGCAATATCTGTTATGGGCAAAACATGACATAGAAGAAACTGTGGAGTAGGTTGTAATTGGCCATCTTACCCTCTGGAAGCGAAGCAAAAACAGGTTTTGGGGCTCTAAGATGGATGAAGGAGATGAGTCTTACCAACTGATGTGTCTTGAATGATTGTACCAAAACTTTGGGAATATAGTGAATGAAGACTCAACTCAAGAAAACCAGCCTTGGAGAGCTCATATTAGCATCACATATGCAAAATTTCCTTTCTTTCATGCAATTCGGTGTGTTTTAAGTTCAAAAATAGGAGGATCCTAGACTTCGGAGATAAACTTGCTAAGGAAGTTAGATAAGAGGAGTATAAAGTTTTTCACCACTAAATATTTATCAAATGTTGAGAAACTTAATTTTTTGAAAGGGCTTGTTAGAGCACTTGGTTGAACCCGCCAATCATTGGTATGTCAAGGTTGGTTATCATATTTTAGAATCAAAACTCAAAGTCGCTTGATTAGATTATTAGATTCAACTTCGCTAGGTTAGACTAGGAAGTCTAGAAATGTTGAGACATACACGTATTACTCTAAAAAACCTAGGATTATGAAGACGTATCGACATCAACGAAGACATCATCCTTCTACTGGAGGTTAGTAATACAAGATTTGACTTGTTTCTATTTATACATACGTTACATTCAAGTCGTTTAGATTGAAAACATAACATGCAAATTATATATATGAAACTATAGTATTAGAGACTTGATCATCTCATTGTGATCAAAGTGTCAAGGAAGAATATACAATTTGTTTTACAACTTAGGTATATTGAATTACAAAATATAACGTTTGAACTTCGTAATTGCGACATAGATATAATCTTTGTAACTTGTTACTAGATTGTGTAATGAACTTTGGATTGATTTCATTCCTAGAAAACTATGTTCAATTACATGAGTTTAAGGAAGTAGACTTCAAACTTGTTTCGTAGTTGGAAAGAAATTAATGGATTGGTGATCCGGTTACTATTTGGATTTGTAGATCACTATGCTTTGGGGATCTGTAGCAGGACTGATCCCTATTAGGGATCTCTAGCATAACCTATCCATACCTATTGGGGACCTCTAGCAGAATCGATCCCAATGGAAAAACTTATTTCCGAACTCACCTACAATTTAGGGCTTGTGTGATTTTGGAAGT
Organism: Papaver armeniacum; assembly: GCA_023531295.1. NCBI lineage: Eukaryota > Viridiplantae > Streptophyta > Magnoliopsida > Ranunculales > Papaveraceae > Papaver > Papaver armeniacum. The sequence continues at coordinate 199,048 of JAJJWW010014434.1, forward strand.
TGGGTTTGCAAAATAGGAAAGTTCACGATGCCGACATTGTCAGTAACTTGAACATGTATATAAATCTTATCTTTTATTGTTCAAAGATATTCCTTGATACTCAAGGTGAGATCCCAAACCGAAATGTTTGAGAATCTTTTTGTTAAGATTTTCGATATATATGTTTTGTTTTTCTAGCAAAAAAAAAACATATATCTGGAGGGCATATTAGTTAAGTATCTTGCATGCTAGCTAATAGAGCAGTTGTAACCCAATAGGGATTTGGGTATGACACTTGCATATTGGTTGGAATTAGAAAACAAAAAGAAGTGTTTATTCGATATTTTGATAATATTTTTGGTTATGGAAATTCCTTGGTGCCCAAACTACTTTGGTCGATAAATAGTGAAGTTTGTTCTTCTTACAAACTTAGCTCGAGGCAGGCTGACAACTTCATTTGTTGTCACTGATGTATCTTGTAATACCCTGTATTTTTATTTACCATTTCGGGTCGGGTTATACCCTGTAGCTTGTTATTTAGGTTCTTGTTCCTTAACCTTAGCCTAGGTGGGGTTGCTTGAACTAGGAAAGCTATGGGTGGAAATAGAATCACTTAATTTATTTTAGTAAATAGATAAATCAAGAGAAAATGAAAAGATAAACAAAATATTAAATTTGTATATTAATGCTAGTTTTAATATTGTATTAATATAGGTTTTACAATTATAATTAAAATTAGGAGTTAGAGGTTAGAAAAGAAAAGGCTAGGAGAATAAGAAGGAGATGTAGCTAAATTTTTTTTAGAGAAGAAGAGTATGGAGAATCAAGATGATCAATTGAATTAAGGTAGAATGCTAAACCCTTTCTCTTTTGGTGTTTTTCTTCATGGGTTTTCTTGTATGATTTTGTATTGTTAGGTTTCATAAATTTATTTGCATAATTATGTACATTGGATTGATGATCAAGATTCTTATTTTGATAGATAACATGATTGGTTATTACTGATTAAAATTGGAGAATAATCCACCGTAAATTCACCGTTGAATTTTTCTTGAAATTTGGATTATGATTTCTGAAAATTCTGTGTAGTTTCTCTTTATCATGTTTTTACCTGATTTAGGTAACCTTAATTGTGTTAAAATGAGTTGTGATCTTAAAGAACGTTATAGATGTGTATGTTATCTTTCATTGTGAGTTAGATTTGCTCAATTTGATGTTATTATGAATTTTCCATTAATTGTTTGGTAATAACATGTAATATGCCCAGTTTTTAGGTTTTCATTATAAATTGAACATCTTTTGTTTGAACCGTTGGGTTAATGTGGATTCTTGATATGTTGTATATTATTGATTCATCTATGTCCTTATAAAGTTTGAAGATGATCAGATAAAGTTATTACCACGGAACATATAATGTAATACTAGTAGAGGGCACGTGTGTTGCATGTGAGTTGGATGTCACAGAATATATAAGAAAAATAGCACATGAATCACTTTTTTCCTGAGAATTTGAATAATCGATGAAAAGACCAAAAAAATTACAATCAAAATGTTCCAAAAATGTATCATCACAACAAAAGAGTTAAATGTTCGAAAAATTACACAAAGACAACATCCAATCGAATCAAACTCGTAGGGATATTGCAGGTAATACAGTAAGACCTTACCTGCTTACCAGCACCCTGAAATTTGACTTGTTCCCAGGCTTTCAAAAAATCTAAGATTTGAGTAGGCTTTACCCAAATCCAACCATAACTTGTTCCATACTAATAACGCTTTTAGTGTTCTTTTCAGAGATAACTATAAACAACTTCAATTATAGTTTTGAAATGGGCTAGCACATCTTTCTTACCCAGATTGTTGCATGGTTATTCCCGCTTCTTTGATAGCATGATCAAGTTCAGGGCTGTTGGCATGTGAGAAACTGAAAATTACTGGGTGGGCTACCTCGAGGTAAATCACTCATGGGATTAGTAGAGGTAGAGATCAAAAAAGAAAAAAAAAATACAAAAAGCCAACAGATTTGTAAAACCATATTTCAAACATGATGAGCATAGTTCAAATATAAGACCTTTTCCAACAGATTTGGCTTGGCCAAGGAATCCGATAGAGCACCAAGTTCCTACTACTTAAGCTGTCAGGACTATTATCACAATGGGCAGCCCCAAAAATCACCAACAGCAAGCACGTCTGCGTCATTGGAAGGAGCATCAAGTCACCAGGGATGAACTTGGCTTTTGGGTCCTTGTAGCTTCCGCAAGTTGAGATTTTGTTCCCAACATGTAAATCAATGTCAACTAAAAGGCGAAATGTGGCTCTAGAGCTAATCCGATCTCGAGGAGGGAGGTGAGTTACCGATGACAACTCCTTGGCCATAGACCAGTACATCAAGATCTTTGAAAATCCCACTTACCTCACCATCTGGTTTTGTCTCTCTTGGATACCTTGTTCCTGTTATTCAATGATCGCTCCATTGGAAACATCTCACCGTCCAACATAAATTCATTGGATTTTCCATCTTACAACTGTTAACAAAGATTTCTCGAAGTCTTCCTAGAAGAAAAAATACATGAAAAAGTTACCACTCGTTCTCAAGAAAAAGATGCATGCACCAGATCAGTTTCAAGGATTGATTAGGAAGCTGGATGATATCTTTTATTCTGTCTCTTCAAGAACAAGCATAAATATTGTTCATAAGAATAAGAAGGTTAATGTTTTTAAGCTAAAGATGAAAGTTTGCTGGGAAAAGAGATGACCGTATCATTCAAAGGCCATGATGCGTTTAGAAAATTCACCATAGTTTCTACCTACCTAATAAGTTCTCAAGATGCGTGACAATCATGTATTCAAAGTTTATTTTTGACACACAGAGAGCCACTACCTCCATGTAAGTTCTTTGTAGAGTAATCAAGCAAATTCAAACAAACCTGTACCTTGCATTTCCAATTTCTTCTCTGGAGATAGTTTGATATAGTCCTAGGATGGTGTATATTTATTCCTCCCAGTAAGACTACTTTCTAGGATGGCATATACTAAACTCTTCTTAAAACTTGTTTCCACACTCTTTCATTATCTACGACTACACATAAGCGTACAAAGAATAATGAGCACAACAATGGATACCTTGGTAAGGTTAGTTTCTTGTTTGTTGCTATTTATATTGGGTTCAACATCATTACCCATAACATGTACAATGTCCACCACCGTCACCAGTAAACTGCGAGGCCACCGAATACACACTTTATAACTCACAATGTGTATGGAATGGCCGGAAACAGTGTCGACGGCCAAATAATCTACTCAAAACAGGAAGAACTACGATTAGCTATTGCTAAAGCAAATCAAAAGAAAACTAAAAAGTAAATATCATAGCCGATTTCCATTATATAATCCCGAAGCTGGCATACCAATAACAAAATTGTCAACAGACTTTGTTCTTATGAGTCCTGTTAAGGTGCAATTCATGAATTAAGGTTGATGTTACAAAGTATTACCGTTAGTTGATTCTCCATATATGGAAGGACTAAAGTAAATTGCTCCAAATTCTGACATAGGAAATGAGTTAGTTTCTCTGGCTGACCATCTAGAACCAATATGCCAATACAAATACCACTTTATTAGAAACAATCTCATTAAAATTTAACAAAAAAAAAACTGAAAATGAGCACAAAGTAACTTACTTTGCAATGCTCCCCATAGCTGCCCTCTCCGACTTTTTGCACATGAAAAACACTTCAACTGACTAAAGGTATTAGGTGAATTGCAGAAGATACCCGTAGTGAACTTACCAAAACCCGAAAATCCATCTTCCACTTCACATAGCCGTCTTCAAAAATTCCGCGTTATTTGAGTTCTCTTAGAGTTGTCTCCACTTAAGTTGGCTCTAATACTCTAATGACTTACATCAGGACCCAAAAATTCCCCTCAAATGAAATGGAATTCTTTGAGGCATTTCTACAAATAGTTATCATGCATTAGTATGGCAAAATGGAACCTTAAGAAAAATACCGTCCTAGTTCTATAAAAATATCTCAAAAAGAATTGTTGTAAAAAACATTGACATGTGAGTTGGATTCATATTGAATACAGAATAAGAGTAAAACTTCATGGAGTGCAAGTGCAAAGAGAAAAGCATACATAAATTATACCTTGGTTTTGAGATTTCCCCTTTCTGCAAGAAGAAATTGAGAAGAAGAAACAGAGCTCTTTGTTTACATTTCAAGGATTGTTTCTAGAATATGCTAATAGGTCAGGTGAATAATATGAGGTTGAGAGAGAAACTGAGAGGGATTTGAAATTTGAATTGTTTCTCGAAATATGAAGTCAAGTATTCGTAGTGTGACATTAAAAATTTGACCTTAAATTATTTTCCATTATGCGTTGTATGCGTGGGTGTTTTTGTAAAAATCCCTAAATAGCCTCTTTGCATTATAATAGTAAAGATGGCTGCAGTTAACTTGTTTGCATAAATGCTTGAAAGAAATTCATGTTGTTAAGCCATGGTTTCTTGTGAAAATGATTTATAAAAGGAAATGAGTTCATGTTTTACCGTTATATGGAACATGTTTCATGCTAACGGCGGGTAATGATCCCCGATAGTTACATGGATAATGATCCCAATGGGAACTTGTATTTCCCGACCATCGATGAAGGTTGTCCGTGCCGGTAAATGATAGGTGGATGTATGAACCAAGGTTTTCGTACCGTGAACGAAACGGGTAATGATCCACGAGAGCAGATGGGTATGATCCCCATAGGAACTTTTGTTCCTGACCATCGATGGAGGTTGTTCGTGCTGATAAACGATAGGTGGGTGTACAAACCAAGGTTTTCGTACCGTGAACTCATGGTTTCTCTGTGACTATATTAATACGTGAATAAATGTGTTGAATCATTGATGAATGACTTGTTCACAATTATTTTGGTATTGTAAACTCATGGTTTCTCTGTGACTATATTAATACGTGAATAGATGTGTTGAATCATCGATGAATGACTTGTTGACAATTATTTTGGTATTGTAAACTCATGGTTTGTTGGTGATAATGTTAATATGTGAATGATGTGTTGAAACTTAAATTGATGATTTGTTGATAATAATATTAATGTTGTGAACTCATAGACTGAATTCTAGATTGGACAATTTATTGAAAACATTGTTGGTATTGTGATTGTTGAATATATCATTGATTCGTTGAAGTTGTAATGTGTTTCTTGTTATATGTTTTTCCTTGACAAAATGATTATGTTTGCGCATCTTTAGAGAATGGGGGTGCATTCTATTGAGTTGTCATCTCACCCCAATTGACATTCCTTGCAGATTTATTAGAGTTGCGCAGCAGAAGCTAAGAATGAGTAGCTTGGTGATTGAATTGTTTACTTGTATTTATTTGAAGTGTAAATCGATATCAAATGTTTCACATATAATATTGGTAAGGATAAATTTAGACTTAAGAAATGATGTTTTTCCTATTGATTAATTTTGATATATTAAATAAAAAATAATTTTTTTTAAGTCTCTTTCAGACACGTAACGCTTCGAGTTCGGATCTCCATATGGGTTTGACTCTGGTCCGGAAATCGGGTTGTTACATAGCTGACTATTAATATTACTTGTAGTATGACGGTACCTTTGTAGTACAGTGATAAAGTCAATAGGTGATGATACCAGTGACCTGAGTTCGAAACTCGCTAGCATCAAATTCTTTGTCGATCAAAAAAATATTACTTGTAGTATTATATTGGAGAGGAGAGTTACCTAATTAGGCAAAATCTCTTATATTTGCTAGTTTAAAGACTTTTGTGGGATCAAGAAACGTCTAGATAATACCTTTGATGGGAAACTATAATTTTAATTGTTATTTAGTTTTTGATTATTGATTTGATTGAGTAACGGTTGTTAAACCTTGATTGCACCTAGTTTGATTATTCTTGAGAGCATTCTCTTCTAAAATTCAACTCAAATCGGTGGGTAAGAAAGATAATGATTCATTGATTTCGAATATGAAAACCGATTATCAATTAGAATTAAGGATAAATAGATATATTGAAATTCGATCAAGAACCCTGGTGAAAATAACAAAAGTTTTTCGAATTTTTAATCTCAAAAACGATATTAACATGAGATTAGTTTATAATATCTAGCTCAGATTATGAGTTCATCAAGAAATTACCATTGAAATCACAATTCTAAAAGTTTCGAAGTCACACAATGAGTTTTCAAAAATTTGAATTCTAAATCCGTAGCTTAATAATTTTGACGGAATTAAAAGTGATAAGGAGAAGCAAATTATCTTTTGAGTCGTTTATTGATGATTCTCATAGACATTTTCCATCAGGTTCAATAACTTAATTTCGATGGTATTGAAAGTGATAAGGAGAAGCAAATTAAAAGTGATACGGAGAAGCAAATTATCTTTGGAGTCGTTTATTGATGATTCTCGTAGACTCTCTCCATCAGATTCATTTGTTGATGATTTTTATGTACTTCTCTTTTCGATTTTGAATTAATCTTCCACAATTGGTAGCGCTAGAGACGAACTTGTTTTGAAATTATTTGAATGTCTTTTTAATTCTCAAAATAATGTTTGGGGATCTGTAGATGATGAATTTTTGGCCAAGGGTAAAATGGTTATTTTACAACCAAGGATATAATAGTCATCTTGAAGGCAAGAGGAAGATCATCATTTTACAAAGCTGTCAAGCCTATGGGTATAGGCAACTTAGTCAAAAGAAGCCCAAAACTTTAGCCAAAAAGAGATTTAGGATGACGTTCGACTTTCAAACAAGAGGAGCTTGCCTAAAGCTAGAGAGGCTCAACGGAAAGGCTCAGACATCCTAAATATCTCATTTCACTCTGAGGCGAGGAACCTCTGTCGCCCACTCCAAGGCGAATGGAGAAGAGCCACCGTTATTCCGCACCGAGGAGAAGAGCCTTCGACACTCCGCTGGGAGCCAAAAACTGTTTTCACTCATAGGCTCAATTCCCCTCTCACGACCGTCCCGGTCAAACCTCCTAGTCACCCCGAGTCTCTCGACAAACCAGAGACTTTCTAACATTACCCCGAATCTCGAAAGGTTCAGTGCACTGAAACGTCAGTATGTGTGCTAAACCTCCTTCAGAGTGCCTCTTTAGGCTCGACTTTGCCAAAACGCCTCTTCAGGCACGTCCATACTCCATCCCGCCATAGACGAATAGCCGTCCTTATCCCTTCATAGACTAACGAACTTGCCTCCGCTCTTCACTCGATGGAAAATCAAGTTAAGTGGATAATCAACCTTAGCTTTTGCGTCGCTCCTATGATGGGACAAGACTTGACTTGCTTCTATGACTGGACAATCAACATCAGGCCTTAGTCTCTCTATAGATCTAGCCATGCCTCTTCCCATCTATCGACATACGGCCATCCTTGGTAAACACCTAACCATTATCAGGTCATAGTGCCTCTTCAGGACCGACTTTCCCCTAAGCCTCTTCGCAAAGTAGGTCCTACACTTCTTTCCCTCAAAGTAAACTTTCACAACTAGGTCCTCTTCAGGACCGACTTTCCCCTAAGCCTCTTCGCAAAGTAGGTCCTACACTTCTTTCCCTCAAAGAAAACTTTCACAACTAGGTCATACTTGACCTTTGTCAAGCTTGTACTCTCCTCATGACACATACGGCTGAGACAAGCCTCTCAGAGCTCTCCAAACGACTCATAATGGCACCTCTATGCAAACATGTGTATTCCTCCATCTAAAGTTATGCCAACTCTGGTAAATACTAACACGTCATATGACACCTCACATATAAAGGCAGATTTTGTTACGGTGGTCTGCGGAACATGTGAGTAGCCTACTCACAGAGAAAGAGAACAATCGGTCACAAGAGGTCATCTGCAGAGGATAGATTTATATAGTGTTTGTATAATGGAAAAATATCGTTTGGTCCCTTTTTAGGTGGGCCCATGTCTGTTTGGTTCTTTAGGAAAACGCCTTTACTGTTTGGTCCATAATTATTTAAAAATATTAAATTGACAAAGTACCCTTCCGTGTTAATTTTTACTTATTCTCTTGTAGCAGTTCATTCCAGAAATGAAGTCCATATAAAAACCTAAAAAAACAGAAATGAAGTCCATATAAAAACCTAAAAAAAACAGACTTCATTCCAAAAATGAAGTCCATATAAAAACCTAAAAAAACAGATTTATTCCAGAAAATGAAGTCCATATAAAAACCTAAAAAAAACAGACTTCATTCCAGAAATGAAGTCCATATAAAACCTTAAAAAACATACTTCATTCCAGAAATGAAGTCCATATAAAAACCTAAAAAAAAACAGACTTCATTCCAGAAATGAAGTCCATATAAAAACCTAAAACACGGACTTCATTTCTGGAATGAAGTCCATATAAAAACCTAAAAAAACAGACTTCATTCCAGAAATGAAGTCCATATAAAAACCTAAAAAAACAGACTTCATTCCAGAAATGAAGTCCATTTAAAAACCTAAAAAAAAAAACAGACTTCATTCCAGAAATGAACTCCATATAAAAACATACTTCATTTCTGGAATGAACTCCATATAAAAACATCATCATCTTCTTCGACGACTTCAACACCAGCAGCATCAAACATCATCGTTTTCAAATCAGCAGCAACATCGTATTCATCATGTTCATCGTCTTCATCATCTTCAACAACAACATCAAACAACAAATACGAAAAAAGAACACAAAAACTACATCAAAAAAACATCATCATCATCATCTACGGCATCAACAACATCGTCTTCATCGTATTTATCATCTTCAACAGCAGCAGTGAATCAACAAAAAACGAAAAAGAAACGCAAAAACTTCATCATCATCATCTTCTTTATCGCCTTCATCATCATCATCAACAAACAACATTAGCAGAGAAAAAAAAGAACCCAAAAACACCGTGTTCATCATCATCTTCATCTTCTTCATCATGAGCAGAGAAAAAAAATGGGGGAAAGAAAAAAACTAGATCTAGAAATAAAGAAGAGAAAGAAAGTAAATATGAAAATAAAGAAGAGTGAGAAAGAGAATCTGAAATAATATATTCTCTCTTGATAATTGACTATATATATCCTAGGGTGACGTCATGGATGATGTAATGGTCCCAAAAGGGTATTTCTGCCACTACAAGATGACAATTACATCATCCATGACATCACCCTAGGATCAAACTATAATATTTAGGACCAAACTATAATTTATAATTTCAAAAAGGACCAAACAGACAATTGACTAGGTCAATTGGACTAGACTCTATCTAATATATTATTCCTAAGACCTATTGGAATTTCCTACTTTGTATAACCCTCTTTTATTCTTGGGAAACAAACGGTTTAGTCCAAAATCGCATGAAAAAGTACAGATTGGTCCATCCCGAGTTAACTAGGTACAATTTAGTCCAAAAGTTATTTAAAATATTGAAAATACACATATAACCTTCATGCTTTACAATTTAATCCAAATATTTTCAGTTTAGTACAAAGTGACTCATAATGATATCGGCAATTTTAAATACATTAAAAAAAAAAACGATTTATCTTTCAAACCGTTTGTCCAAAATTCACAAATTTTATATTTTCAAGAAGCTTTTTTCGGGAGCTACAAAAAGAGTACCCATATGACTATATGATTCTCATTTTTTTTAAAATCTTAGTTTACATTGGTGTACAAACATGTACACATCTACGAAAAAAAAAAGACAAGATAAGGTTGTACACCACATACAACTTGAATCGTCCATATAACCCCCCGAAACCCTATTCATATTAAATAAACATAACACACATCCACAACTTCTGGTTTGAGTAAAATAGTAGGGAATAATGTTAAAGATGTGAATCGGGCTTGCTTTCATATAATTATGTACCTTTTATTCACAAGGAAAATCCAAGGTGCAAAACACCACAAAACAACCGACAAAAAAGAGCCAACCTGTCACTCCACTTCATCTTCAATCATTTCTCCACCAACTCCAGCTAAATTTCCAATCACACTATACATTCAAAATGCTGCAAATATAGTCGAGAGATCTTTGACACCTTCGAATCAGTCCCTCCACCTATCACGTCAATTGCCCTCATATCTCCTGTATTCCCAGCCCTTGTTGCAGATACACACATTATTACTGCAGAGACACACATCATTTTTAATATTGGAAAAGTATAACAGAAACGGGGCGACTAGTAGTAAATAATACAAATATTTTTCCTTACTGCAGACACACACATCATCTATTACTATTACAAGATCACCCGCACATGCTTTGCACGTGCTACAGCCCATTTGGGCTTGAATTTTACTTGTATAATAATCCCCTAAACGTAAACCCAATTTATTAGTCATGTTTCTTCTCCATTTGCTACACGCCTCCACTACCTTCTTCCTCTCTTTTTTTTTCCTCTCTCCCTGTGCTTTGGCAGTGATCGTTCTTTTTTTTTTTTTTCTTTTTGATACTAAGAAGAATTTTATTAGATGATAGAATCAATTACATATTGCATATCGGCATATAATGCTTCCACTATGAAGTTTGGTGGATATTGAGACCAAATTCTACTAATCTGAAAATTACGGGAATGTTTAGTCAGCTTATCAGCTGGTTTATTGAACTTCCTATTAATAAACTTGCAAGTCCATAATGGATGCTTGCTAAATAAGCTAATAATGTCTAAGATCAATGGCTGTAGTTTCCAACTGACTTTCTGGTACTCCCCATTTGCCGCTGCTGCTACATTCTGAGCATCCATCTCAAAGCACACTTGCTGCAGATTGAGTTCGTCCGCCCATACTGTAGCCTGCATCAGTCCTTCTACTGCATGTTCCGCGCTTAAGTGTCCATGTTCATAGATGCATCTTCCTTGTTCAAAGACACCTGCAGAGTTTCGAAGTATTAGTCCAATGCCTGTATGATTAATAGAAGAAATAGCCTTAAAAGAAGCATCGCATCATATAGAATAACTAAATGTGGCAGGTGGTATCCATTTATGTGATGGCATTTTATCCCCTTCTTATCTTTTAACGAATCAGTTTATGATAACATAACCATAGATTATATTTTTGTTCTATCAGCAGGTACCCATTATTTGATGCATCTAAGAATTTATGTACTGATTGATTGTTCATTGATTTAATTAATTGAAATATAGCAAGCGTACATTGCAGCTTCACATAGCTACAGTAACGGTGGTTCCATTTATATAATAGAATAGATAAAGAAAACACCCCTTAGGCACTGTTCATGAACAGTAGATGAAGCCACATTTTGGAATTCCGAATCTGCCCTTAATTTTGTCACTCTATAAAAATGTTATCTAAATGAAATGGGGTTAAAAGGGTAAAAACAAAAAAAGAAGAAATCATAGCTTAGGAGAGAATAAGAGAATAGTGTGCTGGGTCACGTGAAGGGAAAAATAGAAACAGGCACGAAGACCCCTTGAGCACCGTTCGTTGTTTTTAAGGCTGTGAATTTGGATTTCCAAAATTGCCCTCTATCATGCCCAGACAAATAATTTGTTATAAATAAAAATGATGATATAATAGTAATTTTCATTTTAAGTTGCATGATGCGTATGCACGTGCGGAACGATCTTGTTTTAATTAATCTAAACCATAATTAGCCGGATCCCATACCCTTTGACAAGACAATATAATTTCGTTACAAAGAGGATATTATTACCAGAACTAGCAGTAGTAGCAATTTAGTTTTGTTTCCGTTTTTTTTCCTTCATGCTTCAATTTTTTTTTTTACTAGAACTAGCGAATTCCAATCATATTGTGTATTAGTGGTGCCCAACAGGTGTACAAGTAGGTGTATATTAACGATCAATAGTGTATAAATCAACATGTGTACAACTATGTACACATTAAGAATTAGGGAATTTTGATAAAGTGCCCCACTTTTGAATTACGCAAAAAAAACTGCCCCCGTTTTTTCCAACTTTTCAAAAGTGCCCCGTTTTTAAAAAAAAACGGGTAACGACTTGTTAGGGGTGTTAAGTGCCAGCTGGCACCTTACAAATGACATTTGCACCCCTCGCGCGTGCATCTCACACGCACAGCAATAACAAGGCTAGAAATGCTGGAAATTCTTCGCACGTGCAACTCACACGCACATCAGTAAAATAACGGCCAGAAAACACGTGGCATTATCCTGTGCACACAAAATGAACGACCATGATTTAGCTGACAAAAAAATGGCTATCTTCATCTTCTCCACCCTATAAAAACCAGAGAAAAACCCTAATTCATTCATATCAATCAAACACTATTTTCTTTAAGTTACTCATCAAATTCAAACTTAGAAAACACAAACAAGTAATGGGTGGTGGTCAGAAAGAATCTCCAAGTAGTAGCAACAACAAGAATAAGGGAAAAAAAGACATGATTGATTGTGCAATGTGTAAACAAGGAAATCATGACACACAAGTTTGTCCTTGGCTGTATTCTAGGTGCAAGCATATTCCATGTTTTGGTGTGAGAGCATTACTTAGATCTACAACAACTGAAAACTATGAAAAAATGTTCTTGAAGTGCACAATACCTACCTGCAGTTACTTTGAATGGTTTGAAGATGCTTTAGACCACTGTAAAGCCAAGGGCATTATGCTACCATCAACAAAAAGTTGTTGTGCTTGTGGAGAAGAAGACCACAGCTACAATGATTGTCCACTGCATAATCAGGTTTGCTTTTCTGCAACCTGCAAATCCAAACTCTTACTTAAGATGTGCAAAAATCAACACAATAAGAACATAGCTTACCTTGCCTGTCAAGATTGTGAATCTTTTAGATGGGCTTCAGATGCCCTCTTCATTGCTGCAAAAGACAGGGTTAGAGAATCTGCAACCCAAATGGCTGCCATATGTAAGCAATTAGGAAAAAACCTCCATATGTAATATGTAAGAAGTTGCTTTAAGAACTAATATTACTACATTTCATATCATGTCATAACAAAAGATGTTCAAGCAAACCAAAGTTCACAACCAAAGATGTTCAAACAGACCAAAGTTTTTTACAACCATAACTTAAAAAGTTAACCATTCATAAAAGATACCAAAAAAAAGGAAACTGCAGCTTTAGTTTTTCTTTGCCTTGCTGGGTTTCTTTGTCTTTACTTTAGGATCTGTCATAGTCTGGCTCACTGTTTGTTTAACAGATCTAACATTTCTTAAATTTTGAGAAACTATCTGCTTCTTAATTCCAGCTGGTTTTGAAGTAGATGCACCTGGAGTATCATATGATTTCCTCTTCTTAGATCTTGAAGAGGTTGCTGCAGGTTTATCAAAGCTTGTGAGAGTTGCACCATCAACTTGAGTTCTTTGTCTAGGTGCTTTAGAGTTCTGCCCAACATCACCACCAGAACATCCCCTACTGTTGTGTCCACCAATCCCACACCTACGGCATTTGTAGACTCTGGGCTGTGGTGGAGGTTCATCATATGCCCTCCTTCTTTTAACTCTAGGCCTTCCTGTTTTCCTTCCACTTTTAAGAGGGTTTAGCTCCATCTCTACCTGCAACCAAACAATAAAGGGAAATGAAAAATGAAACCCTAAAGGAATCATATATGTTATATAAAGAATAATATTGTGAATATTAAATGTACAACTACCAAGATAGTGCTTTACTGGTTTCAGATCTAGTTTAAAGTGCTTACCTTGACCCAGTCTTTGACATCAACCAATGGTTTCAGATGTGGTTCATATGTGGCTCTAAATGCTGCCACAGAGTAGTAATGAGAGCAGTACCTGCTCAATAGCAAAAGTAAATGGTTAACAAACAAAAAAAGTAATAGTTAACAAGAGCAAAAAGACAAAAAAACAAATGTATAAAGTGAACTTACTTATGCCATTTTGTCCAGTATCCTTTCAATGCATGATCGCATGTATGCATACAAACCTCTCTGTTTGCTTATTGAAGACAAGAACATGTTTTTTCTTCCAAATTAACAATGAAAATGTAATTGTGAACAGATGTAACTTCATATAATTTTCCAAAAACACATGGATTAACATCAAAAGGACCAGTTAACTTGCACATCTTCTTTATCAAGTTCATTGCCTTTGTAACCAAACCTTCATCTGGCCATTTTTTAGCCTCTTCCCTCCTTTCATGCCATTTAGCATTCACCAACTGACTATAAAGGATTCCTATTCTACAGATAGGTTTGTCCCTAATGTGTGGGATCATTGCATTAAAAGACTCACTAAAATTTTTATTTAAGTGTTCACATTTACAAGTGTCATCAAAGAATTCTCTTGACCAAGACTCAGGACCAGCATCCAAAAGGTATTGATGTGCTGCAGGATTTTCAGCCTTCAAAGCATCCATGTGTTGCTGCATATAACACTCAAAAATGTTTACATGACAGTAAAAAAGGCATATATATGACAGGCAAAAAAGTTTACATTCCAAAATAGAAGTAGCTTGGAAATATACATTACCTGGTAATGATGCCTTTTGTATGCTTTGGCAGCATTCCACAATGAGTTGTTCAAAGTTTGCCCTTTATAGTACTTTTTAAAGTTCTTATACAAGTGCCTGCATTGTGTATTTCATACAAACATATCAATAAACCTAAAGATAATCATAAGATGCGGTGAACATACAAGAAAACTAAGGAATCAACATACCTCAAAGAATATCTCGTGAGGCCTGCCAGAAATACAAAGCAGAATGCTTCAAGTAAGCCTTTCGCACGTCCGAGATGAAGGTATGAGGCATATGATGACCTTCTATTGCTAGCTTCAAATCAATGATGAATTGGGTCCAGTTCTCAATGGTTTCATACTTGCAAATACCAATTCCCAATGGTACTAATTTGTTTTCTGCATCTAATCCTATTGCAGCAAGTATTACACCTCCATGCTTACCAGTTAGATGGCAAGCATCAAACCCAATAATATTCCTGCAACCTTGTTGCCATCCTTTAATTGCTGCCCCAAAGCTAATAGTCATGGTTTCAAAAGCATTGTCGGACTTGCAAGAAGAAAAGTCTCGCAACATTGTCCTTGTCCAAGTCACTTACCATCTTACAGAATGTTGGAACCATCTTAAAACTGTCTTCATAGTTTCCATGCATGTATTCCAATACTAACATCCTAGCCTTCCAAGCAGTATGGTAAGGAATTTTAGTTCTGTGAGAAACTTTAAAATCCTCTTTAATCTGCCTTGGTATTGGAATCACTTTCTTGGCACTGTGCTTCAAATTGTCTATTAATACATCAGCAACATACCTTGCATCTGCAGATCTATTTCTACCCTCTAAACTTCCTTCACAAGTATGTGTGAGATTGACTTTCCTAATTTTAAAGGTAGACTCTTTGTTAACTCTAGATGCAAACACAAACCAATTGCAGTTACATTCTTTTCTGTATGGACACCAAACCCTAATTCTCTTCTTATCACTTTTCTTTACTTTATATTCATGCTCTTCATGTACACAATGGGCTCTAATATGCCTTTGAAATGCCTTTTTATCAGGAAATAATGTACCTACCACCATTTGTGAGGGGTCAAGAGGTTCATCATGTTCTTGGTCTGGGAACAATTCTTCCTCTTCTTCTTCTTCAATAACTTCATCCTGAGGGAAGAAGTTTACCCTCTCGGCTTTAAAATTCTTCAACCATTCAGGATCATCATCTTTCATCTCAGCAGTACCTACAACAACAACAAAAATGAGTTAGTATAAGCAATGTAACATAACTGAGTTAATACAATAACTTCTAACTGTTACCTCTATTACCTTTTCCCTTATCTCCTCTCTTATCTCCTTGTTCAATAACTTCTTCATCAGGGAAGTTCAATGCCCTCTCAGCAATAAAATTATTGAACCATTCAGGATCATCATACTTGTTCTCAACATTACCTAAACAATAGCAAAAAGCATGAGTTAGCAAAATAAGGCAACCAACAACAATAAAGCAATAATGTTTAACAGTTACCTTCATCATTTTTTTCTTTAGCATCATCATTTGAGTCAGCACCATCTTCTCTTGCATCATCATTTGAGTCAGCACCATCTTCTTCACTATCTTCATCACTATCTTCATCACTATCATATATTGGTGTAGCATCAGGGTTGCACTCATCCTCACAAATATTCTCAAGTTCAACAACATAGTCATCAGCTTGAGCAGCTCCCAATTCTCTATCTAGCATTGCTTGATTTACCCAATAATCACGATTAAATACTTCAATGTCTTCATCACTTTGTCTATTTTCAATAACTTCATCTTGAGCAGCTCCCATTTCTACATCTTCCTCACTATCAAGTACAACTGGTTTGGTACTTGAACCACCTGTCTCACCAAACAAATTCTTTGAAGTAGAATTTGTAACTCCTTTACCTTTCGGTCTAGGGCTTCTTCTCACTTTGGAACCGATGGTGACTTTGACACTTTAATCTTCTCGGGTGTGTTCATAATGGCTCTCGCACAAGATCCCATTCTCGGATTGAGTATCCTTACTTGTAATTCTAAACAATCATTAGCATTCATTTCAGCTTTCTCCCAAAATGTGAAGCAGTCCTGGTCACTCATTAAGCTACAACCAACTCCATTGTCCATCCACATTAAATCAACAATTTCAATATCTTTCAGTTGTAACCTACTGCGAATCTTTTGCTCAAGCATCTTTAAGCTCAGTTCATCTTTGTTCAGGTTTTCCAATAGAAATTGAATCTGGCTCTGTGTACAATAACAATTTACATCCCTGTATGGTGTATTTCCACTGCAACATTGAAAAATAAGCATACAAAGTACATTAGAGTCATACCAAATTCAAGAAATAAAAAAAAAATACATTACAAACATAAACAATAGCATGCATCAAATACTGTTAACTTTCAGATACTACAATCATTAGTGCAGGATAATATTGATTCACCTAGACATAAAAATAAACAGTTCAAGCTCATGATTATCGTGTGTCTTCAATCAACAAAGAAGACGAAGAAATTAAAATTGGATCCATAAACCCAAATACTTCCCTACTGTCAACAAATTCCCAAACCCAATTTCTAACAAACCCAATTTCTAACAAACCCTAACTTTATAAACATATAACAGTTACAAAATCAGATGACTAAAGTAGAATATCATCATGCAATAACATAAACATCATCATTCAACCACAGAATCATCACCAAAACGAAGAAATTATCATCAAAAAGCATAAATCAAAATTAGGGTTTTCATAAAACTAACCTGTCGTCGCAACCTTCTTCCTCTTTTTGTTTTCGTTCATCTTCAAATCAAGCAAACACCCAAGTTAAGTCTCTCAATCACTCTCGATTTCACTTAAAATAGCAGAACAATCACGATCTACAAATCTCTCTCTTAATCGCCATTGCTAAATTGAAACCTAAAACCTAAAAGAGAAACGCGAAAATGAAAGTCTCTCTCTCTCTCTCGACAGGGCATAAAGACCAAGGGGTAGACTGGGAAATTCGGTAGAGTTTTGACCACGTGTTGACTTGGTTGACCAATAGATATTTGACTTTTGACGGATTCTGTAACTGAGGGGCAGTTTTGAAAAGTTGAAAATAACGGGGGAAACTTTTCAAAGCGTAATTTGGAAGTGGGGCAGTTTATCAAAATTCCCTAGGAATTAATATGTGTACAACTATGCGCACTTTTAAGAATCAACACATGTACAACTATTGCACAGTAACAATTTAAAAACAAAATATGCACAAACTGGTAAGGCAAGCGTTTATAGTGCCACAGAGTATTCAAGGATCACCGATTCTAAAAATAAATTTGAATTAAATTAGGTATCCAAGTTCAGCTCATTTATGGTACAAGCATCGATAGGTTCACCATGCATATCAACAATATGTAATTAATAAAGTTACTAAAATACGTCTGACAAAAAAGAAAATTTAAAAAAAAAAACTCGAGTCAGGGAGCCAATATATGGTTCTCCACATTAACGATCAATAGGTGTACAACCATATACACATTAAGAATCAGCATGTGTACAATCATGTACACATTAAGAATCAACATGTACACACAACTATTGTAATGCAAAGTTGCAAACCGATATGTAGATAGAGAAAAATGATGTGTGGCTGAATATGACATGAAACATAAATCATGATGTATAAGTATGATCTCTCTTGTTGTAGGACTGCCATAAGCACCGATCTTAGTCTAGAAATTAGATCCCCAACGGAAAAATTCATTTTGATTTTATTCATGAATTGCCCACTAAAATTTAGTCAATGTCATTAATAAGATTCTCTCTTTTGAGGGGTTTTCCTATTTCTACAAAAAAAAAAATACATTTAACAATAAGGAATTAATAATCATCTTAGCCTAAATTATAACTACATTAACAATAAGGAATTACTAATAATTAGCATGTGTACAACTATGTACACATTAACAATCAGCGGGTGTACAACTATGTACACATAATGATCGACGGGTGTACAACTATGTACACATTAAGAATCAACATGTGTATAACTGTGTGCACATTAGCAAAGAAACTAGTTGCTAATGTACACATATTGTTTGTGTACACTAACCTATCTAATGTAGTGACAAGACCAACTCAATTAAATTCTCATATATAAACTAGTTTTTTTTTTGTGTTTGATGGTGTTGTTCATCAGGCTCTACATTGAATAATGTCATTCAATCGAAGGTTCGTATAACATTAATTGTCAAAATCCACATTAGGTGGGAAAAATACTCACCTGAATCCATCTTCTTCATAACCCAGCAGCCAAGACACCAACCACCAGGGGCACATCCTTCACGGGCCGGATCACGAAATTTGAGATGATAGTTCTTTTTACTAACATGAGAAAAACAATTAAAGATGCGGTTCCCTCCCTTACACGTGGGTCACCACAAAAATAAGTTACATTTAAAATACTAAGCAACCTAGAATTTATTTGGGAATACATGCATAAAACATATTCATTAAAAACAACACAATATAATCAAAGAAAAAAGTGAAAACCCATTTCTTAAATTAACAAACAAACACAAATACGAAAAAATAAAGGAAATCCCAAAATGAAAATTTATCAAAAATTCTAAGGAAAATAAGGAAGAAAAAAAAACATTTACCTCTCTGTGAGTATTATGATTAGTATTAGAAAACAGTGTAATTTTATGTGCACTCGTGTAAGTGGTGTACAAGAAAATACACCACTTAATTCTTACTTTTAGGATTAAGCATATTTGTTAGACAAATTACATTGGCGTGAAAGAACAACAAGCAATCATATGACTAAAAATGGATAAGAAAGAATCAATGATCAGGGTATGTCATGCAATGGTCATCTATACCCGTCTCTAATATTTTTACTAACATGAGAAGTGCCCTCCATAGAGTTTTGATAACCATTTCGGTATCATCTTGCAATCAGTGTTGAAGCAGTTTAGCATTTAAGATGGACTGTTTTATTTTTCTACATAGGTGTGCTTGTTTCTTTCCCTCTAAAACAGTCAACAAAGCGCGGCCGCGCTAATAAGAGGCCAAGTTAAGCGTCCACCTATAAGAGACCAGTACACAGTAAATTTGCAATTCCACCTATGACATATCAAATCTTGTTTTCCCATAGGTTGGGTGCTATTTTTGATTTCCAGTTTCATTCATAGTGTTGTATTCATTTCTATGAACTACTAGTTCAAATCTCAATTTCATATAAATTTTGCCGAATTTAAATGAGTGTTAATGGCGAGCTAGGACAAGTCACATCAGAATGGGTATTTGTAGGCGGAAAAGGAGGTGTGGCTAAAACAAAATGTAGTTTGATAATATCAAAACAATAAGCAAAAGTTAGACCTTCTGTTCATACTATCTAAACTGACCCTACTCATAATCTCAGTGATGCTTTTCAACAGAGATTTATTAAAACTCCTATTCTAATTAATGGATTCACCGATCCTTTTCCATGGTAATTATATATTTTCCTTACGTCAAATTATAAAGACTTTAGCTGAGTTCACCTTTATAACCGCAAGCTTGACTGAATTAGGGGATTTGGTTTAGGTAATTGATAGATTAGTAATCGGTAATAGTGAATGGGGATTTTATGTAACTGCGCATTCAGTATAAAAGCATAAGCACATTCAATTTGAAATCCACGCATCAAACACCTTGGTTTTATCTTAAACAAAATTTCTAAGTATACAGACAAGTGATTCCCACATGTACCTATTAAGAGAATCACCAATAAATACTAGACGTTTGTCTCCCAAATTCATAGGATTTCACCACACAAAAACAGAAATGGACTGAAAAATTTCGAAATTTCTTTGTCAATTTTTTTGGTGGTTTTAGTCTTAAATCAACATTTACGATGAGATTATCACAGATTCAAGCTCTAATTACAAAATAAAAATGAAATTCAAGATGAAATCAACGATACTAGGTTTTCAGTAACCATAAAACTATTTTGAGAATTTTATATCAAAATCGATAAGATTAAGGATGTGGAATGAGTTAAAAATGATGAGAGAAGATTAAACTTATCTTTCGATTAGCTTCCGATAGCTTCAGATTTAAGTGTTGGTGAAGATTTTCCTCGTCTAATCTCACCGATTTAGAGCATTGTCTTCAATAACAACAGACTGATTCTCATGTATAAAATTAGAGAATTGCAGATCTTATCATTTTCTACAGCAGCTAATGGATCTATATGTTCATCTTCTTCGTATCAGAGATGTGTCGCTAGAAGAAATTGAAAAAATGAACAAAGAACAGATTAGATCTCACGTTTATACGTGAAGGTCATTTTTGTCATCACAAATAATCATTTTGGATTAAATCGTTCAAGAAAGGATTAACCCGTTCTAAAATTTGGTGAAATTGGACCTCCTAGTACTAGGCTTGAGACGAGAGGACTAGAGTGTCCAAAGCCCAATAACTTTGGGATTAAACGTTAATTTCTACTTTATTCTTTTTGGCAATTGTTATCCTATATACCAGGGTACATGTTAAGCATTAATTAGTCATCTATTGTTTTATCGATTCTGTAATTTTTATATAGGAAAACAAATTTTCTGTCTACAATTTATTCCCCTAATAAATATCGATTTATTCCGAAATACCCATGGAATGTAGTGGATTTTTATTGATTTTATCTCATGTAGACCCCACGCATAAGATTAGTAGATATGTACGACTAGGATTTATGTTCTCTTTCAACCCCTTCCATCTTCCCCTCTTCGGTCTTCTCTTTATTCACGGTTGTGAACTCCATTAAATCTAAACAAAAAAATCTTTTGAGAAGATCTGTTCCTTAAGAAAATTCTTCCTTAACCCGAACTACCAAATCAAATTGAAAACATCATTTTTGACTAATTTCAAACCTTTATGGCTATAACAACCCAAATCAAGTTTGCTCAAAAACCAGAGATTTCTCTTGATAAAACCCTGAAAAAAATCTATAGCAATTACTAACTCATAGTTCCATTCTTATCTTCTATCGGCGTTTTTCAATTTGCTTATTCACCTTTATTTTTTTACACTAGATTACCTCTATTGAGAAAATTAAAACCGCTAATTAATTTTTGGGAAACTTACGTTATTGAATGATTTTGCAATAATTGTTGTTAATCTAATCTTTTATAAGATGGGTATTTGTTTGTTTTGCCGAACGATTAGACTAATCGAAAATAGAAAGAAAAAGAAAGTTTTTTTCCGATGGGTTTCCGAGTTTCTCATGAATCTATCAATGGCGAAGGTATAATTCCGGTGAGCTTCATCAAAAGCTTTATTATATAACTTTATTATCTATTGTGCATATGGAAGAAGAAAAGGCAAGTGAAAAAGAAGTTAAATGGATGAAATAGATTTTACAGGACTATAAAACGGAGATGAAGGTCGTGACTCGTGAGATAAAAATGGAGAAGATGAATCTAATAAAGGAAATAAGAGCGAGATAATGAGGAGACGGATTGTTTAATTATTTCTCATTAACAAAACCTAAGGGTAACTGTGGAACACTAATCTCAATTTTAGAGAAAGTAAAATAATTATTATTTTGATAAATCAAATTTTTTTTCTTATTATTATTATTATTATTTTTTAAATTATAATTTTTATTGGATAACGATTATTACATTAACTAGTTGGAAGCCTAACAAGCTAAGCTCCAACGACATACTACTACATTAATTGAACAGGTTGATGTGCTAGCCTACCAACGGGCCTCATGGGGAACCTTGCCAAGGGGAGCCGAAACGGCGGGAGGGGGGCGAGATTGTGTCACAAGGGGGGCAAACTAACACTACCTTCCATGTTAATTCCTGCAATATTACGCCATTGGGGACTCGAACCTGGGACCTCCTGGAGCGCATGAAACTTCGGGGAACGGGGATGACCAGCTGAGCTAGGGTTCCGTTATTATTATTAAAGACGGTTATACCCCTGTTAACTTGTATACGGGTATACAAGTTAACAGGACCCATTCTTTTTAGAATGTATAATGTTTGGTGAAGGATCGTCCCGGTACAGTGAGTCGAAACGAGTGTCTGGGAAAGAAAATCGGAATCCAGCTAAGATAGCCGGTTTGTCTCGTTGATGTCCTCATTTTAGGGATCAGTCTCGTTCTCTCCTGTATGCAAGTGTTTAGAAATACACTAGTTCCTCTTCACGGCGGCACACAGTAAAAACCCTATTCAAATCCGTGGTGGTTTTTCTTATCTTCGTTTCTTTACAGGTAATCTCTTCAAATCATGTTAGTATTTCTTAAAAATTCTTATCTGTTATATTTTGGATTGGTAAATGACTGATTTAGATAGAGGATTTGAAATCTTGATTGAGCAAATGTAATAAAGCTCGATTCTTTCTGAATCTATAATCTCAGTAAATATCACTCGACTTCAGATTTGAGGAAGAACAAGTAATCTAGGGCTAAATTTTTCTTTGTTTTTGGTACATTTCTAGTTCTATATGTTTCTCTTCTTTTACTCTACTTTTCCTTCTTTAATGAGATATTGTTAACGTTGTAAACTTTCAGTTTTCATGCTTTTATCTCCCGAATTCAGCGTAATTGATTGTCTAATCCTTAAAATTTTTTGTTGCACTTCTTAAACAGTGGAGAAATCGGAAATATTATTGCTGGGCTTTATTTGTTGATGTAGTTTGCCATGGACGTAATGAAAGTTATCTGCTTAATTGTTATTAACAAAGAAGTAATATGTTTCTGGTCATAATCTTATTTTATATTGTGGTTATATTCTGCAGTTTAATTCTAGAGGCAGGTGGTGCTGGGAGTTCTGTTCCCCTTTCACTGTCTTCTGAAAGAGGTTTTGTTACAACCCTTGAGTCTTTCTATGCTTCCAAATTTTAGTCCAGGATGTTGTTAGTTTACTATTTGGTTATCAGTGGGATACTATAGCTTAATTTCTCTAGTTCTAGATAGGTATTCTTTTTGTAGTGGCGTCAAATTTCTTACAGGGGAAAAATTTAAATCAAGCACCCAAGTCTTTTGATGTCACTGTCACTGAAGTGGGCCTATGGGTGCCCCGCTCCTAAAATATGTTTCACCAGAAAATAAATTAAGTAGTCGAGTGAGTTATCTGTAGTGAGGAGTCGGTTTTTATATGATTTGCTTTCTCTTTTTAAACAACTTAAAAAGTTTGCATCTCGCTGTTCGTTGAAATCGATAAAATAATTTAGTGAAGATTGTGTTTTTATTCCTTCTGCTTTAGATTTTTGACATGTTAACTTCTGCATGTGCAGGATTCTGTTTCTCTTTGGTATTTATCTCAGTACTAATTTTCAACGTGCAAACCAG
This sequence comes from Papaver armeniacum, assembly GCA_023531295.1. Lineage (NCBI taxonomy): Eukaryota > Viridiplantae > Streptophyta > Magnoliopsida > Ranunculales > Papaveraceae > Papaver > Papaver armeniacum. The sequence continues at coordinate 222,809 of JAJJWW010014434.1, forward strand.
GATGGAGGATTGGGGTAATACTTTATTTCATATTTGGTTACTTATCAGTCGTATTCTCTTTTTTTTCTCCCTATGTAGGTTCCCCGCACGCGGTAAGTTCTTATCAATATTATGTGAATATGTTCTGAAAAAAAAGATTCACCAAACATTTGGTAATGAAAGGACCTTCCAATATTTTGCCAATAGCTCTTCAACTAACATAGATTTGTTAGTTGCATCTGCATATGCAACCATGCTTGGTTTATGTGGTTTACTTGATAAGTAGTCCATGGAATTACATTGATGTCAGGGAGCTGCTTACAGATAAATGGTGGATTAATTCTCCATGAAAAATAAAATAGAATCTAAAGAGTGGTATCATTTAACAATACTCTGTAGTTTCCTATCTTGGGCTCTGCAAGGACAAGGAGGAATTGATGAAATGCGAAAGGGTCAACGTTTTCTCATGTTTTCCTATAAATAATGGATAGGATCTATGTCACGATATGATCTAACCCTAGATTAGTAGTTGATCTATTGAATCGTCATTGTCATGGCATTCACTTTGAGTCATTGAAATCCTTAAAAATAATCTTTTAATTTTTAAATGTATTATGGTACTAGGGTTTGTGCCTTGATTTGACATCCTTCACACTATGCTTGATCAAGGGTGCTCCTTTTTCTATTTTGTTTGCTCTTAAGCTTCAACTTCTGAGTCAGTATACTGTTAACACTTATATGCAGCCGCACTGCCAAACTAAAACTAGAGGTTGTGACAGGGGTTACTTTTTAGTCTTGGTCATAGAAGCTTGTAAGACAAATAAACTTTGGAAAGCTGTTCATTACATGTATCATTAAGCACTGTCTTACTGTGGGATCAGTATGTGGGATATAAGGTTTGATGTTCTTTTGGAATAACAAACCATTACCTGACATACATTTATACATGTTGCCCATATGATCCATAATATATAATATTCTCATTTCCGTCTGGACTGGTGCTTTATACTTACCTAAGTATATATATCCTTTCGGCTTTTTCAAATGTAAAGAACTGTTTATAATTTATTTCAGAGGAAGAGGCAGTAGTTGCACCAATCCTTAAAAAAGAAGAACCTAAAAATAATTGGGATGACGAAGATTTAGAAGATGATGAAGTGAAGGAATCTTGGGAAGATGATGATGAACCTGCTCCGGTACATCTCTTCGCTGTTATTGTTCATTGTTGACTGACTACTATTTTAGAAATTTCATTTTTGGTAACTTGCAGATTTTTACGAAGCATTTCAAGAAGGTTAAATTTACACCTTGGGAAACCTTTGCCAATTAGAATTGTTAGTGGTTTTCTGCTAACATGTATTATGTGCTTGTCTTCTACTTGAGTGTGACGGAGGCTCTTGTTTCCACTCATCACTATCTCATGGTTTTTGAAACCGCACAAATATAATTAAACAAGCATAGGCGAGGATCTCCTTGAATTTGCTCTGTCTGTATTCTTAATAATTGCTTGTAGAAAGTTCTATAGTAATAGTCCCATCTATCATAATAAAAGTTGAAAAACGGCACTTTATAAACCTCAACATAGTTGGTCAGCCACCATTTAATATAAAGAAGTATACTAGACTTGGTTTATGGTACAATTTGATCTAATTAATGGCTAAATACCAGATGGATACAGAAAATAGAACTGTTAAGTGGGCCTTGTAGCTGAGGTCTGAGTATTTTCTGTTCAATCCAACTAACATGGTGTAGTATTACTATTAAATGTACACCTCTGTCCTGACCGCAGTATCACAAAATCCTCATCGTTGTGGGTGTTGGAACCTGCATCAAAGTATGCAGGAGTCGTTAATTTACTAAAGCAAGCAGAGAATTCCCAGCTAATCCTCTTTAGTAAATAAAGAGCGTTGTGTACAGTGACTACCTCTCTTATAAATTTGTCTCAGCATTTTTACTATGTTGCTACGTCCTATAATCAGGTAGTTGCACCACAACCTCCTGCAGAGAAAATTCCCAAGAAATCTGTGACTAAAGTGAGTGAAAATAAAGGAACAACATCCAAAGTAGAAACCCAAGAAGTCTTGGATCCTGTTGCAGAGAAGCTTCGCCAACAACGGTAACATAAACCATTTCCTCTTTTCAAATTCTATTGAAATCTGATTCAGGTTTATACCTGTAGGGCACAATTGATACATTGGATCTAATTCCCATGAAAGTGAGATCTCATACATCTTGCTCCAGCACACAGCTGCTAAGTGCCAACAGATGAAATGACCAGTACTTCAGTTTTCATACTTGCTCTACTAAATTAGCAATATCAGATTAAACCTATCATTCTTGATGCATCAGCAGATATTTCCCATGAGCATCATTAAATTATCAATGTGGGACTTTTAATTTCGATGAAATTGATATCCCACAAAGATTAGATACACCGTATTACCTTAACCTTGTGATTCAAGTTCACCAATTACTATTATAATAGGATTCACACTTTTGCCATGCCTTTTAAGTTGCCGAATTGTTTCCAAAACGGTTCTTTGTAAATAAATTTCTTCATACATTTTCTGTCTTTTTTGGGATCAAACTGGTTATAATGTGTGTGGTTCTCGCCTGCAGGCTTGTGGAAGAAGCTGATTATAAATCCACGAAGGAATTATTTGGTAAGAAAGGCGAAGATAAGTCCATTGACACTTTCATTCCCAAATCTGAGAGTGATTTCTTGGAGTATGCGGAGCTTCTCTCTCATAAACTTCGTCCGCATGAGGTGAGTTGACTTGGTCTGTGTTTTCATTTCCATGCTGTTGCCTGTAGTTTTTCGTCTTTATCAGAGACCTGAAAGTTGAATCCAGTGAACTGCGAAGTGTTTGTGTAATGTATAGGTTCCATATAGAGATGCATTGACTTCCATAAACATGAGAATCCATCTTTTTTGGGTTTCTTGTGGGCGTGCAGCATTGATTGCGTAGTTTAAACTGGTGGCTAATGTTTTAATGTCTTTGCAGAAAAGCTTCCACTATATGGGCCTACTCAAGGCTGTAATGAGATTATCTTTGACGTCACTGAAAGCAGCTGATGCGAAAGAGGTGGCTTCTTCCATTACAGCGATTGCAAATGAAAAACTGAAGGCAGAGAAAGAAGCCAACGCTGGTAAAAAGAAAACAGGTATGCAATAGCTTGTTTTTGTTGCTTTACGAGGGAACAAGATAATGAAAAGAAAAAAAATGATGGCAGATACCCTATCATACTTATTAAAATGAAGTTGCTCCCATCTAGTGATCACAGGCAGCCTCTTACTGGCACTTTGAGGTTACGATTACATTCTTTTGTTTGAATGGTCCTAACTTCAGATGGATTACTTTTACAGTTATTTCTGGGTTGGATTTTGTTTAACTTGGGATTAGGGGAGGCATTCGTAAGTAACAATCGGTATCTGTCCTCTTGCAACAGTTTATCTGATCAAAACTGTATTCTTTCTTCTTTTCTCAGCTGCAAAGAAAAAGCAACTTCATGTTGGCAGACCAGATGATGAAGCCGTGGTGACTACGTATGATGCCCTTGACGATTATGATTTTATGTGAGTGTCTCCCAGTAATCCTAAACCTTTCCCCCCTTGGTGTTACCAACTTTGTAGACTAGTCATCCTGCATTGCTGATGTAAAAGTAAAAAGGATACGACTAAATTTGTCTTTGTCCAATTTTTAATCGAGGAGACTGTAATTGTTTGATTTGATGTGACATTTTTTGTTGAATACGACTAAACTTACATCTTAGATTCCAAAATTGATAAGAGTGCTTTTGACTTGAAAAGAGAGCATTTCTAACAATCAAGTCAAGACTGCTTGGAATACGTGTACGTGGGAAAGGTTAGTGTTTCTGTGATAGCATTCTGGGGATCAACCATTGAGGGAATTGGGTCGGCATTTGGTGGAAATGGGGGGCATGTTCTCTCATGGCAGTGTTGGTTACTTGTTGAAAATAGCTTGCAGGGTTTAAGATGACTGCTTAAATCAGAAACACTTCCTGCCGTTGGTCGGTCTGTCAATTGAGCAGGCCAGGCTGGCATAGGAAGCCTTATAAGTGAACCCATTCTGGGCCTTTGTCAGGCCTGCTTTAAACTGGCTAGGTATGACCAGTCAGGCTAGTGAAGCGTCAAGATGGTGTGACAGAGCATAGCCGGCCAAGTTAGTGATCAGCCAAGATGGCGCAACACTGCATTAGGCTGTCAATCGCTAAGATAGCGGGACCTTGCAGGGCCAGTGAAGTGCAAAGATTGCACTACACTGTAAACATATTGGCTAAGTAATGAAGCTTATTGGCCGACACAATGAAGCTTCATTGAAGGAAAGGCAAGACAAGGCTAATTTGGTAAAATGCAACATGCAATGTTGGCATTAAGGCATATCCATGGAATAGAGTTGCCCAAACTCAAGGATGATGCAAGAGTGTAAAATAGGCTGAGAGTTGGCCTATGCATTAGTTCAAGGATGGCCAAAGTTTGAATAATGCAAACAAGCTAGTAATGCAAGAGTAGCATTGCTATTGTCGAGCAAGTTGGCCAAGTGAAACATATGATGCATGGATAACCAGAATGAGCTAAGAGAATGGCCAAGATGATTGTAGCACAATGTTGGTCGTGCATTGGCATAGGCCAAGAAGAGTACAGAGCCATGTTGGTTGAGTATTGAAGGAAGGCCGAGTTCAGTAATGCGCAAAGGTTGCACGTTATGGCTCAAGTGACGGTTAAAAGTTGGTTATTGCTTCACAAGCGTGCCAAAGGTGTGACACAAGAAAGAACGGTTATAGAGGAAGTTTATAGCCTAAAAGGTGTGTCCATAACTGCTTGAGAACATGTGTTGAAGTCTGGTTCGAGCTAGAGAAGAAACTGGCCAAGTTGGCATAGTTATTGGCGGTTATGGAACTACCCTCTGGGACAGATGACTGTCCCATGCGTGTGCAGTTGTTGTGCGTGTTTTTTGGCCATTAAAGTTGTTGTATAAATAGTGCAAAGGCATAACAAAATCAGTAGGATTACAAAGGAGATTGTGAGACTCAAACTGAGAGAGTTTTAGTAAGGTTAAGGCTTGGTTCAAGAGGAACAAATCTGTGTAAGTCTCTAAGTGGGCAAGTTTTGTATATCTTCCCTTTGATGCAATAAAGTGGGTTAATTGTGTCATGTTATAAGTGTTCTTGGTTGGTTGATTGTGTTAGTGAATGTATGATAATGTTTGAATGTTGTATGGTAAGTATTTGAGAAGTAAAGAGAAGAAGAAAGAAGGCTAAAGACTTCTGTTTTTAGAATTGTAGAGTTGGTTGTTTTCATTGGTGCAAACTTATAAGGCGAAGTATGAGTGCGTAAAGCTTGATTCACTGAACCACTGTGCTGCCGGGTTACACTCGCGCAGAAAATTTGCAAGGTGCATTTGCGGCTGTGACACTAGGCTAGAGTTGGGCTTGGCTGCTATGTTTTGACTTTTAATAAGAAAATGTCAGAATGGTGTGGCCAAAGCGAGTCTTCCTCAGCTGATTTATTTTATAAAATTACTTATATTATCTACGAAAGGGAGTTACAAACATGAAAACATGGTCCAATCTCAAATTTTCCCCAACAAAAAATGGTATTTTTTCACTATTGCATAGACCAATAGTAGTAAAACATTTTATTATCCTAAGTTCTAACTTCTTTGGCTAGCCGATCATCAACATAGTCTCTACTTATAAAAATAAAGAAATAACTAAATAAAATTCTATATTTGTAAACATCAACTTGAGAACTCCATGGAAGGTTCAATAGTTGGATTGTTGTTACCAAGTTGACGAGATTGAAATAGTTACTTCAGTTGCTTTAGAGTGTACAATAATTTCCTTGCTTTAACATTTAATGGTCGATTGCTCATCCTGACTTTGCCCTTGTAAAATAGTATAAATTTATGAGGGTCAACCCCAAGGTTATACACAAGTGGAAATGAAATAACTCTGATTTAGAAAGTAGGACACTGTTAAATTTACACAAAAAAAAGGCTTTCCCTCCCAGTCTCTCAGAATGGGTATTTATAGTATCCTTGAATTCTCTGACGTCGTACAGGGTAGAATCTTGACTTCTTCGTTACTTTTGTACGTTCAATCCGTAAACGTGTCCTTGATGCCTCTATCACTCGGAGACGCCCTCATCTTTGGATCGGAGATGACCTTGACTAGGACCCACTCGCTATGGGCACTCCACTTTGTATTCAAGGCAACCACCATCGAATTCATCTATCCGCGACTAATCACATAGCACCATGGGGTCAACACATACACATAAATCAGTATTATTCACTATTGGCGCGGAGAGGGGTAAGGCCCTCCGCGCCAACACTATTGTTGTAGTCCTGTAAGTAGCTTCTGACTTTTTTTTTCTTTGCGACTACTATAATGTGCAGGTTACTATTGTACATCTGCCCACCAGTTGAATATTTTCTTGTAAGCACTTCAATTATTCATGTTGATACTGTTAAATTGAAACTTATGGATGTAGTCTTATGAAGTTAACCTTTCTTTCTAGGTATTACGGACAATGATCAGGGCGAGAAATGAACTGCAATGTTCAGGTGGACATACAAGTCTTGGAGTGAATATACTAAAAGTATGCATTAGTTGACTGCAAGTTACAGAATCAAAATAGTAGTAACTGCAGGTTACAAAATTAGAATTATGGTAATTATATTGTAAATTCAAGTTACATAATCATAATTGTAAATCAGAACTTAGAAACATTACAGTTCAATTGAATTCATGAAATGTTAAACCCTTATCACTTTTTACCTTGGGAGATTTGTTTGGGGTTGTCGTTTGTGTAGACCAAATGATTGTTTGTGTAGATTAAATGATGCTTAGTAAATCTGAGAGAATTGGGATGATCTGGGTAAAAAATATGATGATCCGACTGTTTTTTTTTTGTTGCAAAAAATTTGCACCGGTTGAAGTTCGTTGCAAAATTTAGTACCAGAACTAGGATACAAGGGTATCATATCCGGAATTTATTGTTCTATATTGAACAAAAATTTCGCAACTGCTATTTCGCAACGGTTAGATGGAGTTGCAACCTAGCCATTGCGACTCAATTTCGCTACGACATCATTGCCTTTGCGAAAAAATTGCAATATGGTGTTTCGCAATGTCTCATTGCCGCTGGAAAAACCGAAACATATATGTTTTGATTATATGTTTTAGATTTTCCAGCAAATCAAAACATATCTCTTGGAAAGTTATATTAGTTAAGTGCTAAACTAATATTAAAATAAACTTATTAGAAGTGGTGGACTTGGGTATCAGACTTATAGGTTTAAACGAAAATGTTGTGGTGTACTTGGGTACCCTCGTCATTTCAGAGGTTGCTAAATACAAATTCAGAATTTGTTCTGTTTCTGTCCCCTCTTCTCCCACCAACTGAACTACCACTTCTGGTTTTATTTCCACCATCACCATCCTATTTGCTTTATTCTCCATACTCATTACTATTTTGGGGAGTTGTCTGATTTTTAGTGGTAAAAATAAACTTATTAGAAGTATATAGGGAAGAAGTATTAGGATTACCGATGGTTTTAAACTTCTCATTGCATATAGGATGCTTAACTTGACGTTCAAATGAATTAGCATGACCAATAGAGGAATGGTCCACCTCATCTTTTTAGAAGTAAGACTTTGCGGAGTTAAATCCTCTAAGCAAGAAATCATTATTTTTCTTTTTCTTCTTATTTGTTAATAAATTATATTTTGCCTTGGATTTCCCCTCCATAAATATTATTTTATTGATATGTTACATAGGTCTATTTGTTTATTTAAACCCAAATAACTAGTCAGTCTTGAGTTAGGTCGGCGTTGTTGAGTTGAATCTGCTGCTAAACCTGATCCAGAGTTTAGACTCAAATCCTTTGCTCTATGACCATCAGAAGTAGGTTTTCTAGATTCTTCGTTCCCTTGGTTTGAGCTTCTACGAAGACTTCTCCCTTCTCAACCACCATCCAGGGATCAAAATCTTCTTGGATATTATAACTTGATTGATGAGATAGACCCATATCATTAATCACTTTATTACTATGGATAATTAACGGGCAAGACTCTTTTTTGTAAATAATTTTGTTGCAGTTGAAGCATAAATTATTGATTCTCTCATATTCCGTCCTTGTAATTGATTTCCCAACACGTATTTGGATCTAAATCATATACTTAATCATCAAATAAGAAAATCTAATACAATACTTAACCTAAAACTAAACTCCTCTCTAAGAATAGATATAAGAACACCTCTTAGATGATATATACACAATAGTGAGTTGAACACACCATAAACCTAACCAACATAATATAATCACAGAATAAACACACAATAGTGATTTGCAAACATAATATAATCACAGAATAAACACACCATAAACCTAACCAACGAACGTACTTGAATTCCGCTAAGCTTTCAAGATTTGAACGACCATCGCCACATGCACAACTTGATGTGTCTCAGAAACTGAAAGTGGGAATTGAGTGAGCACATCATCCCCTAAGGGGTGCCCAGCAGAAATAATAACTAACTTTCATGTAATCACTAGCATGATTTGAAGACAATGCAGGTTTTATTGAAAATCGATAAAACACAGAAAGTCAGTAAAACATATTGAAATAATAGTAATACTGAAAATATAAAGTTCTACCAACCAAACATCCAACGCACACTCACAACCTATCATCCAACACACATTCACAACCAATTCTCATTATTATTTTCTCATCATCATTCTCTCTCAATACCAAAACACAATGTTTTGGCATTTTCAAAGTAAATTCAAATAACAATAAACATCCATGTATGAGACATAAGTGCCCATACGGAAATAGAGAATAATATTGTTCCCCCTCCCAAGCCTATATAAGATTGTGTGCCCTTCCGCAGCTATAGATTTGCTTAAATTAGATATAAAATTGGGACACACATCTCATACCAATTAAAAGGAAACATTCTCCCTTTCATGCTAACAATAAGCAAAAAAATATAACCAATTTCCTGTCAATGGAAAGAATCACTTTTTGAAAATAAGTAAATACTCCCAAAACACAGATATTAGTTGTTTCTAATTATCCAATCCCATGCCAAAATGTAAAAGAAATCTAGTTTACACACATATAATACATGCATACACATATCATATAGTAACAAAGGAATATTATCTATATACCCCTACTAGGAGACCCTTTGCAAAAATACCCTTATGAACTTTACAAATACCCCTAAGCCTAATACATTACTAAAATACCCTCTTTTATATAGTGAATATACAAAACCACCACCACCACTATTCAAAAAAAATAAAAAAAATAAAAATAAAAATTTCTAATGCCCACACCACTGTCCACCGCCAACCACCACCACTGTCCACCGCCTACCACCACCACCGACGACCACCACCACCACCAACCACCACCACCGACGACCACCACCACTAACCACCACCACCGACGACCACCACCACCACCGACCACCACCACCGCCAACCACCACCACTGTCCACCACCACCACCAACCACCGTCGCCGCTAACGAACACCACCACTTTCCACTACCACCGCCGCCGCCAACAACCGACACCCACCGCCGCCGCCAACCATCACCGCGCGCCAACCATCACCGCAAATCAACCACCATCGCGCGCCAACCACCACCACCATGTGGAGTCAACTTCTTGAAGTTGTGTCCATATCGGAGGCAACTAGCTCAAGTTGTCTTCAACAATAAAGGCAACTAGCACAAAGTTGTCTTCAAAAAGTGAAAGCAACTAGCCTAAGTTGTCTCCATACATGGAGGCAACTTGCACAAGTTGTCTCTAAAAAAAAAAATTATACAAAAATAAGTGAACCTAGTGTGAATCGAACACACATCTTCTGACATATAGTCAGTTGTGCTACCATTACACCACAGGTTCGCCACACCAACAATGTTCAACCAACAATTCAAACAACCACCATACAACACCACACCGTCCATCTCTGCTACATCAACTCTACCTGTAACAGCTTTATGACCACAACCGTCTATGCACACTTGCAACATGAGCCAATAGCTGCAGTCACTTCCATGCCCCTACTCAAACACCATCAGCAACAGACAAGCAGTAACAACTTCTTGTTCTGCTTTCAATGCCTGGATTCATATTGAGTTCCTTCTCAACTTCCTAAGCATTCATTTACTCTCTTGACTTTAAAGCATGAGCACCAAGAACACAACCATTATCAGCAACTCAACACAACATTGTGTTACCATTGCACCACAAATTCGTCACAAATACTCTAAGATATATGTATAAGATAATTTCAGATGAATAAATGGACCCAAAAACATAACCAAGTTGCCTCCGAACTGGAATCAACTAGCTCAAGTTGCCTCCAATCTGCAATCAACTAGCTCAAGTTGCCTCCAAAAGTGAAAGCAACTTGGTCAAGTTGTCTTCAAAGTTGGAAGCAACTAGCACAAGCTGTCTCCAAATAGTAGAAGCAACTTGATGAGGTTTTCTAGGGTCACAATTACTTTATCTTACCGACGGAACAGTTGTGATTGGTCAAGCAACTAACCAATTCCCATTCCAAAAACACCAACACACATATACCAAGTTGCACGCACACAAGCAAAAAGAAAAAAGACAACCACAATCCCTTTGTATTTAACAACAAAAGGTTTTGCATTTTTATACCACAGAAATGTATTTTATACCTGGCCATTTGCAACTGGAATCTGCGAATAGATGAGATTGACAGGACTTGAACTGACGTGAATGCCGAAATTTTTTGATAGGTTATATGCATGCACCTTCAGTGAACAGTTCACAGTCAGCATCTTGGTTCGAACACCTGTGATGTCCGATCCCTCTCCGAAATAAAAATTGTTGACCGATAAACTCTGCAATGACACAAAATCAAGATGCTTAGACATTGACAACTCAATGTAATTTCAACATCTATCATTTCAAGGAAGTATTTGACACAAAGTTCATAAAATATATGTAATAGAGTTCTTGCATATCCTACACAGCTATAGAAACAAAAATGCAGAGGAAGAAGCGGCAAAGCAAATTATCCTAGAAGAAACAGCAATCAAGTAAAGTATGAACACATGAAACCCCTGGCTCTAAATGCAACAACATGGGAAGCTACCGAATCATGCTTACGCTAACCAGAACTACGACAAACAAACAAAACTTCTGAAGTGCACAAAACAAACACGATTTAAATGGTCCAAAACAAAAGATGGTATTGTTCTTTCTTCCTAGTCTACTTCAAAATAAAAATTAGAACATTAAAATTGTATCCTCCTGCAATGAAATTAAGAAATTGAATCTTTGTCGAATCCCGTCCAAAGCTAGCATTCCTATCTCAAATACAACATCTGTGATACTTCAAATTGGTACTACAAAGACATCCAAAATCAAGAAACAAGAACTCCCATATCATCAACATAGCACCAATTCAGAACAACAAATACGAAACAACACAACAAGGTCATACATTCCAGACAAAGCTAGCATTCCTATCCCGAATACCACATCTATGATACTTCAAATTGGTTCTACAAAGAAATCCATATTATCATGAAAGAAGAACTCTCATCTCATTAACAATAGCACCAATCCAGGACAACAAACACGAAACAATAATTACAGATCCGAAAATATGTGTTAAGATGATGGGTAGAAGAAAACACGCAAATCATCGAATTCAAAAATTACCTGAAATCAAAATCTCCATCTACTGATTCTTCATAAACCACTTCTTCTAATCATTAGCAGCAACTTCATCGATCTTCTCCTTCATTACTGCAAATTGATGGCAGCACCTTCATCTCCCCTGATTTCTTCAGTTCCATCTCCCTTCCGACTGCAACATCAACTCAAACCCTAATATCAACAAAACCATCTTCCATTTCATCTTGATTCAGTCAAAAACAGCTTCAATTTCATAATTTCACCCTTCTAATCTCTATTCGATCTGTCTTCAGCCATCTAACCCTTCATCCCTCTCAGATTCAGATCTACTCACTTAATTTGTTCTTGATACCCTTTCAAAATTCCGCTCGATCTACTTACGGTGGTGGTAGGTGCGATGCAAATTTTTCTGAGTGGCGATGACGGCGATGGAGATGATGATGGTGTTGGTTATGGTGGCGACGGAGGTGAGAGTGAAACTTATTTTTTCTGGAGTGAAAAATGAAGAAGAAGTTGAAGTATAAGGTGTAAGGGTTAAAAATGGAATTATGTGAATTTTTTTCTATTCATAATTTCAATTATGCCATCAGGGGTATTTGTAAAGACCCATAAGGGTGTTTGTGCATGACCCATGGATAGTAGGGGCATAAATAACATTCCCACTAGTAACAAAGATATGCATGAATTTCACAAAAGATAGATTCATAAAATAATAATGAATACGAGAGAGTTCGTTATCGATTCCCACCTCTTTTGATGACAAGCCTCGCCTACCTTGAGATCCTCAATCCACTGGTTCGTCCTTTGAATCGATCATTGTTATTATAGACTAACTGTTAATCACACAAGTACTCTAATAAATTAGCAAAAAGGCTCACACAAGGCTCATAACATAATATCATACAATTCTTTAGTTATAAGCTAAGTGAACTATCTAATGATTCTAAGCCTATTTATGGTTATACACCTTTTCATTTTCTACCTTTAGCGCTTCTAAGGGTTTACTAATCCAATTAGGTTGATTCTGTAGTCCATTTGATAGCTCTTATGAATATCTATAACTTTGTAGAGGGAACCAAAGGCTAATCCGGACCATAAGGGGTCCAAGTCATCAAAGGATGAAAACCATAATCTGGTACAAAACTTAACCCAAAAATAAACCCATCACTCTGCTATTATATAAATAGAAATCTCTCAGATGATATATGAATATCATAATGTGTTGTTTTACAGATTAACTAGGATTACATATATAAAAGATATACATCATCTCTAGTTTGATAAAACTTAATTTAATCTACGAAAATAGATATCTTTCACGTGCACCATTTCTTCGTATAACTGAAACTACTGAAGTAGGAACGAGTGAGCACATCATCCCAAAAGGGGGGCTCAGTGGATACCATTATAACATTCACGTAATCACTAACATGCTTCACAACTCTACTATACAAAACGATTAAACATCTTTTACACACAACACACAACAGAAGATTATCCCAAAGTCATCCCCTCAGATATTGTTTTCCAGGAAATATCAATTAAAGATCATCCCAGATGACCTACGAATATGACGTTAGTATAACCTAAACATATGTTATCCCAGCCTCGTCTCACTCAATGGAGAAGAAGAAGCTAGAATAACTCCAGTCTCAAATAACAACATGAAATCCGGGTACCATATAATATTTTCGTGTAATGTGTACACCTCATAAATTCCAATGCCTCCATCTAAAGTCTAGAATATAAGAAAGTTTTGATCACTATATGATCAGACTCCGCAAAACAAATTCCCAGTACACCCTGCCGCAACATGAACCTAGAATTTCTTCTAAAAGTAAGATCATAGTAACTCAGTCATACTACTAAAAATGAACTATTAAGCATGATATGCATACGACCAATCTCCCCACATATAATTGGTAGTTGGGGGCCTATTATTCTCCGCTACCCAGTGATACCATGATGTGTCCCGCAGGTACCCGCAAGGCAGAGAGTCATTTCCCCCTATAATAAAATAGATATAAAATAATAATATTAACCCACAACCGCCACCAGATAATTTCTAGGGTATGTGTAAGATCTATAGGTTGCTTTTAAGCCCCTTTATAGTAATATTGGGTACCGATCTTCACCTATATAATATTGCGTGGCCTTTCCACCTATAAACGCTTAACAAGAATCCGCGGAGAACACAAAAAATCCTCGCGAGGAGACTAACCAATGCATATACGCAACATACCCGATGAATACGCATAAACATGCTCACAGATAAATAAGACACACCTTGATTGCGAAATAAAGAAAGCTTAATGATTACAAGAAGGTTACAAAAATTCCCACATATTTTCTGACAAGCCATGCCTACCTCGAAAACTCCAATCCACTGTTTCATCCTTTGAGTCGATCGTTGTTATTATAGGCTAACTGTTAATCACACAAGCACTCTAAGATTTAATCAATATGCTTAAATCCCTAGATAAATCAATTTGAACACAAATTCTTGCATATCTTCCCCATGAGATAATGTATTATTAGTAGTAATATCTACTGTAATTGCTTTGTCAACTTTGTCCCCAGTTTGTTTTAAAATTTCTTTATCATAAAGCTCAATTCGAATTTCAGGAACCCTAGCCCATAAGATCCTGGTGTTTTAAGAAGCATTAGATGGGTTGAATTCAGGATGTCATCAATGTAAAGAGAGAAAATGGCCTCCTACGAACCAAGGGCCTTGATACATGTCTCTCTTTATATCTTTAAGATCATCAAACTTTAGAAGAAAAAAAATCCAAACCTAAATCAAGGATTTGAAGATTACCACTAGGTTTCCATAAGTTATTAGTTCTTTAAGAGATGAATTTGTATCACAATGTTCTGCCCATTACTTTCCCGATCAAGCACTGCCTCCAAAGGCAACAAATCATCTTCCTTGTGTATTTATCAATATGAATAATAGGGATGAAATCATTATCATGAACATCTGATTCATCAATATTAAGTTCTTCAATATTAAGATCCATATCGGCAAGGGCATCATCTTTTTTCTTCCAATGAGATTAGGGAGATCAGATTCAGCATAAGATGGTTTCTCAAATATATCATAAATTGGAACAAAATCCTCATACATGCTTTTTTCTCGATTAATTGATTATTTTCCATTAAATTAAGGGATCACACCCCTTTAGATTCGGACAGGATGAATAATCAGTTATCAATTTTCCGAAACTTTCTTCTTACACGGTTCCCAAGTCACACGAATTTTTTCTTGAGAAATCTCTATTAACGGTATAGCTTTAGTAGCTCATTATGGCAATTTGTATCAATGAATAATCAGTTATCAATTGTCTGAAATTTTCTTCTTAAACAAATTTATTAATGGTATCGCTTTAGTAAGCTCATTATGCCTACTTGTTTCAATGAAGTTTTGTCAACTGCAATTATACAACTTCTATCACAACATATCACAATGTAGATTTATATATCGTGTATTCCAGAATCCAGACAGACGCGGATAAAGATATTAGAGAAACTAGAGGTGAGAGAATAAGGTGAGATCCAAGTGAAACTATTAAAACTTCTTCATGTTGAATGGATTGAGATATTAAGTTAGAAAACCCGTAATACTGGGCGGCTCAACATCCAGAATTGATGACAAAGGATACGAAAAGGAAATATGAAAGACGAAAGACATGATAGCTTAAAGATAAAATCAACCGAGAATAACTAATGTACTGAGACTGTAATCCCTGGAAAAATCCTGTAAGACACAGTTCCAATGAGTCCCTCAAGGGGTAAACAATACCCTATAATTTTTGGTGGTGGGTAGCCCCCAGGCTGTGTTTTACTAGATTTCTCTCATGCCCTGGTCAACGTAGAATCACTCAAAATTAGTATCTTGTTATAGGGGCGGCAAGTTCTAGTAGAGGGGCGGCAAGTGTGATAGCAATGTCCCTCTAATTGGTGGGTGTCCTATAGGGGGTGGAAATTGACTAGATTACCCTTTTCACCTTAAATCAACCAAAATCAAATCAATTTTTTTTAAACCTTATGAATCAGAAAAAATCAAATCAGTTTTTTTTTTCATGTTCTTCTTCATCTTCTCTTCTCCTCCATCAACCGTAACCTCCATTAAAACCGAAAATTTCATCATCTTCAATTAATCGGCGATTTGAAAAATGTTTGGAAAAACCCAGTTAGGGTTTAGTTTATCGTGTTGGATTTAAGTTAATATTGTATCAAAAATTAGGGTTTTGTATGAAAATTGAAATTGAAATTTCTGGTTGCATGTGAGTTACGGTTGGTAATAACTCAAATACGAACTGTAACTGTAGATTGGGTTGATGTTACGGTTGGTTTAAACTCAAATACCAACCGTAAGTTCTTAGTTTTGAAAAATATGTTCAGTTACGGTTTTTATTTGCATCATATTTATCAACCGTATTTGAGTTACGGTTTGTTACTCAAATAACCATACCAACCGTAAATAATCCTGTGTCTTAGGAATTTATCAAATAATGATTTACGGTCCAAAATTTAAGTTGACACACCAATCGTAGGGTAGTTACGATTGGTCTCGATTCATTAGTTACCAACCGTAATTTAGTTACGGTTGTTGTCCAAATTTAATTACCAACCGTAACTGGTTTTACGATTGGATCTTCCTCAAATTTAACCAGTTACTGTTGGTATTCGATAACTTACGAACCGTAACTAAGAGTTACGGTTGGTCACGAGCAAAATTGCAACCGTAAGTTCTTCTGAAAATTTAAAAGTTTTGATTTTGTTATGTACTTTAGATAATTTTGAGCGAGAAAAAGCTAATGGGAACTAATTTAGAAGTATACCGGGTCACTGGAATCACTCATTTTGATTGAGTGAATCAAAATCTAGGGTTTCACAAATATCACAAAAGTTTTTTTTTTCTTCTCCTCTAAATTTTTTTTTTTTTTTTAACTCTAAAAATCTGATTTTAGAGTTATTATAAGTGAAAATTAATTATCAACACTAATCTTGATTATCAACAATAAGGGTTAATTAGTCATTTCCCGTTTTTTTTTTATAAGGGGGCACTTGAATTACCTTGTAATGACCCTTTTTGTCTTATTAGCTTGCCGCCTCTCTACTAGAACTTGCCGCCCCTATAACAAGATGTAGAAATTAACGTTTAATCCCAAAGTTATTGGGCTTTAGACACTCTAGTCCTCTCCTTTCAAGCCTAGTACTAGAAGGTCCAAATTTACACATTTCAGAACGAGTTGGTCCTTTGGCAAACGATTTAGTCCAAAATGGACTCTTTTTTGTGACAAAAATACCCATCAACATTTCTTATTCATCGTCGGTTTCGTTTTATTGGTTTCATTTGTCGAAACTCGACAGAGCTTTCCATCTTCTCCGGTTAAAGACGACAAGATTTTGACAAAATTTCAGCAAGGATTCGATTCATGATCAGTTTTACATCATTTAGGCGTCTCTACTTTTTCATATTTCTCTCAACACCGAAGAATCTATGGAAGAAGATCTCAAATTAAACAAACAGATCTGGTAAATTTAATCTAAATCTTAAAAAAAAATTCATTAAATTTTACACTAGCAATTTAATATTTTTTCGCAACCTTATTACAATTCTTTTATGATGCTTTAGGTATTCATTTTATCTTGATTAGTTATCAGATGCTATTCTTTTCTTATATCTAAGGTTCTTTTTAATTAAACTAAGTTTTGGTCGAGGAGAAAACGAGAAGGAACTGTAAATTTTGGTTTCATAGCGATTCTTTTTGAGCAGTCTACTAGTATCTCCAATCATTGGTAATTGCATCCATCTGATTTCTTTAATTCTGTAAATTTTGATCTCATCTGTGATTTTAGTTTTGGGAGGGATTTAGGTTTTTGCTGTTTTTTTTGTTGATTAGGTATAGATTTCATATTAAATGATGGGTTCCGGTGAAAACATATGAGCTTTTGTGAGTATTGTTGAATGTATATCTCATTTTAAAGATAGAGAAGGACCAGGATTGTAGGGATTTGGAGAAATTTTGGAAATCATTGTGATATTTTGTTTGTGTTCGTTTGGTTTGATTAATTGTAGATGAATATTGTAAACTTGTTTTGTTTATGCATTTTGTTGGTATGGCTGGAATGTTACTAGGATTTGTTGTAATTTAAACCTTCTTGAAAGCACCTCTATGTACGAATAAAAACCAAGGCACCTCCCGGCACCAAAGGAGACGAACTTAATTAATTTCTGACAACTAAAGTTAGTTGCTTATTAGTTGTCAGCACCACCATTTGGATTCCACGTCTTAGTATGGGAAGCAAAGAAATGATTTTGCTTATTTCGGCATGTGAACTCCATTAGGAGTTAGGTGGATGACGTGGTCATTTCACAACCACATTTCCTTTGTGGGATGTGTTAAATATCAGGCAGGGGTCATCTGTTATTATCGATTGAAAAAGGGGTTTTGAGCATCAACTCTCGTCTTCCTCCAAGCAGTTGTTGGCATCATTTATTTAGAAATGATTGCAGTGGTGATTGTATTGGTTATCTGTAGTGGTAATTTGGCAAAAATGATCTTGATTATGTGTTTTTAGAGGTGGGAATTTTTCATCATCTTCTATTTTCAATAGAAATAATAATTATAACTAATATTTGAAAGATGGCGTTGAAATGGAGCGGTACCATAGAGCTAATTATGACTCCCGTGTGCTCAACGGTTCTAAATGTCATGTCTGAACACAGAAGGATAATATGTATTTCTCAATTCTTAGCACTTTGAATGTACGGAATTGTTGTAAACTCTGACTGTTGACTTTAGAGTCCAAATCATGTTGCTGTAACAGCTTGTGCTACCGGTGCACATTCAATTGGTGATGCTGCGAGGATGATTCAATTTGGAGGTTCAGCTGGAATGGTAGCTGGAGGAACAGAATCCAGTATCCATGCTTTATCCATGGCATGATTTGGTAGGTAATGATCATTCATTTAAAAAGTCTACCGAGTAAGTCGGTCTTTTCTTTTCTAAATGGTATGAACATGTTTTTGGGTCAGTCCATGGGGGAAATGGTAGTAACATGGAGCGTCTAAGACATGTAAATGTTTCATGCATATACTCGATTATTATTTTATTATATTTTCATGTTTTCTTGGTCAATCTAGGCCATTGGATTGTTTAGTCTTCTGGAGTTGTACTATGTAATATTCTTAATATTTGGAAGCCAATTGGTCATACTTTCTTTACGGGTTTGATACACTGCTGAAACTAATTAGTATTGCCAGCGGAAAAAATCAAATTTAACCCCAAAATAATTTGCTTTTTACTGCACTTCTATATGGCACTCATGTTTACATTCAATGTATCATCTTTGTATAAGATTTCAGGTGTTCAAGTTGAGGTGCGTGTCTTGATGCTGCTGGCAAGACTACCATTTTGTATAAGCTCAAGCTTGGAGAGATTGTGACCCCAATTCCTACCACTGGTAAGTCATATTTTTCAATAGAGCTTCAGTTTAAGTTTTTTTGAACTTGCTTCTGTACTTCATATTTTAAGTCTTATGTCATATAATCTTTATGAAGTGATTCTCTTTTCCTATTCAATTTTGGGTGAACTTTTTGCAGAAATGTGTTTTTTTGAGTGTTACTCTCCTTATTTTATTTTATTTTCAATTGTTAATGTGCATTTAGTTGTATACATGTTGATTCTTGATGTGTACATAATTGTACACGTTTATTCTTAATGTGTACTTAATTGTACACTTGTTGATTTTCATGATTATTGTTCCTTTCTTCTTGTTAGTTTCAATGATTATTCACCTTTTAACCCATCTATCTTCTTTTACCTTCTTTTGGATCCAAATTTAAATACCTCGTTGAGTTTCTGTAAGCACGAATGCTCTAAATTTTCAGCATTAACTTAATAGTAAACTTGTTTTCTAACAAAAAAAAAAAATGAATGTTTTTGATATTTTTTTGGTGTTTTTGTTTTAATGGTGTAAACAGGGTGTCTGTGAGTCACTAACTAAATCATGTGGCTGCTATGGAAGCATCATAGAGGATGAGATATAACGTGAACAATATGAGTCGACTGCAGTAGGGAGTCTTAAAGTGTACATAATTGTACACTATTGATTTTTAACGTGTACATAATTTTACACCTTCATCAAATATAATGTTGTTGTGCTCATTTATAGCCAAATTTGTAGAGTGTTCTCTAGAGTCGAATTTTCTCTGAAGCCAGTCTGAGATTTAACACTCTAAGTTCCCATTCTTGTATCCTCGTGTATTTAATGGTTGATATGCAATTCAGTTACTTACCAACCTCTGTGAATGTACCTTACAAATCGATGATTTGTACAGGAATAGCTCGTGTGTTTGAAAGAATTATTTTAATATAACATGAACAAGTCATGGGAAATATGTATATATTTTTAGGTGATACATTCATAACTACGTATTTTTCATTTTGACTAGTTGTGTATATACTTCTTTCATTAGAAGCATGGCTAACGTATGTTTTTCTTTTTTGGATGGTCGTCCTCATGTATAACGGTTCAGCCTGAAATAAAAGGTGTGGTTACTGGTTGGAGATTAGAGATGAATTTTTGGGAGGAAAGAAAGAAGACCAAGATAGGATCAATCGATTCAATCAGCAGCTTCATTTTGTTCTAAGCACAGCTCCGATGTGGATAGGTTTGTTTACTTCTATTGCTTGCTTTTCATTTTTGTGGTTGCATTTATGCCTGAAGAAGTTGTCTGGTGTTAAGATACTTGTAAGAGTCACATTGTATGCATGGTCTTATAGGATACTATTATATATGCAATTATAAAATACAAGTTTGATGTGTCCAAATATGTGTGTTAAGTGAAGGTCTCACGTAAAATATGACTTTCAACTATTTATATATATATACATATATATATATATATTGAATATGTTAATGTGTACATAGTTGTACATATGTTGATTCTTAATGTGTACGTAATTGTACACATGTTGACTTTTATGTGCACACTGTTGTACAATTGTTAGTTAATGTGTACATAATTATACACCTATTGATCGTTATTGTGCACATAATTTCACACATGTTGATTTTTAATGTGCACATAGTTATACACCTGTATTGAGCTCTAGTATGTATGAGAGATTTCATTTTAAGATATTAACTTCATTTCTATATACAATTCACAGGGAACAGATTGAGAATTGACAGGATGAGATTGGGGAACAAGGTCATTGGATACAATGAACGAAGAAGCAAATACTAGTAAGTTCTTTAACATATGGGTTACTAGATGCTTACATATTTGAGTAGAATCCGACTTTCGGCTCTTTAGATATTGAATTGGTAATGTGTACATAGTTTTACACATGTTGATTCTAAATGTGTACATGATTGTACACATGTTGTCTTTAATGTGCATATTTGTACACCCTATTAGTTGACGTGCACATAGTTGTACACCTATTGATCATTAATGTGCACATAGTGGTACACCTGTTAGTTAACGTGTACAGATTTGTACACCTATAAATCGTTAATGTGCACATAGTTCTACACATCTTGATGGTTAATATGCATATAATTGCACACCTGGTGATCATTAATGTACACATAATTATACACCTGTTGATTTCTAATGAGTGCATATATCGATTCCTGGATTCGATATTTTGTTTTGTGAACTGAATTTTGGGTGCTCTACATTTAACATGATTTTTTCATCACATTGGTTGGTATTGGTTTTTATCGTCTTGTTTTCTTTGAAATGTTACCTCCAAAAGCTTGCATTCATATCCAAGAAGGTGGTTTTAAGGGAGGAAAAAGTGATGCAAATAAAAACAGTTGTTGATGCAAGGAAGGATTGTGCAGAAGTTTCTCTTACCAGGTGAACGAGATGGAACGATTTAGATATGGCACATGTGTTTGTTATGTCCTCATCTAAATGGGTTCCCACC
This sequence comes from Papaver armeniacum, assembly GCA_023531295.1. Classification (NCBI taxonomy): domain Eukaryota; kingdom Viridiplantae; phylum Streptophyta; class Magnoliopsida; order Ranunculales; family Papaveraceae; genus Papaver; species Papaver armeniacum. The sequence goes on from JAJJWW010014434.1 coordinate 244,466, forward strand.
AGCAATTCATAGAGTAGTAACTAAGGTGTACATAATTGTACACATGTTGATTCTTAATGTGTACATAATTGTACACCTATTGTATGTGTTTCTCTCTGTTTATATGTGCTTGTTCTGTTTTACATGTACTTAGTTTTTGTTCGATTGTGGTTGTATTGTTGATAACTTGTGATTGTATTCTCTTTGTTTCAGGATCCTTTTGTCAATTGAGAGAAAGTCCCAGCCGTTAATTTGAATTTGGCGCCAAAGTTTTACCACCTCGAGCTGGAGTTCCAGAGAACTTGGCTCATGTCAGAAACTACATGAAGGTTTGCAAAAAGCTTGTTACACATACTTAATGCCCATCATTAGTTTTGTTTGCATAAAACTACTCGAAGAATTGCTAAAAGTTTGTTGTTATTAAATACACATACCATATGCCCATCATCCGTTTTGTTTGTATATCGAAGAATTGTCTTTTATCACTTAGCAGTCTAGCTATTCCGATTCAACCAATTAAATTCTCCCTGTTGGTGGTTTCATTTTCATTTTCATTTACACATGTTGATTATTAAAGTGTACATAGTTGTGCACATGTTATTCATTTTGAAGTCTAAGAAATTAGGGAAAGCACTAATGTGTACATAGTTGTACACAAATATTATGTTATTTAGGTGTGCGTAGTAGTCCAAATGTTGATTATTCAGGTAAGAATAGTTGTACACTTGTAGGACTATATTTATGTATACAAACCAAAAATTAGGGAAAGCACTAATTGTACAGGTGTTGGATTTTCTATAGATGTGTACAAAGTTGTACACTATTGTGTTATCTCAGTAATATGTGCATTTTTGTGGTATAAATGTTGGATTTTTATAACACAAAACATCTAAAGTTACTGCATCTCTTTCTTATACCGTCAAAAGTTGTCCTCTCATTAGAAATTTAGATCCTTGTAACATCTCTTAGGCAAAGATAATGTACATTCTAGGATATATGTTGCAGCTTCAGTGCCATTTTCGAACAGTTTTATTAAAATAATCTCTGCAGACAGATGAATACATTTAAGCTCATACTTGTAAGTTAGTATAATCATTTTTTCTGAGCTTTAGCCTGTAAGAACTGGATGGTTTATCAATGTGTTACCCAGTATTCATGCTATCAGTGATTACTCAATTATATAGGCCTAGGTGAAAAATAAGTTAGAAACTGGTGCTACAATGGTATTTTAGCTTACGAGTCACCAATATCTAGCATTCTAGCTCCCACTGTATAATTATTTTGCTTTTTTTATTAGATTCCTTGTCAGTTAAAACCTTTATGAAACAATAGTTTGATCTCTGTGCTGACCACTTTTCCCTCTTCGTCATTGTATGTATAGATGAACAGTATAAATACATCATTTCCATGTCTTGCGTATCAACAAGATGCTTTCATGTGTCGGAGCTGACAGGCTTCAAACTGGTATGAGAGGATCGGTAAACCCTTGGGAATGGATCACCTAGCTAACTTGTTATCGTATGAGATTCAGCTGCAGTCACTTTTGCTATGTTGGTGTACAAACTGGTGCACCTTGTTTTGTCTTTTGATTTTTTGGATTTTTGTAGACATGTACATGTTTGTACGCCAATGTAAACTAAGATTTTTTGAAAATGAGAATTATATAGTCATAGGTACTCTTTTTGTAGCTCTCGGAAAGAGCTTTCCGAATATATAAAGTTTGTGAATTTTGGACAAACGGTTCGAAAAATAAATTGTTTTTAATTGTTTTTTATATTATTTAAAATTGCTGACATCATTGTGAGTCACTTTGGACTAAACAGTAAATATTTGGACTAAATTGTAAATCAGTAATGGTGGGTTTGGATGTAGAATTTTAAAGGTGTAATTTATGGGTCCAGGGGATTTGGTAGAATTATGTTTCCCTCTGTATGTTTGGTTACCCGAATCCTTGGAATCACGTTTCCTACGGGATTCAGTTTTCCAGCAAATCCTCCATATGGAGTCCGACCCCTCCCCCTAAGATTTGCTGGGAAACTTATCAAAGGATTTATGGACCCACTTTTTTTAACTCTAAATCCCATAATATATGCAATTTTAAGATTTGAGGGTAATGCCAAACGGTACAAAGACTTAAATACAAGAAAACTCTATAAATCCTAGGAATTTATATTGAGTTACCAAACACACAAGGAATTTACATGATTCCCAAAATTTGTAATCCCATAGGATTATAAATTCAAGGAAACAGTGAATTCTGCAAACAAACCCACCGTAAGGTTATTTGTGTATTTTAAATAAAAAGGACTAATTTGTACCTAGTTGAATGGGTCAGGACTAACTAGTATATTTAGATGGGGTTTTGAACTAAACCGTATTTTTCCCCAACAAGATTGCAAAATTAACCTGTTGAGACGACGAAGCGGCAGCGTAGAAAAGTAACCTCATGCACTAGCCCAAAATACACTCGCAAAGGACTTTATTGGCGATTGTGAAAGCCTATGGGCGACGAAGACTGGAATACGTGCATCTACGTGAAGCACCGAAGTATCAATCATTCAATTACCAAAATTGGTAAAAGATAACAGACCTCCTCAAAGATATCCAAGTCAAAGCATCAAATCTCAGCATCTTTAGTATTATTCTATTTAGATGATATTTTAGGTTGGAAAGTTTCTTAACTTCACAGCTAAGTTTTACTAAATAAAGAAAAACTTGAAAAATAGAGAATAACCAATGATACTAGTAGAATAATATTAGCTGCCACCTTCCACTAAAAATATCTGGTTAGGCAATTTATTATAAGAAAATAAAAATCTTTGAGGAAGTTAGACCAAGTCCAAAGCCAGGAAGGTGTCATTTTGTTTTTAAAGATTTCAAATCTATGGTCCATGTTCCTATCTTTTGCTAAAAAGAGTTTTGAAACCTTAATTTCAATGTTAAGGACCTAAAAGCATTTTACACCAACAACCAAGATAAGACCCTACAAAGAGTAATGTAACCGTTCATACCACCTTAAATTGTCAACCGACAAGGACTTGAGAAATTGCAAACAGGAACGGCTTTATGTTGTGCAAGAGAAACCTCACATTTCCCGCTACAAAAGCCTAGCATTTTTAGGGGGACTTTTTTATTCCCAACCCATAAACAAGGTTCAGGAATCAGGGATGTCCAAAAGGATAGTAGAATACGTTAATGGCCTTCCGTAATCGGAAGTTATTTTTGAACCGATTGTTGAGAGTAAATCGGTAGTTAAGAACGCACAGAGACTACCGATTGATATGCATTTGTGCTAAATGCGTATTTGGGGCTACTATTAATCGGAAGTTAATGATAAATTCATTTACTACCATTATAGGCTCAACCAAAATTCAAAAAAAAAAAAAGGATTTTTGTAAAATCTCATTTTGGGGCTACTATGTATTCGGTAGTTATATGAACTATCTTGACTGTCGAATATGGTTGAATAATTGCAAAGAGAGCCATTGTATAATAATCGGGGATGGATTTTACCTCATTTACTACCGATTATAGGCTCAACCAAAATTCAAAAAATAGATGATTTTGGAAAAATCTCATTTTGGGCTCAAATAAATCTCATTTTTCAAAAAATAGATGATTTTGCATTGTATGTGCATTTTCAAAAAATAGATGATTTTGGAAAAATCTCATTTTGGGGCTACCCTATATTCGGAAGTTATATGAACTATCTTGACTACCGATTATGGTAGGATATTTGCAAAGAGAGCCACAACATAATCAGAAGTCAGGATAACTTCATTTACTACCGATTATAGGCTCAACCAAAATTCAAAAAATAGAGGATTTTTGCAAAATCTCATTTTGGGGCTTCTCTATATTCGGGAGTTAAATAATCTAAATTCACTACCAATTATGATAGCATTTTTGTCAAAGGTCTACTTTAATCGGGAGTCAAGATAACTTTATTTACTACCGATTATAGGATAATCAAAATTCAAAAGATAGAGAATTTTTGCAAAATCTCATTTTGGGGCTACTCTGTATTCGGGAGTTAAATAACCTAAATTCACTACCGATTATGGTAGCATTTTAGCCAAAGGTCTACTTTAATCGAGAGTCGAGATAACTTTATTTACTACCGATTATAGGATAATCAAAATTCAAAAGATAGAGATTTTATTTTGGGGATACTTTATATTCGGAAGTTATATAAACTAAATTGATTCCCGATTGTAAAGTTATCTACCGATTATAAAGGGTAATTTGGCCATTAAAAAAAACGAGAGATAAGGGATGGGCTACATTTTACGTTCGGGTGACCTTATTTGTCATTTTGTGTCGCCCCTAATTCTTTTGGAGTGGCCCTAAAAATGCTTGGTACAAAAGGAGTGGCTCATCCATATAGTTTAGAAATTCAATATAAAACCTAATTAGAAAACCAGAGCAAAAAGAGGAACCACAGCTATTTCAGGGAATGAGGCTTGGCATTGCAAAGAAACCAAAACTTTTTGACATATTACATTCATTTGGTCCGGATAAGAACTCCAAGAACCAGATATTCGAATTCATCACAAAAATATATTGACAAAATTAAGCGAACCCAAGATTATAAAACATACTTAAAATAATAATACTTGGTTTTATATATGTTTATTATATGTCTAAGTGAACTTCATATAACGTTTGCACGATACTTACCTGCCAATGAGATCCCCTTATTTTTTTTAATAATATTTTCTATGTCCAAGGCAATTCAAGAGAAACTAGAGAACTACAACCAGCCTCCTATGTCCTATCGAATATATAGACAAGTTTCAACTCGAAAAAGTAATGATCGGATGTAACTCCTCATCTCAAGATCGAAGAACATGTAAAATTGATTCTCACCCGCAGAGAGGAAGACGGCCCTCCTTCCAAACCCAACCAAAGAACATTAAGCAAAAAAATAAACAAAAAGAGTAAAACAGAAAAGCAGTAAATTCTCCCAAACACAGAGATTCTAAGAACTTCCTCTCTTAACCGTGGGTATTAACAGCTTCCCATAGCAAATTCTTTGGCATCGGATTGGCGAAATCTCGAGCTTGTAAAGCTGCAGCTCTAAGGGTTCGAATTGTTAACTTATTGGCCTCCCAGAATGAAACACTAACGTAAGGCAAATTGTGTTTCTTGCAAAGTTCCTTGACAAATGGAGAGATCTTCCTCAAATGGCACCTTGGCAACCTTGGAAACAAATGATGCTCGACCTGAAATTGCAAACCTCCATGGAACCAATCCATCCAAGTAGAACAAGCAATATCAATGGATCCTTTAGTTTGCTTCTCAAACCAATCGTTTGCCCGTGGAGGGCCGACATAAACATGTGCAGAGAAGTGATTCAAGCAGAACTGAACATGCTGAATCCCACTAACAGCAAAGCTTACCAACACAAACATGACTCTCTCCCCCCAATTTGGTAAACTAGCAATCAAATAAGAATACCACATCCAGAACACAAGTAGCCCTAACAATTCCTTCCTCCTGTTTTGGAGAGGCCGGCTTGATAACAACAACAAAAATGACTGAGCAAAAAGATTAACTCTAGCAACAGCCATAACAGGGTAGAAAGACCAGTGTTGATAACTTATAAGAAATCTAGCAGCAGCATCAAAAGTCATTTTTCTTCCATAAAATTTAGATGTAAGTGAGTTGAAGATGGTAGAAGATACCGCAAGGAAGGGTATATGCTGAAGATCTGGATCAAAATCAAGACTGTTGACGGCGATGTGATGAGCAGTATGAGTCCATTTCCACCAACCAATACTGATTCCTGTAAAACAATTTCCTGTAACAATTTGTGCAATTGAATTCAACCAAGGACTCATCATAACCTGATAATGCCCTGAATCATGGCCAATAAATCCACACTGCATCCAGAGTAAACCCAACAAAGCAGCACAGAAGAAGTGTACCCAGAAACTATCAGAGCATTTAATACCCATGACACAAACAGAGAATAAAGATACTATTGAACAAACTGAAAAACAGATCCAATGTCCTTTTTTCTCAAACAACCCAGACCTTGAAAACTCAGAAACAAGTCTTCTGTAATCTTTAGAAACCTCAGAAACTGTATAATCTTGTAGATGCCCAATAAAAAACTGATCAAGATGTTTCCAAGCAGTTCCTGGATGGAATGCAACAAATGCATCTGTAACATCCTGACCAGCAAGATTCAAAAGGGGTGCATCACCACCAGGGTGATCTTTTAACCAATTTGTTACATTATAAACCTTCCCTTGTATTGAAATCCATAGATCTCCTGGTTTGTTATGCTTTGATAGCTCTTCAGATGTAATGTAGTTTTTCTTTTCTGCCATTATTACAGCAGAAATTTAAAACTATCAAGATCTACAATAATAAAACCAGAAAAACTCAATCACAAAAAGAGATCTGAATATACAAAAAAGGGTTGTTGTTTTTCTTCTTCTTCTTTTATCTCTTAACCTTTCAAAAAAAAAAAATCTTTGAAAGGAAAGAGATTGAGAAAAGAGTTTTTAAAATGTAAGACCCTTTTCTTTTCTTTATGGAGAAGAGATGAGAATGAGATTTGTATTAGGGGTGTTTGTTGGTTTCCTCAGCTTTTCCGTTTTGGGTGGTACAGCGTTTATAAAGGAAAGAAGACGGTACGCGTTATACAGAGTTAAAAACAGGTGGAAGGTTATAAGGGTTTTAGGATATCCAGCAATGCAGTTTAAAGTAATCTCAACCACGAAGAGTTCCAATTCTCAAAGGACAATCTAAATCTGCCCTATTATGCACACTGAGGGTAGATAAGGAATTTAAAAAGTGCAGTTAAGTTGGACAGGCTGGTGTTTAGTTTTTGAATGGTTGCGATTCAATTACATGGGTTTCAATGGGTCATCCACCTTTTAAAGTTAATAAAGGCATTACGAAGTGTTCTTTCCTCTTCTTTTGTTTGTTAGGAATTTATTGGATCTCTTTGGTTTTGAGACTTTGAGTTTAATCCCGGTTAAAATTCGAAGAGAGATTCGCTGGTCGGTCCTAGGTAGAGTAAACAAAATCGAAAGACTAAATGAGTTAAGATTAAGGCACAGGGTCCGGTACGACCCGATTCTCTTATGGAACCGGTCCCTGTACTTGGTGTTGACCGGTACCTCATTTTGAGGACCGGTACCTGTACTTGTACATGGTGTTGTACATGTACCTCCGGTTCCGGTCCGGTACAAGACCGGTACCGGGTTTTTACCTGGAAAATCAATAAGAAATCCTAGCATACATCTAGTTTATACTTCTTCCATTCAGCAACAGACTCGACCACTCCCATTTCTTCCATGGCAACAACTAACAGTTCATTTTCAAATTCTTCAAACCATCAACTATCAAACCCATTTTAATCTCCAATTTATTCTTCTCCGAGTCTTGACAGCAACTCATCGATGTCTTCTTACGAATCAACAGAAACCCAAATCTCCATCTTCATAATACCTCCAGTTCCATTTCCTTCCTAAACAAACAAAACCCTATTTCAGTTCTTCTCCCTTCTCATAATCATAAATTCCATCAGCAGACCTATATCGACTCTTTTTCAAACTAGTCAATATCACCTCCATCTCAAAATCATGTACAAACCCATCAGCAAAACCTATTGTTCTTCTTCACAGATTCTAATTTCTCGATTCACAGAAAAAACCCATTTCTACATCTCAAATTCAACAACAACCATCTGTGCTCTCGATTTGAACAGCAACCACACCATCGAAGTTTCCATGGATCTCTTCGTTAGCAGCAGTACAACATCGATCTCAGATTCAATTTTCTCTCCCGGATACAAAAGCAGCAGAAGAAAAATGATGAATGAATTGATTCTCTCTCTCGATAGTCTATAGACTATACCTAGTATGGACGGCTGCGATTAAACTAATCTTGATCTCAACGGCTGGTATTAACCGGTTCTTATGTTCCGGTACAAGGCAGTACCAGAACCGTTCCTTGTACCTAGTCATATCCCGGTTCTCAACTTCAGTACCTGTCCCTGTACCAGCTACACCGGTTCCGGTACGATTTTTCCGGTTCCAGTCCGGTACAGGTCTTGTTAACCGGTTCTTGTGCAACCTTAAATATGATATTAGAAATTTTGTTGATTTTTTTGTGTGGTTATAAAGGAGAAAGAGGCCACTTATATTGGCTTTCTACCATTAGGGAATTAACTATACTGTTAAATCACCAATTACACCTATAATGAGGGGGTTACAAGAGTTATAAAATTAACACTCATATAGTGGGCATTAAGTGTTTTATTACTATGAATTAGTGGAGTGGTGGTTCATCTCCATACAAGTATTTCATAACACTTCCTCTAGATGTTCACCGCGTAAAAACATTGCCTCGTTAAAACCTTGCTAGGAAAATTCATTGGGAAAAACCATAACGACGGAAAAAGAGTGCGATATGTGGTGGATGTTGATAAAACTACCTCATCAAAACCTTGCTAGGAAAACCAATAGTGAAGGAAAAAGAGTGTAGTTTAGAAAGTTTTTCCCCCTCTTTACAACTTCATTTAACTTGACAAGTATTTGAGTTGCCTCGTCCCAATCTTGTGAACCAACTTCTTGAACGTGGAGGTTGGTAATACTTTAGTGAATAAATCAGCAAGATTGTCAATTGGTCGTACCTGTTTTACTTCAACTTATCCATTCTTTACAAGTTCATGTGTGAAGAAAAATTTACGAGAAATGTGTTTTATTCGATCACCTTTGATATAACCATCTTTGAGTTGTGCAATACAAGCGGCATTGTCTTCATGTAATATTTTTGGAGTATTTTTAGTCGAAGGAAGCCCACACGAATCCTGGATATGATGAAGCACACTTCGCAGTCAAACACTCACGACTTGCTTCATGGTATGCCAAAAGTTCAAAATGATTTGAAGAGGTAGTCATGCTAGTGTCTCGCTTTTACTAACCGCCAAGAAATAGTTGTATCACCAAGAGATAAAATGTTTGTGATCGAGCTTAGTGGGGATCATAACGATAACTTGCATCTGCATATCCTACTAGCTTTGAATTAGATTCTTTTCAATAAAATAGACCTAAATCAATTGTTCCACTAGGGTAGCGCAAGAGATGCTTAACACCATTCCAATGGCGTTTAGTTGGTGCAGAACTATATCTTGCTAGTAAGTTGACAGAAAGTGCAATGTCAGGCCTTGTGCAATTTGCAAGATACATCAATGCCCCAATTGCACTTACATATGGTACTTCTAGACCAAAAAGTTCTTCATCATCTTCTTTGGGACAAAATGGATCTTTATTCTCATCAAGTGATCTAACTACCATTTGAGAGCTTAATGGATGTGCTTTGTCCATATGAAATCGCTCCAAAACTTTCTTTGTATATGTAGATTGATGAACAAAGATATTATTTGATAAATGTTCAATTTGTAGACCAAGACAAAACTTACTCTTACCAAGATCCTTCATTTCAAATTCCTCTTTCAAATAGTTAACAGTTTTTATGAGCTCTTCCGGAGTCCCAACTAGATTTAAATCATCAACATAAACTGCAATGATAGCAAAACTAGAACTTGATCTTTTGATAAAAACACATGGACACATAACATTATTAATATAACCTTCCTTAAACAAGTATTTACTAAGACGATTATACCACACTCACCCCAATTGCTTTAGTCTATGCAAAGATCTTTGCAGCTTTATTGAGTACATGCCTTTTTCTCACGATTTGTTTGCTACATGCATTTTAAACCCTTCAGGATTTTCATGTATATGTCACTATCTAGTGAGCCATATAAATATGTTGTAACTGCATCCATTACATGCCCAAATTTTCTGAAACTGCTAAACTTATCAGAAATCGAAATGTAATTACATTCATTATTGGAGAATACATTTCTTGGTAATCAATACCAGGTATCTGCGAGAAACCTTGTGCAATAAGTTGAGCTTTGCATCTTACAATCTCATTCTTTTTGTTGCGTTTTTTGTACAAATACCCATTTGTATCAAACGGGGTTTACATTGTTTGGTGTCTGAACAATGGGACCCAAAACTTCACGTTTTGTTTATGACTCGAGTTCTGCTTGGATTGCATCCTTCCACTTTGGTCAATCCTTTCTACGTCGATATTGTTCAACGGTTATTGGTTCATGATAATCAGTATTTTCAAATACATCCAAGGCAATTGCATAAGAAAATTTATGATCAGGAATGATATTGTTCCGATCCAATAGTCCTTATGTACCTACATGATTTATAGAGATCTCTTTATTTTCAGCTACATCTTCCTCTTGATGTGCAATAATTTCAGATTCATCAATTGATGAGTGCCAAATAGTGCATATTTCTACATCTTTTTATTGGCATTTAACTCATCTTTTGTGTTTTAAAATCATATACTATCCCAAATTCGTGTTTTCATTGTTTTCAAGAATAAATACTTGTACTAATTAATTTTTTATTTTTAGGTACTAAATAAAGCTTGGATAAATTGAGAAGCTAAAAGAACAGAGGAATATTGGCTAACGACTATGGAAGAGAGACAACGCAAGGCTCCCGCGAGAAGGCCGTGAAGTGCGAAGGAATAACGCGTAAAAAGCTTCCGCAATCCGTTTGCAAAGCCTAAAACGAGACATGGACTTGGTGGAGAACCCAAGACCCAAACCCATATCCAGATCCGAGATACCAGATTTACTACATCTGCTTGATCTAACGGTACCTCCACTCGAAACATCAACATCTGATGCTCTCGCCCAACACCCAAGCCTCATATTCTTTTCTTCCCCCGTCGAACAGAACCATCACCACATTCATTTCGCCTTCACTTCCATTTACAGCTCCAGCACCTCCATTACCCCTTCTCCTCCGTACACTGAGCACAACTTCACCATAATTAACGCCACCATTAACTCCTAATTCTCCATCTATCTCTATCTTATCTCTATTATCAAGAACAGTAACCCTAGAAGATAAGATTTATAGAGGTAGAGTTAGGGTTAGCTGTATAATTGGGGGAACATCGATTCAATGAAGTTGCAGAGAAAGTCAATGGAGTATTGTTGGTGAGTTGGGTTCTTATTAATTGTCGAATTGAAGAAGGATTGAGAGCTTTTGTGTATAAATAGGGGCTTGTTTCTCTGTAACAGAGCATCCAAGTTAGCTGGATCAATTTTCTAGTTGAATATCATTGTGTTTGCATCCTGATCATCATGTTCTAATTACTTTTGCTAGGGTTTAGATGAAACCCTCAATCTGATGCTATGTTATTCATGTTTTGACCATTATTCTTGTTGAGCTTAAACTAAGTTAGGAATGGTTTAATCAGTGTGTTGCAGTATATTGCTTTAACCTTTTGTTTGTTATGCATCATAGGTAGATAGAATAACTATATATTGTGCTTCATCTCATGCTTAAGAGACTAAACTAATCTGTGATAAGTTGTGTTATAAGAAGACAGCTTATGCTAGGGGTTAGTTACCTTAGTTGATATTAGGCCATCTACTTGAGGTTACCCTAGATAAACAACAGACTTGCATCTTGACTGGTGTCCATTACAAGGGACAAGAATAATATTGAGACTGAACTGATTTAGCAAAGGTTAGGAGGTGGATTCAACCACCCTAGTATCCCTCTTCTACTTGTTTACAACCTGTTTTTGCATCTTGATTTACATTCTGCTTTAGTACTTTAATCACTACCAATCTCTTAGTCGTATCGACACAAACAAAATCGTTTTGTTACTCTTGTTCGAATCAGTATAGGAAGACTTTAACTTCAACTTTACACCCTCCAAGTCTTTGTGGGATCGACCTGTATTTGCACCTTACACACATTGTGCACTTGCAGTCATTGTAGGTATGTTTCTTAGTCCTACCATTAGATGTGGTGTTTTATGGAACGCCAACATCCTTTATTTTCTTCCGCGGAACTGAATCTTTTGCACCAAGAGATCTTCCGCGCTTCAAGCTTGGTTTAGACACATCATTTTGTCCTTCAGAGACGATTACTCTCCCTGGAGTATTTGCAGCAGATATATATGATTTTGTTACTCTACCAGTATTCGTGAATGCATCAGGCATTCTATTCGCAATATTTTGCAAATGTATGATCCATTTGACTTCAATTTCGCATTGACTAGTGCGAGGATCAAGGTGAGCTAAAGAGGGAGTATTCCATGAAATTTCACGACGTTCCTCGAGCTTTAGCTTTTCTCCCCCTTACGACGGGAAATTTGACTCATCACAATGGCAGTCTGCAAAACGTGTCTTAAAAACATATGTTAATGGTTCCAGGAACCTGATTATTGATGGAGAGTCAAAACCAACATAAACTCCAAGTTTGCGCAGTGGGTGCATCTTAGTCCTTTGCGGTGGGGCTATTGGGACATATACAACGCAACCAAAAATTCTTAAATGTGAAATATTTGGTTGTTGTCCAAATACAAGCGGTATAGGTGAGTAACTATGATAAATGGTAGGTCGGATACGCACCAACAATGCCGCATGTAAAATTACATGACCCCAACCAGAAATTGGTAATTTAGACCAGAAAATTATTGGTCGAGCGATTAATTGTAATCGTTTAGTAAAGGATTCTGCTAAACCATTTTGGGTATGTGTGTGAGCAACATGATGCTCAATGTCAATTCAAATTGACATGCAATAATCATAAAATGCTTTAGATGTAAATTCACCAGCATTATCAAGACGAATAGTCTTAATGGGGTGGTCTGAAAATTGTGCCCTTAGTCGTATTATTTGAGCAAGTAGCCTTGAAAAAGCTATTATCCGACTTGAAAGTAGGAAAACATGAAACCATATGGTTGATGCATCTAATAGAACCATAAAATATCTAAATAGTCCACAAGGAGGATGGATAGGTCCACATATGTCTCCTTGAATTCTTTGTAAGAAATTAGGTGCCTAAATACCAACCTTTGTTGGAGATGTAATTATTAATTTTCCTTGGGAGCATGCATCGCAAGAAAAATCATGAGGCGTAAGAATCTTGTGATTTCTTAAAGAATGACCATGTGAGTTTTTTATAACTCGATGCATCATCGTAGATCCTGGATATCCAATACGGTCAAAAGTTTAAAAATCGTTGGATTGGATATTGCAAGATGTACGTTTCTATTATACTGGTGTGGTGTAATCCAGATGCAAAAGTTGGAAGCTTTTGTAACACACGTTTCTTGCCCGAGGTAATCGAAGTTATACAAAGATATTCAATATTACCTTCGTTAATAGTCTCAATATGATATCCATTTTGACAAATATCTTTAAAACTAAGCAAATTTCTTGTGGATTCGCTAGAGTATAAGGCATCTTGGATAAATAATTTTGTACCATTAGGTAATAATATAACAGACTCTTAGGAACCGTCAATTATTTTTGATATTCCCGAAATGGTACTAACATTATCATTGGCTAGTTTTAGACTTGATAAAAGTCTCTTATCTTGTTGCAGGAGAACATTGAAGCATGAAAAGTCGAGTAAGTCTTTTCCAAAAGATAATATTCATTTACAATTTCTCTGTAAAATCTTAAAGGAGAAACAATGCGGAAAATTTCAGAGTTATACTCACTAACCGTCTTAAAATATTGCAAACGCAAGTTCATCCACTCATGTCGCGTTCGAGGGAGTATCATGTTTTTTTGGTGGTTATAGCGATCTTTCAAGTCAGACTACAAAGAGTATGGATCTTCCACTGTCAAATATTTGGATTTCAAAGCAAAAGTAAAATAAAATAAATTGCTAGATAGAAATTATATCTCAATTTTTTACCACTAAGGAGAGCAAGCATGTTGATAACGTAGAATAAAAAAAATAGAAGGACTAAATGTGAAAGCAATATAATAGTAGAAGAAGAGAAACTTTGTTGATTTTGTTGTGTTTACAAAGGAGAAAGAGACCTCTTATATAGACTTTCTACCATTAGGAAATTAACTACACCATTAAATCACCAACTACACCTATAATGAGGGGGTCACAAGAGTTACAAAATTAACATCCATATAGTGAGTATTAAGTGCCTAATTACTATGAATTAGTGGAGTGGTGGTTCATCTCCATATAATTACTTCATAGCACTAGGCACATATAAAAACTTAATCTAGGATCCAGCGGGAGGAAATAGATAACCGGGGTAGTGGAGGAAATCCTCCAAAAATTATTTAAAACATGTAAATGACTAGATTGCAAACACTTGGTAGATAAAAATGAACCTGCAACTACCGATGGTAGATACCCGTTTACGCTTATAAGTCATATTTTCTTTACATTCCTTTTACACTCTGCCTTAACGGCTATTTTTTCAAAACAAAAATAACTTAGGTCCCTAATTTATATTACGAGGCGTCCCTAATTTATATTACGAGGCTAACTTATTTTTATTTATGCACTATTAATATGGTTGAACCATACCTTAATCCTGCAAAGTTCACGATAAAAGAAGATTTATCTCTATGTAAATGCTTTGTTCAATTCTATCCGAGGCGGGGGGGAGAACGACCATAAAATGGTGTAACGAGTATGAGTTATTTGGGGAGCATCCACACACAATTATTCTTTGACACTGGTAACCCCAATAACCATAATAGAGCTGATATTTTCTGTTCACCATAAAAAACGCAGTCGATGAATTCGTTCATTTAACTTATCTTGTCAATCGATATCGATTGAGAGGTGAAACTAATGATGAAGTTATAACAAGATTTTGAAATGACGAGAGTACCCAAATATACCACGCTTTTTTGTTACAACCTATAATTCCGATACTAAGTGTGATTGTCTATGGACAAAGTTAAGACACTACAAGAACAAGGTGTTCACTTGACATTAGTTACAGTACAAGACCGATTGACTATAGGATCAATGTCAAGTGATTAGGATTTAACGTACTAATGTATTTACTTTTAATTATAATAAAATAATTATAATTGTGGAAAGTAAAAGTAAATCACACAACAAGATTTCGTTAACGAGGAACCCGCAAATACAGAAAACCACCTGGACCTAGTCCAGTTTTGAATACTCTCTGAATTAAGCCGATATAAAAAGAACAAAGCCAACTTCGTATAGTTGAGACCAAGTAATCTAACCCTAGTTACTCAATTCCCTCAGTATCCATGCGACTACGACCGTCTGGTCATGCACGTGAATCCCAAGATATAAAATCACTATCTTGAGTTGTTTTACCGATGTAAAGTCTTAAGCACTCAACTCCTTTTGATCGTCTTCCAAATAGTAAAGGAACAAAGTTTTTTGGTAATTACTCCAAAAATGCTTTAAGAAAAATATTCATTGAGTTTTGACAAAGGCTCTTCCGTTTAAACAAGTAAACTCCTTTGTCGGGTAAGATCAATCCAAATCAAGAACTTAGATTCGGATTCACAACTATCATATTTAGATGTTGAAGAATACCACCAAATGATAGTTGTCGATCTAAACGACTATATGATCAAATCTATCAAAGATAAATCGGATTTAAGTCGGATCATAGCCGATCAAGATGTGTGCACAAATCACGAGATACGAAAACCAATAAGAAAAATCTTCTTGTCTTCAAATATTTAATTGCCTTCTTATGTACCTGCACACCACAAACTTGAATCCATTTATAATTGATCACACACATAACAGAGTCTGTTAACAATGGATGATCACAAGTTGTTTTTAGATCTAAAAACAGTTCTAAAGACCCCGTCAATACTTTGATCTAGTTTGAGTGACCCTTATGTCAGAAGAGAAGGCTCTCAAGAATAATCAAACTAGGTGCAATCAAAGTAACAACAACCGTTGGTCAATCAAATACATAATCAAAAACTAAAATAACAATGCGATTACCTAGTTTCCAACCAACGTTACTCGTAGAGCTTCTTGATCCCACGGAAGTCTTTAAACGAATGGTCATAAGAGATTTCGCCTAATTGTGGTACTTTTCTCTCCCGATAGACGACTCCACCGTAAACAACACGAATGAAGTTTGCCACGGCTCTTAAGATAATTTACAAGAAATGCAAACTCAACTATTTATAGACCAAGGTTGTTTGGACAACAAGGAAATTCCAAAAAGAAAATATTCTCAAGGTAATAAGGACCTAATTTCGGACAATAAGGACCTAATATTCTCAAGGTAATAAGGTTGTTTAGACAATAAGGACCTAATTTCGGTTTTCATATTTCCAACTAATATCAATCTGTAATTATGAAATCTCTCATAAGAAAATATCTAATATTAGTTTAGCACTTAACTAATATAACTTTCCAAGTGATATGTTTTGATTTCTTTGGAAAATCAAAAACATATAATCTAAAATCTTAATTAAAAGATTCTGAATATTTCGGATTGGGGTCACCTTGAGTATCAATAAATATATTTGAACAATAAAAGATAAGAATTATATTCATTTCCAAATTATGTCGACATCAGGAACTGTCCTATTTAGAAAACCCTAATTCCAAACTCACACAAAACCGTAAAGTAATATGTGAATATAGAGGATCGGGTTTGCTCTTGGGACCAGTTCTACCATGACTCCTATCATAGGTTAAGATCGGTTCTACCAAATCTCCGAATATAGGTAGGGATCGGTTTTACCATGACTCCAAACAATAGCTAGGATCGGTTCTACCAGCTATCCCAATATAGGTAAGGATCGGTTCTACCAGCTGTCCCAATATAGGTAAGGATCGGTTCTACCAAGACTCTCAACATAAGTTAAGATCGGTTCTACCATGTATCCCAATATAGCTAAGGATCGGTTCTACCAAGACTCTCAACATAAGTCAAGATCATTTCTACTGCATAAACTAGGTAAATATTGGTTCTACCATAATTGTCAACATAAGTCAAGATCGATTCAACCAAAGTTCTTACCTAGGTTCGAATTGGTCATCCAGATCTTCAATGAAACCGGACCACAATGCCTATTGATTTCCTTTCGATTACGAAACAAGTTTCGTATATGTACTTCCTTTAAACATATGTAATCAAACACAGTTTCCTTGGACGAAATTACACTTATATCCAATACATAATCAAGTAGCGAGTTACATAGATTATGTCGATGTCGCATTTACGAAATTCAAAAGATAAACGTTATACTTCGTAATAAAATATTCTTCCTTGACATTTTGATCATAATAAAATGACCAAGTTTAATACTAGAGTATTAAATATAACCTTGCGTGTTATGTTTTCAATCTTAAACGACTTGAAAGCAATGATAAGAGTGGAAACAAGTCAAGTCAGTATCATTATACCTCAAGTGGAAGGATGATGTCTTCATGTAGTCGATACGTCTTCACAATATTCATGTCTTCAAGGTAATACTTGTATGTGTCAACATTCCTAGACTTTCTATTCTAACCTAAACGAAGTTGACTCTAGTGCATTCAATCAAACGACTCTAATTGAGTTTTCATACTAAAATATGACAACCAAACTTGACATACCAACGCTTGGTGGGTTCAACCGAGCAATTCTCTAACAGATTTCTCGAGGAATGAAGAAGATGAAAATGATCAAATTACCAATATGAAGCTCATTTCAATATCCTTAAGGTGATGGACAGATTCAACCTATTTAAGGTTCGTCCACGACGCTTATGATTATCCTGAACAACATTGTACAAGACAAAAAGATATATATATATTTTTCTGTTTAAGGTTATATGAATCATGGAATAATGATTTACGAGAATATGGATATTCAATTTGCAACACTTGTACTTAGACCAAAAAATGGCTACAATCGGTAGATAAAGTTCTGCTATATATATACCGATTATTATCTTTTATAGTTAGACACAACAACGACGATAACACCAAAATATTCCGTTCCTATTTTTCTATGCCTTCCAAATACAAAGTTCAAGATACATATTCCAAATATATGTTTAAAATATAATACTCAAACTAATCATGTACCCTTGGGCAAGTTAATGAAATGATACCAACACTGCATGTTGGACTAGTATTCGGCCTACCCATCGCCTTTCCCTTAATTGGTCCTTTAATAACCCTTAAACAAAGGCGAAGGGTTTCCTCCAAGTGGTGCATCAATATTTGCTTTATGACCCATTCGACTTATAGTAACATTCGGTTATCGTAAGCTGACTAGGATTTCTTCCTCTTTTACATGCACTGGTGGGTTTTCCGTTAATTCTCATATTGTGCTAGTGGGTTCTCTGTTAATTCCCATATTACCTGCACCAGTGGGTTGTCCTTTCATTCTTGTAGCTAAACAACTTTTGAAGAGACTCAAAAAGCATACCCTATGCAAATTAAGTTTTGTTCAAGTATATAAGATTCAGTTAGGAACAAGCATTCAAATGTTTACATAATAAGGCATAAGGTCTTAAACTTGAAACCATTTCCCACGCGCTTATTATGTTCCTTTGATCTTATTTTTACTAGTTTTTTTTTTTTTTTTTTTTTTTTTTTGCAGCACAACTTTTAAAGGTGTATTTTACATATAGTTAATTATCTATGTTTTGTTGTTAGGAGGAACGCATGGATCCTAATGAATTTCAAATGGATACTCAAGGAGATAGTGGAACTAAATTGTATAGTGATGTTGCTGGCTCCTCAAATCCATCAACTATAACCACAAAGCAAGAAAACCAAAAAGAAACTAAGATAAGATTGAAGGTGTGGGATGGTTACGAACAATTTACAAAGATAGATCCAGATTACCCTTCCAAATTTTTAAAGAGAGCACATTGCAAATTATGCAAAGATGATTTTTCTGGGGATCCTGGTGCTGGCACATCACATCTCAATAGACATACTAAAAGCCGTCAGAAAAAGCAAAGAACTTATTCCTCGGAAACCTTAATAGCTAGGAATGTGAAAGGTACCTTCACTTCTTTTTAATTTTGTCAAACTAGAGCAAGAAAGAATATCACTAAACTAACTTTTATCTTGCGGAAACTTCCTTCCCAATTAAAGATAAAAAATTTCAATGGTGTATCAGCGACAACTTTTATCCTAGTTTTGTTAGTTTTAGTCGAAATAATGTTTGAAGGGAAAGAAAATTTGAAAAAACTTCTTTTAGGACATTCAGGAAAAAATTCCTTGACTTTAGATATTTGGTTATCAAAAAGTCAGAACTTAAGCTATATTTCACTCACAACGTATTTTATTGATAAGAATTGGGTGTTGAGAAAAAGAATCTTGTCTTATTTATTAATTGATGTGTCACACACTGGAAAACAAACTGCAGAAATGATTAATCATATGTTAGTTAGTGGAAATTTCTCAAAAAGTATTTTGTCTTCCGATGGACAACGCTAGTGAAAATACACTTTCAAATCAAACATTTGAAAGTGTTAACCTTCAATGGAAAGGGGATTTATTTCACGTGCGTTGTTGCTGCCACATACTAAATTTAGTTGTTCAATATGGCCTAAGAGATAAAGAATTTAAGGATATGCTTGAACATATTAAAGATAATATAACTTTTATGTTTGCTTCTTGTACAAGATATGGGCGGTTTAGAAATGCATATCGGTCAGTTGGTGTGTGTCCTAAAATGACTCCAAAATGACTGTAAGTATAGGTAGACCTCCAATTATATGATGTTAAAAGATGTACTTCCTTATCGTAATTCAATTCATAGGTGTTTACCATACATGGCATGTCGTCACAGTATAAGTAATTCTGATTGGGAACATGCTGAATTATTGTGCAATTTCTTAAAGCCTTTTTATGAAGCAACTAACTATTTTTATGGCATTGATTATGCGACAAGTAACTTTGTTCTTAAATTTTTGTTTGGTATCGGGAAAATTGTTTCAGCTTAAAGAAATATTCCTAGTTTTAAGGTCATTGAAGAAAAATTCGTAAAATATTAGGGTCAGACCCCTCTTTTGTTTGGGATAGCTTGCATTTTGGATCCTCGATTGAACTTCAAAGGGATGGAAACTACTTTGTCTGACATTGAGGAATGTTTGGTATTTATCGTACATAAAATTCGATGTTATTAGGAGCAAAGCAGATTTACTATCTCAAAAGCTAAAAAGTCCTTTTGTCGAGTATGTATCTTCCATGGAAGTGACGAATAAGTTAATATTGTTTTAATACTTCTACAACTCTCACTAGTACACAACCACCTTTATAGAGTACTTTAGGGATGTTATCTCCTCGATTGAAGACATTTTTGGGAATCGCAAAGTAGCCATAGAAGTGATCCACTTGATACAACATCGCAAGAACTTACAAGTTATTATGTTGAGCCACCACCAAGTTTAGAGGAGATGAAAAGGTTTGATGTATTGGCGTGGTGGAAAGTAAACAAAAGGAGGTGTTTGGTTCTTTCATACATTGCGTGTGATATCCTAGCAGTCCAGGCTCTATGGTTGTGAAAAAGCGGGGGTCTAAAAACCACACCCAATATTTCGTTAGGCAATTTGTATGGACTAACTCCAATATAATTCCAAGAGAATCAACTAGACAGTCAGACTCAATCAAGGAAAATATATCCAAGAGTTATATCTTTGTTTCTCAATGTAATCAGCAAATCAAACAGATAGGAATCCGTGAGCCTAATTATTATGAGAAACAACTTGAAAGGTACCAAAGACCAATGTTCAAGTGTCAATCAATTTCAATCAACAACCAACAGTTGGATTTACGAATTGATTGAACTACGCACAACCTGTGATATTTCAATTATATAAACAAATATAATGCGAAAAAGAAATAACACAGACAACAGAAGTTTTGTTAACGAGGAAACCGCAAATGCAGAAAAAACCCCGGGACCTAGTCTAGATTTGAACACCACACTATATTAAGCCACTACAAACACTTGCCTACTACAAGTTAACTTCAGACTGGAATGTAATTGAGCCCTAACCAATCTCACACTTATCAAGGTACAGTCGCGTTCCTTACGCCTCCGAATCCCAGCAGGACTCTACACACTTGATTCCCTTAGCTGATCTCACCCACAACTAAGAGTTGCTACGACCCAAAGTCGAAGACTTATAGACAAATCTGTCTCACACGGAAAAGCCTATTCTGATAGATAAATTTGTTTCCCACAGAAGTACCTATGAAGTCTTGTTCCATATTTTGATAAATCAAGGTGAACAGGAACCAATTGATAAACCGGTCTTATATTCCCCAAGAACAGCCTTGTAATATTAATCACCTCACAATAACTTAACTATATGGTAGTAGAACAAGTTATTGTGGAATCACAAAGAATGAGACAAAGAGATTTGTGATTACTTTTTATATCTTACCTATCGGAGATAAATCTCGAGCAAATATTAGAGAAGATAGTACTCAATACGATTGAACAATTAAGATCAAAACACTCAAATACAAAGAAAATAGTTTGTTCCGCTTCGTAATCCCAATGAATCTTTAAGTTGTTAGCTTATAATGGTTTTAGGAAAAACCTAGGTTAAAGGAGAATCGACTCTAGTCGCAACTAGTATCACACAAGAGGTGTGGGGATTAGGTTTCCCAGTTGCTAGAGTTCTTCTTTATATAGTCTTCAAATCAGGGTTTGATAGCTTTGAAACAAAGCAATCAATATTCACCGTTAGATGAAAATTTGATTTAAGGTTCAAGCTAAGTTTGCTTAAAACCAAAGTAATATCTCTCCACCTTTAGATGGTCTTAGCTTTTTACATACAAATGAAATATACCTTCATTTAGATATGGGTAACCGTACCTAAACGTGTATATTGAGTTGGCTCAATAACAGTTAACCGAAGTTATCCATATGAACAGTTTTGTATTAACCTTATTCATCTTAACACTTCTGGATCAAAATATAATCAAATGAATCTAATTGTGTTACTCATATACAGAGTAGTTCAATTGCTTATATTCTCATAGAAGTATACAAGACACAATTGAAGCAAAATCGGATTTGATTCACAAGATTCAATTCATGAACATTTATCCACGGTTTGCAATGATTGCATTCCTTAATATATAAATGTATTTGTTCATGAGTATGAAATCTTACTTAACCAATTTTAGAACTTAACCTCATAAGTTTGCAAACGGTACGCAAACTTAAGTTAGGATATTGATATTTTCCGGACGATTCGCAACGGTACGTATACTATCGTCTGCATCAACTCAGGTGAAACCGTTCGCAAAAGGGTATGCAAACTTGGTTCCCGGACTTTGTGATTAAACCGTTTGCATACGGGCACGCAAACTTGGTTCCGGACTGAATCATTACTACAACAATTTTCATATGGGTATGCATCTTGTTCTTATCCAAACAATGGTTAATTGTTCTAAAATCCCATTTCAATCATTGAAACATCATTAGAAGACGACAATATCTGTCTCACACAAACTATTATCTTATAAGTAATATTCAAGTGATCGAATGATCAATATGAAACATTCCGAGTCTACATCAAATGACCATCTCACACAAATCATGTAAGATGTTACCAGGCAATTTTCACATGATCATCTTTTAAATTTCATCAAGAATAATGATGAATGTGGCTAAAGCAAAAATCTTACCAACACATACTTCGAGAAAGATATAAGCGAGTCAAACTCAGCTCGAAATATCAAATGTGTATAATGTAGAAGTCTATATAGTTATACGACTTAGTCTCAATAGGAGATAGAATATAATAGACTTCTGAGTGATAGATGAGCTCAAGTCTCCACATACCTTTTGTTGATGAAGTTCCTCCAAGATCCCCTTAGTAGATCTTCTTCTTCAATCGATGAACGCCTTTAAGTCTAAAGCTCAACTACACATTCTATCATAATCCGAGACATAGCTATAAGTAGACTAGAAATCAAGACTTATAGTTTTGACACCTAAACTTGATAAACAAGCTTGAGATAGTAATGCTTGTGAGTTCGACCGAGCAGTGCTCTAACAATCTCTCCGTTTGTCAATTTTAGTTAGAAAACTATCAATACATATGGATTACAAAATAAATAAACTTTGTAGCTTCTCATCCAACATGCTTGATTTCCTTGGTTCTTCAACATTCCTTGAATTCTTCGTCACTCCAAGTACTCTAATGATTCTGAACGTGTTCAACTCGACATCATAGTTGTTGAAGATCCGTAGCCATAACAATAAGAAAACATATGAAAAACATATGTTCTCAATCATTGTTATACAGTGTCATAGTATTATTACACATCATCAAAGTTCAATTGTATCACAACTTTGACAATAATACTACGGTGATATGTGTCACTCCCCCTTAGTCAATACTTCATCTCACAATGAAAACCACTCCCCTTTACATAATGATCCGTAAACCATATGTATGTAGTGTGAACTACAAAATAATGCTCCCCCTTTTTGTGAATATAAATTGGCAAAGGTACGAAAACTAGCGGGATCATAATGAAATTCTCAAAGAGATTATTCATGACTAAAAGAGAAACATATCAACTTGGTTTCGATGATTTCACATAGTCGAAACTTAGTGTATTCATCAAGGATTTATAAAGATACAAGATAACTCCTACAATATTCCATAGCCACACTCCCCACAAAGATTTGGCAATTAAGCACAAGTTCAATTAAGAACTCATAAAATGTCATTCCCAAAGGAACAACAAGAGCGACCTTACTTTTACAAGAAAAAAAGGATTTCTTTGGACATTAACAAATTACATGAAACATGAATTTGTATCCAGAAAAATCAATTAAATTAACCACAAGAGAACCTTAATGGTTAATTTAATCAGAAATGCTCAACATAAGAAAACTTACGGAGCCGTACAGTACTTTCACATAGAAGTGGACTGGGAAAGATCAATATTGCGGAATATTCAAAAGTTCATTCTATCTTTTATCAATATTTGCAAAGACATAATAGACTTAACTTTTGACATATATGGGACAATCATAGTTCATGGACGTAAACACACATATCCCATAAAATATTTTTGCAATATATAAAACTAATAAAGATTAAATACAGCAAAATCATCTTCCAAATAACTTAGAATTGAAATAAATAAATCTAAAAACATTGCAAAATGAAATCGTTGGCAATATCTATGTGTAATCACAATATTTGTTATTCCAAACCCTAGTTATCCTTCTTAAAAACACAAGAATAAATTCTCATAAGAATTTTCCTAGACAAAATGAAAATAAGAGTTCAATAATCATTTTCATCATCGAAATCCAACCAAGAGGCTTGAACTTTTTCAATTTCTTCCTTGATTTCGAGAACTTTTTAGCAATCACACATAATTGTTCTTGCACACATTTTACCTTGGAATTGATCTTACTAACACCCTTGCGAATTTGATGAAGAATACTCAAGGTGGTAGGATCACAAGAACCGTCAAGGGAATCACATCTTTGTCTTTTGCAAGCATTCTCCTTCATACGTTTGAAAGTACAAGTACGAACAAGTTTGGGATTTCCAATATAGTTGCCAATGGGAGCAATGGAATGTGCACGACATATTTGCTTTATTAAGCATGGAAAGCATAACTTCTTGTTGAATGATGTCATCGAGACCATTTAAAGAATGATAAATCCACAAATATCAAGACCTTGAGCACCCAATTCAATGAAATAGACTAACTCCGCAAAATCACGACTCCACCGAAAGTTCTCAACCGTGGAGGGACAAAGATTAGAAATGCCAAGTTTTCCGAAACTCATCAACGCAAGACTAAGATTATGAGTAGGAAATTTCCCTTCAAACCTTTTCTCGGATTTGAGCAACCCAGGGTTAGAATTAAATTTTTCTAAGAGTTTGACGAAATGAAACCCATTGTTAGTGTGTATTTTACAATTTTGGGCTTCCTTAATAATAATTGTTAGTGCTTAAATAGAAAAGAGTGTTATAATCTTAACACTAGGTGCCTTAAAATCCTTCACACATGTCAAGTAGAGAATAACGGCTTGCATTTAGAGCACGTGTTAGCGCGTGGTGGTGGTATATTAGCATTCCATCTTCTTGTCTTCCCTTAGCTTGAAAATTTTACAGAAAAAATTTTAGGAACTTGTCTTCCTCCTCTCATCTTCTTTTTTTTCTGGCAAAACAAAAAGATATTTAGAGAACGAAATCGAAAATCACGATCAATGAACTTGATCAGGACATGGTTATGTCAAGTTGTTGTTTATATTAGTTGGCTTTATAAATGGGGTGGAGCCAATCTCGTTACCAAGAGGATGGATGAGCAGAGGGACCCTCATGCACCTTCTCCGGTCGATATTTGTGAATTGTACCAGAAGTATAATCATAGTAATGATGATACTCAGGGTTAATCGAAATTTTTGACTCCTTTTATTATGATTAACTAAGGATTTTTCCGATTAACCGGAACTTGCAACAACACCAAAAGACAACTCTTTTTTATCGATTTTAACCGAGTTGTTGCTAATACCGAAAGTACGTCACGAATGACAGAATCGAATTTTTACCAAGACAAACCTTTTCCTTAATCGAAATTAGTCGTTAGGAGATTTAAAACGTTTCCAAAAGCCATAAACAGATCTTTGTCAATTGATCCATCACGATAGTATTCCTCAAAAAGATTGGTAAGCAATTTAGAGAGGTTCCATATCCTTGAGCTTTTGTTCACACGTTTTCTGCAACAAACCTTTTTAAAGGAATCTTTATTTTTTTTTCAAGATTGTTTTCCATCACCTAAAATTTCCACTGTGTTAGATGATGTGAGTTTATCTTGAGAGACCATAGGTCTTGAGACAAATAAACTCTGAACAATCTTTGAGGATTTCTGGTGTGCGTTACAGATGCACAAAACAAGTTTCCCAAAGAGATTTCCCATAGGAGTAATCCTTAGGATCAAACAAACACAAACTTATTATCGTGTTTATCTGCTTTGATACCAATTGAAAAGCGGGGTCTAACAACCACACCCAATATTTCGTTAGGCAATCTGTATGGACTAACTCCAATATAATTCCAAGAGAATCAACTAGACAGTCAGAATCAATCAAGGAAAATATATCCAAGAGTTATATCTCTGTTTCTCAATGTAATCAGCAAATCAAACAGATAGCCGTGAGCCTGATTATTATGAGAAACAACTTGAACAGTACCAAAGACCAATGTTCAAGTGTCAATCAATAACCAACGGTTGAATTTACCAATTGATTTAACTATGCACAACCTGTGATATTTCAATTATATAAACAAATATAATGTGGAAAAGAAATAACACAAACACCAGAACTTTTGTTAACGAGGAAACCGCAAATGCAGATAAACCCAGGGACCTAGTCCAGATTTGAACACCACATTGTGTTAAGCCGCTACATACACTAGCCTACTACAAGTTAACTTCGGACTGGAATGTAGTTAAGCCCTAACCAATCTCACACTGATTAAGGTACAATCGCATTCCTTACGCCTCTGAATCCCAACAGGACTCTACGCACTTGATTATCTTAGCTGATATCACCCACAACTAAGAGTTGTTACGACCCAAAGTCGAAGACTTATAGACAAATTTGTCTCATACAGAAAAGCCTATTCTGATAGATAAATATGTCTCCCACAGAAGTACCTATGAAGTTTTGTTCCTTCTTTTGATAAATCAAGGTGAACATGAACCAATTTATACACCGGTCTTATATTCCCGAACAACATCCTAGTAATATCAATCACCTCACAATAAACTAACTATATGGTAGTAGAACAAGTTATTGTGGAATCATAAAGAATGAGACGAAGAGCTTTGTGATTACTTTTTATATCTTACCTATCGGAGATAAATCTCGAGCAAATCTTAGAGAAGATAATACTCAATACGATAGAACAAGTAAGATCAGAACACGCAACTACAGAGAAAATAGTTGGGTCTGGCTTCAGAATCCCAATGAAGTCTTTAAGTCGTTAACCTATAATGGTTTTAGGAAAAACCTATGTTAAAGGAGAAAAGACTCTAGTCGCAACTAGTATCATACATGAGGCCTGGGGATTAGGTTTCCCAGTTGCTAGAGTTCTCCCTTATATAGTCTTTAAATCAGGGTTTGATAGATTTGAAACAAAGCAATCAATATTCACCGTAAGATGGAAATATGATTTAAGATTCAAGCTAATTTGCTTAAAACCAAAGCAATATCTCTCCACCATTAGATGGTCTTAGCTTGTTACACACAAATGAAATATACCTTCATTTAGATATGGGTAACCGTACCTAAACTTGTATATTGAGTTAACTCAATAATGGTTAACCGAAGTTAGCCATATGAACACTTTTGTATTAACCTTATTCATCTTAAAACTTGTAGATCAAAAGATAATCAAATGAATCTAATTGTGTTACTCATAGAGTTGTTCAATTGTTTATATTCTCATAGAAGTATACAAGACACAATTGAAGCAAAATCGGATTTGATTCACAAGAATCAATTCATGAACATTTAGCCACGGTTCAAAAAGATTGCATTCTTTAATATATAAATGTATTTTTTTATGAGTATGAAATCATACTTAACCAATTTTAGAACTTAACCTCATAAGTTTACAAACGGTACGCAAACTTAAGTTAGGACATTGATCTTTTCCGACGGTTTGCAAACGGGTACGCATACTTGTCGTTCGAGACCGAACTCCAGGTGAAACCGTTCATAAACGGGTATGCAAACTTGGTTCCCGGACTTTGTGATTAAAACCATTCGCATAAGGGTACACAAACTTGGTTCCGGACTTGAATCATTACTACAACAGTTTGCATACGTTTATGCATACGTGCTTATCCGGACAATGGTTAATTGTTCTAAACTCCCATTTCAATCATAGAAACATCCTTTGAAGACGACAATAGCCGTATCACACAAACTATTAGCTTATAAGTAATTTTCAAGTGATCGAATGATCAATACGAAATATTCTGAGTCTACATCAAATGATTGTCTCACACAAATCATGTAAGATGTTACCAGGCGATTTTTCACATGATCATATTTTGAATTTCGTCAAGAATAATGATGAACGTGGTTAAAGCAAAAAGCTCTCCAACACATATTTCAAGAAAGATATAAGCGATTTAAAGTCAACTCGAAATATCAAATATGTATAATGTAGAAGTCTATATAGCTATACGACTTAGTCTCGATAGGAGATAGAATTATAGAATAGACTTCTGAGTGATAGATGAGTTCAAGTCTCCACATACCTTTTGTTGATGAAGTTACTCCAAACTCCCCTTAGTAGATCTTCGTCTTCAATCGATGAACGCCGTGAAGTCTAAATCTCAACTACACATTTTATCCTAATCCGAGACATAGCTATAAGTAGACTAGAAATCAAGACTTATAGTTTTGACACCTAAACTTGACAAACAAGCTTGAGATAGCAACGCTTGCGAGTTCGACCGAGCATTGCTCTAACAAGTTGCATCTAAATCATCATTTTTTCTTGGAAAGCGTGTTGTAGGTGATTATCGTAGTTGTTTAATGCCAGAAATGTTTGAGTGTTGTGTGTGTTTGAAACACTGGTGGAAAACTGAGTTTAAATATTACCTTCAAACGGTGGATCCATTGAACGATGATATTTCCATCAAAGATGCAGACGATCAAGTGCCCACTTGATTCAATTTATCTTTAAGGTACAGAACTAAGTATATTATTGTTGACAATCAAAACATATATTATTTCCATCTTATTATTAGTTTTTTTGTTCTATCTCATAATTATCTAGTATATAACATTAGGTTAGTTGATAATTTGATAAAAAGATAAAAGTAGTGACCAAGGTGAATAGGCAACCAATGAATATTTATCTTTAATCGTAGTATGTAGGTAAAAGAGCATAGAGTACCAAGTTGTTACTCTTTTTTTAATCTTGTTCTTTTTTTAAATCTATGTAGGTAAAAGAGCATAGAGTACCAAGTTGTTGGAGTACACGAATAAAGAAGTTCTTCGACGTAGAGAAGCCAAAGAGTTCATGGATAGTCTTTTCTAATTGAGAACAAACAATTTTCATAGATTAGTTATACTTTCGCTAAGAATTTTATGTTTGTTATGTCTTTCCTTTTTTCTGCATCTTTTAAGACTATTGAGTATTTGTTTCATTACATTGTTTTGACATTTGAACATCAACTTATTTCGTTATATTGTTTTCCAAACATGAATATGAATCCTAAGATTATCTCATTAATCAAATGTCAGACAGGAAAAAGGTGGCCTGCCCGGCTATTGATGGTTGATTTTTGACAAAGGATAAAATCATAAAATCGCAATTTTACACGTATGTGAAATTCAAGCACAACCTCTGACTGAGCATACATCCTCTCAGAGCATGCATGAATATGTGATTATTAAAGCCTCCCAGCCAAGCTTTCAATATTTCGCATATTTCATCAATACTGAGCCATTTCAGCATTTAATTCTGTATAGAATCGATAATGATTGGACAACTCCTGGACATATTGCATGCTAGTATAGAGCGATAACGTCTTCGGGATGTCGCAACGTTCCCTGACTATACATAATAAACATTCAAAATGAGTATGATGCTCTTACCATCTCATACCCTTATTCTCGAATAAACATAATGTTCCTAGACAGATTGCCTGCTAGTATAGAACCATTCATAAATTAATTCTAGCGCAACATTTATCAATTGAATTCCTAGAAAATAATCTATTTTATCTCATTACTCCGTTTCATGTCTTTTCTCAGCTGAATTCCATGGATTATTAATAGATATTCAATCTATTTTATCCCATTACTCTGTTCCATGGCTTTTCCCAGCTGAATTCCATGGATTAGTAATAGATATTCACTTTTCGGGCATCTGGGCTACCATCGAGTAAGTCCCAAGAAAATGGTGCGAGTGTACTTAACAATAATGCACGAAGGAGCACCCAAATGCATAAACGAGCATTCAAAAATATGGACAAACGAGGAAATATGGAGACCTATGCAAAATAGAGAAAGAAAATAATAAAAAAAATAAACAAAAGGCGCACGGGAACGGTCCCACCGGCCGGCCGGTCCCGCCTCTCCTTTTATTTTAACCTATTTTATTATTTTTCTTATCTCTTGAAAACTCCCTTGTTTGAGAAAAATTTCATTGTTTGAGAAAAACTCCTAGTTTCTCCATATTTCTCCACACAAAAATATAAAATAATAATATAAAATAAGGAAGAGGTCACGTGACCGGGCCCACCGGCCGGCCGGCCATGCCCTGGTCGTGGCCTGTCCCACACCTCTCTAATTCCTTATTTTATTATTATTTCTTCCCTCATCTCATGAAACTCCTTCGTTTGAGCAAACTCTGGGTTTCCACATTTCTCCAATATTGCTCAAATCGCCCAAAAGCCAAAAAGTCAAATGGTCCCATGACCGTCCGGGCTTCTCATGGCAAATATTAGCATATTAGTATTTTAATATTCTTAAAATATTGGTCGCAGAGCAAAGTCCTACTTGCTCATTCAAGCAAAATTGAGAATTTCAGTCCAGATCAAACTCTTCTGAAAATCCAAAATGTTGCTCGAACGCACATCAGAAAATATCAAAATTCTTAGAATTTATCCACGAGCAACATGGTGACACGGGCACGCCACCTTGGTCGGCCAAGGATACTATTTATAGTTTAGCCAAGTCAACAATTGACCAATTAAATACACGTACGCCTTTGGACTCTACATTCATGAGACATCAATCATGTCACATGGGGGATATTTACTAAGGTTTTGGTCTGGCGGCCTACGACACGTGTGTACACCAACGATGAGAAATGTGAGTAAGTCGTGCAAGCAGTAGAAGGAGTTAGCAAAGTAGTGGATGGACAATCAACCAAGTCTTCGCACGACGTGGAACTGGTTTAATCACGATTTCCCACTTTCCCACTCTTTCACTCCAGCAACCGTCAATGTGTTTACTATTCTTGCAATATAAACAAGTTCCTCAATCGACTATTGAAGAGGAAGAATTCCCATCTGAACAAGAACTCTCAAAAGAGCAAAATTCAATCAATTAATCAATCAACACTTAATCGAACTCAACAGTTCACTTGCAGAAACCTCCAAACACATCCACAATCCTCGATCATCATTGATCTCACACACTTCTCAGATTCCCTCCTACAGATCGACCCTCATCCCTCTTTGTGACCGAATTGACTCTGGAACGACCATTCTCTTGGTTTAGGCCAGAGTCTTACAGATTGATCTCTCGAACTCAAAGCACTCCCGTGTAGTGCATCTGTTTGCAAAAGGTTTAAGCAATTTGCTCGGTCGAGGAGTCTCCGCCTGCACGCTCGAGTCTCCACTCCCAGAAAACCAGCAAATTATTTTCACCCATTAACACTGGCCTGCTTGGCCTAGCCTATTTAACATTTGCACTTTGGGCAGGTTTTGGGCTTCAAAATTAGTGTTGCTGCCCCGCCTTCTGGGTAGCTTAATTCCAAGCACGTCCGACTTGAGATAGAAAACAAGCTTTCTGGCCCAATTTACACCCCTAAGTGGAGTAACTTCATAATGGGTAAGTAGGAGTGGCTTGTTAGACTGCATCCACCAACCGTTTACATTTTGTCTCCTCGGGTATTCTCCAAAGAAAAAGCTCTTCGCGGGAATCTACTTGGAAGTTGGAACATTTAAATCCTATGGCCTTCTAATCTGGCATCTAGATTGGAAGCTAGAATAACCTCATAAGCCTTATGGCAATTCTAATCTAGTATCTAGATGCGATGAACCATTTCCGTGGTCGTCTTTGAATGGAACAGACAGCAACCATCTCGATCGTCGGATCAAAAAATAAATCAATCTCATTTGAACCAAACAAATAAAAGTTGATTTTCTCCGCTATTTGAACCATTTAACGAAACTATCTCGCTACTAGTTGATATATCTGGAAAGAGAGGTAGTGTTAAAGAATAGACAACGCTTTTTGTGTAATCTGTAAAGTTGTCTAATCTAGCAGCCAAATCTAGCCCGTAGGACTTAGTCTAAGACAAGTTGTCGACCAATCGTTTTTCATGCAGGCTCTAACTTCGTGAGGTGGTGATGTAAATTGCTCGTTTCTTTTTTGTTCTTTTGATCAATTTTGCTCGTTCCTATTGATAGCAAGGATACGCACTACTCTAATTAAGTAGAGAAGGAGAAGCTTCAATCAAAAAAATTAAGTAGGAAATACCATATAGTCCAAGGAATAATATATTAGAGAGAGTCTAGTCCAGTTGACTCAGTCATGTGTCTGTTTAGTCCTTTTTGGGAAAATATATTATAGTTTGGTCCTAGAAATTATGGTTTGGTCTTAAGGTGATGTCATGGATGATGTAATTGTCATTGTGGGGTGACAGAAATATCCTTTTGGGACCACATATATAGAAAAGAATCCTAAAAAATAAATTCACTTTTCATATCTACTTTCTCTCTCCTCAGTTTTTTCTTTTCTCTGCAACAATTTTTCTCTACTACTGTAAAGAAGATTAAGAAGAAATAAACTGCTGTTGTTGATTAAATGATGAAGACATCGTTTTGATGTTGATATTGATGCTGCTGCGATTAGAGATGATGATGAAGACGATGAATCACATGAAGAAGATGATGAACGACGAAGCTTGATGTTGGTGATGATAATGAAGATAAAGGCGAACTCATCTTCTGCTACTGTTGTTGATGTCATAGATAGATCTGTTGTTGTTGAAGATTTAATTAGGTTTTTGTTTTCTTGATGTTGCTGCGATTGGAGATGATGATGAAGACGAAGACGAACTCAAAGATAAAAAGATAAATTAATTAGGTTTTGTTTTCTTGATGTTTTTTATTGGAGGTGAGTTCATTCATCTTGATGTTGATGATTGATGAATGAACTGAAGACGTCGAAGAAGATGAAGATTTATATGTTGGATTTTTTTTTATCAGGAGTTCATTTCGGGGGAATGAACTGGAGTTTTATATGTTTTTATCGGGAGTTCATTTGGAATGAACTCCTGGTTTATATAGGATTTTTATCAGGAGTTCATTTCTGGAATGAACTCTGGTTTATATGTTTTTATCATGAGTTCATTTCTGGAATGAACTCTGGTTTATATAGGTTTTTATCAGGAGTTCATTTCTGGAATGAATTCTGGTTTATATAGGTTTTCTGAAAAATTAAATAGAAATTAACAGGAATTCATTTTGACGAATGAACTGCTACAAAAAAATAAGTTGGAATTAACACGGAAAGGGACTTTGGACCATTTAATATTTTTAAATAATTATGGACTAAACAGTAAAGGCGTTTACCCAAAGGACTAAACAGACATGGGACCACCTAAAAAGACCAAACGATTATTTTCCCAAAAATTAATAGATAACATAGTAAATCATTCTTAAAATATAGACACTAATAGATTGCAATCTAAATTATAATTCGAGACTGCTAGCTAGCTAGCTAGACTAACATCATATACTCTGACTTCTCGTCAATCAAATAATAATCATCTACGTTCAAAAGAAAACGAGGACATTTCTGCACCAAATACTGTCACGAGACCACTAGAGAGACATACACCTAACATGCCGACACTCACGAAAACCCTAAATACTGTCACGAGACCACTAGAGAGACATACACCTAACATGCCGACACTCACGAAAACCCTAAGGTCGTAGCTGTGGAATGTTCCTGCAGTTGGCCTTGCTGTAGTAAAACGCATTAGCATCTCTCGGCATACCCTTGAGTGCATTCAAATGGGGCACATAGCACTAGTACGCAACTAATTACACACACCAAAAAACCTCTGGGCATACTTAGACAATAGACAAAGATATTTACATGACATGCAGCCAAGTAGGAATTAGGAAGGAGTCCACCAATCACGTATCGCCTTATAAGATGAGCAAAACCTAATTTGATTGTATACAATGGGTATCTTCTGATCCGCCATAATGTCATATCGTACAGCCAAGCAACAAGTTCACATTCTCTCATTGCAAACTTCCTGTACTTCGATCTACCCACCTTCCATATTTCCATTTCTTCAATAGCATTCCTCTTTACAGTCTACTATTCCAAACAATGTGATATCGGCCTATAAGTTACAACAGGCGTAAAGGAACATGTCTTCAAAAAACATTAGGTTTAGTTACAGCCGCTTCAATGTCCTTGTTATCTGAACCCGCAGTTTGCAAATAATTTTCAATGTCTTTAGTATGATCTGAACTGCCATTTCTCCAGTGAAATCGTTTCTTATGCGACTTAGATTTTACTTGTGAAATTGCAATGGCGATATCGTTAGGAAAGAGGTTACGTAGAACAAAGGCATGAAAAATGGTGGACACGAGCAAAGCTGTTACTGTTAAGGTAGAAATACCAGAAAATAGCACCGTCATAGTTTGTGTTACTGGATGTTTCACTTCGTTTGCGTATTTGATGGTTGCTATAGCTGCCCCCGTCATTGGGAAAGTATAGGCCCACCATGACAGCGAGAATCTACAAGTTAAGGTAAACAAAGGTAAACGAATTTCAGCAAGGTGGAATATAGAAATAAAACATGGGATATCAAGTAGTTTAGCAATGCCATTGTACCTGAATCCTCGGAAGAAATTAATCCGAACAGCCTGTAGAAAAACAAAGAAAAAGGTTGAATCTTGAATTAGAGAATAGATTTAAAATCTTAAATTAGATTAATTATCTCTCACTGATAACAAGGGCAATGAATGTTATGTTGTGACTTCGAAGCAGGGGTAAATCAGTGAGAATTTAGAGAAAATAGCTAAACTCTCATCTATTTTGGAACATACAAAAAACCCTAAAACATCATCTAAAGTGGAACAGAGGAAGTAGTAACAATCTAGAGAAACTAATAGAAGAAATCTAATGTATGAGTGATTCTGATAATCCGCTTAAAGGTTAGGTACGTGAAACCACAGCTCGTCTAGCTGATGGTACTAGTGTATAATGATAGCAGGCTGAGCGTTCAGCATCCTACAACTTGGGTTGTGCAGTCATCTAATTTAACATTGTTTTTTTTTTTTTTGGCCACATAATTTAACATTGTCTAATCATTCTAATTACTGCTAAACCAGACCAAATCCAACTTTCAGCTCATTAAGGTGGCCAACCTCACATCACCTCTGGCTCCAGTGACAAGCTTCTCTCTCAAAGGTTCTTGTTTAGTTATTCCTAGAGCTTCAACTTCATGAGAATAGCCCAGTTCGACCATCTTTCAGGAAGGAAGCATGTGCAGTTATACACTAATCTGTGAAGTGAGAAACAAAATCCGAGAGACTAACCAGTGAGAGATAGAGGAATAAGGCGATGAAATAAGAAATCTTCGACCCATAATCAAATGACCCTTGAATCTTTGCCCAAGCCATCGAAGCAACACTTGGGGCCGCAACAAACAAAAAGAATACTGGATGGAGCTCCTTCGGAAGTGTCTCGTTTGTTGGAAGCCTCTGGTAGAGAGTTACAAAAAGGACCAGGTAGTGTGCCAATCCAACAGCATAAAAGAGGATAGGTCCTTCTTTTAGTCCCATTGAAGCACCCAACAATGCTCCAACAAAATTCCCAACAATGGAGAGATGGTTAGTAGGATTGGCGACCTTAGATAGCCTCCTCTGACCTCCTGACATCCACTGTCCATATATTTTGAGCTCTAGAAAGAATATTGGTGTCATGAGAACGTACCAAAGAGCCTGATGCAGCCCTTTGGTAAGAGATGGTGGCATCCCTAGGGCTAAGAACAACAGGGTTATCCACGGAGCAAAGAAGAAGTTGACACGAATGGGATGATAGTACTCCCGTCTGACTGCTTCGAAGTAAAATATGATTTTCAAAAGATAAATTAAGGAGACAATGGAGACAAGAGCAACAGAGATACACCAGAGGACAAGGTTAATGCCGATGCTGACATGGAGGAAACTAGTTGATGAAGAGGTTGCAATGGTCTTCCACAGGATGGCTTGGCTACTAACGCCGAGGCATATGCCAAATGATGAAATTGGAAAACGGAGAAGGAATGGCCACTGCTTGTCCTCAGGGAGGACTATCTCCTCCGAAGCCTAAATGATCAAAAAAAAAAAAAAAAAATTAGAGACCTTGTTAATCAATAATTATAACTCTTCATGTATCAACATAGCCAATTTCCACGCTAGACTATACTATAAGGAACTCACATTGCATTATCTCACAAAAGTACAAAATCAAGAATGGCACAAACCCGTAAAGTCTCTAATTCAGGTCCTTCTAAGGCATCAAAGTAGCGATCCACAGGTAATGTCTCCACCTCGGAATTCTCTAAAACATTAACCTCTGGTTCGGGGCCCTCTGGCTTTCCACGTAGATGTGAAATCTGCCTCTCAAGTTTCCCTGACCATGTCTTGAAAGAGTCGAACCTTTTATCTTTCAGCCTATTAGTTCTAGGGTTGATATACGGATTATTAATAACCTCAGGATAATTCCCTTTCAAAATTGCCTCAGCATACGCATTGCCTAACGGCATGGGCTGGGAACGAAATTTTGTTTGCCTTGGCAGTTCGCTGTAAGGAGTAGTTGACAGGCCAAGAGGGCTTAATCCCCGATTCCCAAGCTTGGGTCCATCATTATCATTGGCGACAGCATTTTTCACCCCCAGAGGAGAGGAAGGCATGCTGATAGAAACAGAACGCACATGGTGTGGAAATGCATCAGCTTGCTTTTGAAGTGCTTCATTCACCTGATCAGAAAAAGCAAAATGGAAAGGAGCATGTCAACAAAAGCCTACACACACCTTATTGTTTATATGAACAAGGACAACATAGCCCGAACTATGTGCCTTTATGTCTGCTGAACAAGAATATTCCTACTGTACCTTGAAGTTCATGCAAGTATGGGATGCCGCAGTTTTGTACATTATTTTGTTTTATTTCGCACAGCAGGATGACATGCTACTGTTTTAAAAAGACAGATGAAAACCTACCAGGTAGAAATAGAAGGCACATTGATCAAATAACACACATGAGAATCTGAGATAGATGCAGGATATGCATGATCTTCTGATGATTCTGATCTAAACATAATTGTCTAACCATCAATCTAATTTCTAAAGATTATTTGGCTCGATGTGGCTGATGGTACAGTTCTCATAGCCCACTTATAGAGGAAACAATGACTAGGTTGTTCAAGTTTCAAAGCTAAACCTACACCGGGTTGACCTTAACGACACATCAATACACAAGGCCTGAAATGGATACAAGATGCACCAGAACCAAAAATAATCAGGCATGTATTACCCTTGATCAGATTTAAAGGTCTAAACACAATAGTAACAATTAAGTGAATGAAAGCTATGGACACACTACTGCTTAATTTGCTTTCCGCCAGAAATTTTCCCAAAATTCGAAGGTGCAACAGTTCGCAAACCTTTTATGACATTATCATTTTATCATTCTTATCTAACAGTAAATCTACGCACTGTAAAATCTACCTAGGCATTACTAAACACCTATCAGCATGCACTAAGGTTAGATTCAGTGTGCAAAGCCGAATTCAAGAGGAAGCCAATGAACTGAGTGGCATCAGTGTCTTCAGCATATACTTAATCAGTATGCTGAACAAATCAAGGTCAACCATAAGAAAATCGCTAATATTGCATTTTCTTTTTCATATCTTCAAGCATGTAAGAAAATGTAAGCTAATTTTATAAAAGCCACTCCGTGAAAACTACTACTTACTGTTGAAAATGTCAGGTCCGGCGAAGGACTGGAAGCTGGAGTCCAAGTTGATGGAGACTGATAATCCACAATACCAGTTGCTTCAATACTGTCAAAGCCAGCTACTGTTTTTGACACTATATGATTAAATAGGGCTGGAAATTTTTCATCCAAGCCTTGTTTTGCTGACCCTGGATATTGAGTGTTATCCATGACAAAGCAGTATTACCTACAGAATGTAGGAAATTTAATTAAAGGAACTGTTTCCACAATTATTTTTAACAACAAAATTATATCGGACTGCAAATCTTAACACTTCATATTTAGATATTTTCTTTTAATCATGCAGGAAGTGCTGTTACATTCAAAACATTTAAGCGGTCAATTGAAAGTCTAAAACCTATTCTTGTAACTGCAATAACTCCTGAGTCGAGGTTTATTTTTTTGACCGCGAGCCGATTGACTGGACAGTCACACTGTCACAGAAGAGGCAAGTACACCCAACTTTTATTTAGTGTGAATGAAGTGGGCAAAGACTGAGGTACTGAGATATCTTGGATTTACACATAACAGAAACTGTTATTTCGATTTTTTGTGTCCAGATTAAAGAGAAACTTTCACCTACGTCGGACTACAAGTTTCTGCCATTAGAAGAATAATATTTTGGTAATTCCCAATATTCTCACATTATCAAGATATATGAAAAAATATCATTGTTGACAAAAGATATTAAACTAGAAAGCTAGATAACAAGAGAGAAAATAAAAAAACTTGAACTCCATCAGTGTCTCAAAATGCTCGTGAAATTGGTAGTTATCCCTAAATTTAGATATTCCAAAATTCATATGCAAAATACTTTTCGGCAGATGGCTATGAACAGATTTATATTTTTGTACCATGAAAATTTGGACCTATCAGATGCTATGAACAAAGTACAGGTAACATGCTTAAGCAAAGAGCAGACGACACTAATCAACTGTAAAGATGACCTTAAGCGACTAACCTGCACAAACTATTCGAAAACAAAATCACCCTCCACTTCTTCAACCTCAAGCAAGCAGTTGCAGGTTCTGGCACTCGCAGAGTTCCAAAAAAGCAAGCAGTTGCAGGTTCTGGCACTCACAGAGTTCCAAAATCATGTAACCACAAAAAGAAATAAGAATTCTACACACTAGAGGTTAAGAAGAAGGGTATATATAAAAAACTAAAAAACAATGCCCCACAATACAGGTAGAGGAATGGATGAATAACAGCTGTACGACTGACTATGACATGGCTATAATCATTTGTATGTTATGAATATTGCCTACATTCCAAGGATGGCAAACCATTGACTAACAAATATTGGGAAAACAAGAATCCCGAGTTTACCCCATAGATGTTATAGAATGGAAAGTGATAATTAGTTGAACTGCTAGATTATTTGTATAGCTGTACCATTTTGATGAAGATTGGAAAGAAAACAGTAAGCTTTACTGGAAGCAATATTGTGGACAGGAGGAAGACCAAATAACTTGAACACTTTCTCATTAAACAACCAGAACAAACAAAATGCACTGACTAACCACTTCAAACAAAAGGGAAAATGTGGTCCTACACGTGTGTGTATAGAAACTGCAGTAAGCATTCAAAACTATCTTTTTCTAGGAGGGGAAATAGAGATCCAGACAAGCGCCCACAAGTCATAACTCTCTAAGAATGTTATTGCCATTTACTGTTATCACTGAAAAATGATAAAAATAAAAGATCACTGTCATACGAAGAAAAAGACAAAACTATTGCAACTTCTCGATTTTCAGTGGTAGGAGTGGGAAAAGGATGTCATACTCGAGAGAAAGATGAAAATTTCACACAGCATATGCCACCATTTGTTAAACGGCTTCTCAGCTAATATCCTGAGAAAATTACCTAATGGACCCTACACTCTATATGCAAAAATTGAACAACACAATTCTGCAAGGTGACCAGATTTCTAAGAACAACAGAATAAACAAAAGAAAAGAACAAAGCACGGAACGAATGTCAAATGGACACTGTCTATTATAAATAGATAAAGTCTAAAACCAAAAGAACTAGTGAAATAATGCATGAAGATGTGTTGAATGCTTGTGCTTGATAATGTACAGTTGGATCAATTAAAGTAGGCTGTATGACAAAAATATTCTCAAATTCAATTAGAAAACAAAGAACCACAACTACCGCAACGTGTTCAAATCACACGTAGAAGACGAATTAAATTAAATTACCCGAAGAGCAAAGACAGCTATGTTCGATAAAAGTTGAAGCTTATAGCACCGCTAATATCCAGTCACGCCGCTTTCAAATACATACAATACTCCGATACACAACTATCTTTTCTTTTCTTCTTGGTTTTGTTTTGCTTTTTGGTCAACAAATATTTAAATGCTTTACAACAAGATCAATACCTGCAACCAGCAAAATAACAACAAACAAACGTGAATTGAATAAAAATAGTCATAATAAACAAATAATTTACCAGAAAAAACTATATATGTATATACGAGTTCTTCTTGACTATGACTTACCAAAAATGTCGGGTTCCCAAACACTGAATTTCCGAGAAGTGTCTCCAATTTCACAGATAATCGCCATTATTTATACAAGTGAAATTCATCTCAAACATAGTGATTTTTTGTGGAAAGATTGCGACATAATTCACTTAATTAATCTAAAAACAACTTTGGATATCGATGCAGATCTAGTCGGATAAAATTGAGGAACGAGCGTAGCCATTACATCCGCTTCCGCATTCGGACAGTACGGAAATGAAAGAGGATAATGTGGAAATGTGACTCGACTTTGAACTTAGAAAGCAAAAACCTAATTTTTTAGATACGTAATTGGCATTTGACGTTATGAGATCTAACGTTGTTCCCCAATTTGATGGGTTTAGGAGCGGAAAATTTGGAAGAAAATCTAACCCTGATTTTGCACTCCATTGGAAAACGTCACCGTCTCTGTCAGTTTCTGGAGGTGGAGAGAGACAATGGACGAACTGTCCCAGGCAACTAAGCTAGTTGGTATCAATTGATGTATTGTGGACCATGGGCTTAGATTTTTTTTTTTTTTTTCTTTTCTAGATGGCCAGAATAAACAACTTTTTTTTCCCAGCTTGATTGAGGTATACCAAGATTAATTAGGGTATATCCAATAAGACAAAATAGGATCATTTTAAAGTAAAAGAGGCCACCCCTTAACCATATATTTTCTAAATGGCTAATATACACTTGTTTAATTAACACTAAAAAATTTGATTAGCTTAAATAATTGAGTTTAGATTGATTAATTGAGTAGATTAAAACTTATGAAATGAAATTTTGTTTTTGATTGAACTTATTTGGGAAGATTTTTGAGGAAAAAAAAATTGTTTTGAGAAAATCTTTTGCAATGGAAATGAAAGCACACTACCCAAACACTTCTAAAAAGGGGATTGCAAAGCTGTTGTATGAAATCATACTCAAAATTAGATCATAAATCAACACTTTCGGTTCGAAAGTATGAAAAGTCGGCATGATGGTCGACGGATGAAGAACATGCCGACTATATCGCCGGCAAGGTGTGCGGATGAAGAACATGCCGACAACTTATGGCTAAGCAAGGTCGGTGAATGAAGAAGATGTCGACTTAATTATTTTTGACACACATGAGACTGTTGTAAATGTTTCACTAGTCGGCATCTTATTGATTTCTTACCTTGTCGGCTACCTTATAGTCGGCAAGGTCGATAAAAAAATACCCTGTCGACTATAGGATTTTTGACATACAGAGAGGTGTTACAAATGCCTGATTAGTCGGCAAGGTATTAATTTCATAACCTGCCGACTAAACTATAGTCGACAAGGTATAAGGATGAATATCATGCCGACTAAAATATAGTCGGCAGGGTATAAGGTTGAATACCGTGCCGACCTTGTAACTACTGATTTTAGAGATGAAAAGTCGGCACGGTATTCAACCTTATACCCTGCCGACTATATTTTAGTCGGCAAGGTCGACAAAAAAAACCTTGTCGACTTTCCATCCGTTTTGATTCTTCTTTTTTTTTTTTTTTTTTTTTTTTTGTCTCTATCTCATCATGTATGGTTAGAGTTTTGAAGAAAGATTTTGATTTTTTTTTTTAAATATGTTTTAGTCGGCATGGTTTTTTAGTATGTGCAATTTGGTCTTTTAACACCTTTTAGACACCCCTTATCACACTAGTTTGGATGGGAATAAAATGGGTATACCCCAATTTGGCCAGGTTTTTTTTCTTTGGATTTTTTTTTTTTTTTTGAAAACAAGATGTGGGAATTAAGTGTTTGGCCCTCCCCTCACTCCCTGTTACTCAAATGACCTTTGACTTAAAATTCATTTTTAAGAAAATTAACCCATTTTGTTGAAATGACTCTTAAAAAAGAAGGAGGGCCATTTGGATAAAGATGTTTGATGATGTTATAAAATAAACTATATACTTTATTAAGGGTATAATCGTCATGCCAACTTGAACATAACATGTCTCACGAATCATACGTAAGAATTCAACAAATTTTATATATTTGGAAAGCTTTTTGAAAGACCTACACAACGAGCGTAAATACAACTATCAAATTTTCATTTCACATAATTTTTTATTCTTTAAATATTTTTTTAAAATTTTCTTCATATTTTATAGTGTGCGGACAATATGCACACTGCTTTTATGTGCAGGAAATATGCACATTGATTTTTGTACATAATTTTTATAATTTTCTTCATATTTTATTGTGTGCATGCAATATGCACATCGATTTTTGTAGATAATTTTTTAAAATTTTCTTCATATTTTATAGTGTGCAGTCAATATGCACACTGATTTTATGTGCAGGCAATATGCACACCGGTTATTTTCTTAATAATATTTCAGTGTCACTAGAATAATTTGCAAATTTATTAAATAACCCTGGGGTCAAGAGAGTAAACCCATAATTTCTAGGGTCATGAGAATAAATTACCGAGTTAATCCCCTTATTCAGTCCCATATGGAATCAACTCGTTAATAGTTGTTCTGCTGGTGACTGAATCTACAGAATTGACAACATCTATAACATCTACAATAGAGTTTTGATTATTACAAGCATTTTGTGCTTTGACAGAGTCATAAGCAATTGAAGGAAATAAAAACATAGGTACATAATTTAACCAGCAGTCAGCATCATTTTCCTTCCTCCCTTTCTTTGCTAATAAATCTGCAACTTTGTTGGCTCGCCTTTCAACATGTTTAAAACGCAAAAAAGAAACTAGTTTTGTTGCTTCAGTTTTAACTTCTTCTAAGATAGCTATGCTTTGCCATTGAACTGAAACAGTTTTCCCCAGCAGATAGTTGATAGTGACTTGATTGTCTCCCTCTGTGACCAGATTTTGTAGATTATTTTGATTGGCCCATTTGGTAGTTTGCAGAAGAGCTAGAGCTTCTGCTTCTTCAGTTGTTGATGCCCTGAAGACTCTCATTGCTGCTCCTTTGCCTGTGCCTTACCAGTTACGAAGCACACAACCAAAACCTGCATTAGTGTATTTTGAAACCCAAGAGGCATCACAGTTTAATTTGATACTATCTCTTGCAGGGAAGATCCATTGAGTATGTAAGACTGTCTTTATTCTAGTTTGTGCAGTAACAATATTAAGATTCTGTGGATGCCAATATGCAAAATTTCGTGAGATATCTACAGCTAGTTGTTCAGGTGTTCTTTCTTGTCTCTCGAAAACTCTCAAACATCTTTCTTTCCATATGAACCAGCATTTAGTTGCAGCTAGAGCCATAGATATTGAGTTTATGTCACCTTTCAACCATTCATTGTATTTATCTAAGAATGAGGTATTATTAGTGATAGAGTTTACTCCCTGTGATGCCATTGGTGCTAGGTTCCAGACAGCTTTAGCATAAGAACAATTAAAAAACAGATGATAAATTGATTCAATGGCATGTTTGCAGAAAATGCATTGAGTTTCCACATCAAGGATCGAGCCTAATTTCCCTCTTGTTGGTAGAGTGTCTTGCAAGCATTTCCATGTAAAAAGCTTTATTCTTTGTGATGTATCCATTATCCAAAGACCCTGCCAGAATCTTTTAGTCTCAGTAGAAACTGATCACATAGGATTGAGCAATTTAGCATATAGAGATTTTACTGAGAATTCACCATTCCTGGTGTCACAGGTTCGCAACACCCAATTGCAAAACCAACTCTGACAATGGCAACTATGCTCCACGACACAATTTCAGCCAACTCGCACTTAGCCAATACTTCAACTTCTTGACTAATTCTCTATTCAGCCCATACTAAATAGAGGTTCTGCTCACAAATCTTCCAAGCTTTCAACCAAATACACACACTCCGCTTGATGGATAAACTAAGCCAAAACAAGCGATTAATGCACCAACAAAACTTAGCTTTAAACTAGGACATGGCCTTTTATTTATTGCACACTTAGGGTTACAAACTCTTCTTGTTCCGGATTACCCAATCCCTTCACAAGATCAGGCTTATATAGCCTTACAAAAGCTATTTACAAGTAATTGTCAGGCAGTTACAGATT
This sequence comes from Papaver armeniacum, assembly GCA_023531295.1. NCBI lineage: Eukaryota > Viridiplantae > Streptophyta > Magnoliopsida > Ranunculales > Papaveraceae > Papaver > Papaver armeniacum. The sequence goes on from JAJJWW010014434.1 coordinate 288,598, forward strand.
TACTTTATGCCAAGCGGTTAGCCAACTGTGTCAACTGACGCCATTACTCTCTAAAGCTAGCAAAACAAGTCCTAGCCTTCAGTTATGCATAAAGAAACTCAACTTCCATGTAACCAACTTGAAACCGTCAAGGCCATGTGCCCGGCACATGTCATCTCGCCTTTGCCACAATGATCGCGTATGCAACGTAGCGCCATCACTGATGAGCATCATTCTCCCAATGATGCAAGTGTGCTAATGCAAGTCTTACTTGCACGCATGTACGCCTCATGCATACAATATAATTGCCAAACTCATTTGGCATCTCTTGACACTAATCTCGCGTCATTGGCCATGTCCAGACCCTGTTTGGCACATGCCATTGTCTAGCTGCAACTCAGACATGCACTCCGCATATCTGACACTTTGGCCAAGCCACTGATAATGCACCACAGTTGCGCATTTTCACTTGGCCACTTGACAGCTATGTTATAGACCTCCCCCACCAGCTGAACTCGATGCCCTCTTAGATTCCTTTTGCTATAGGTAAGCTTGAATTTGTTCTTCAAATTGCCACAATATAGTATCCTTCTCCCAGGAAGCTTCGGAGTCTGGCAACCCTTGCCACTTAATCAGAAAATAAGTTCTCATATTCTTCTTACTTTGCCCCATAACTCGATCATCAAGTATTGCCTCAACTTGCTTGCCGAATTGTGATCTGATTACTGGTGGTGCACGCTTGGCTTGTTGTCTCGAAGTGTCCAGCAAATCAGGATGGTACTTCTTTAAATAGCTGACATGAAAAGTGGGGTGCACTTTCAACCTGTCCGGCAACTCAAGTCTGTAAGCCACCTTACCAACTCTTTTTATCACTTTAAAGGGACCATCATATCTTGGAATTAGGCCTCTATGCACCGTCTTGCTAGAAATCTTCTTCCAAATATGGGGCATTAGCTTTAACAGCACCATGTCTTCCACCTCAAATTCCACATCTCTGCGATGCAAATTAGCATACTTCTTTATTCGTCTTTGCGCATTGGATAAACTATCACGCGCCTGCTCAGTCATCTCCGTTTTTGACCTTGCATAACGATAAGCTGTTGGACATGAACCTTGCTTCTTAGCCTTTGGCACCTCATGAGGGGTTAATGGTTGTTGGCCAGTTGCTAACTCAAAAGGACTCGGCTCCGTTGCTGAACTCTTGTGCAAATTGTAACAAAATTGGGTCGTATCCATCAACGCCACCCAATTTCCCTGGCTTGCCGTCACATAATGACGCAAGTACTCTTCTAGCAATGCTTTTATCCGCTCCGTCTGACCATCGGTTTGGTGGTGATTGCTAGTAGAAAACTTTAGTTCGAAACCAAGCATTCCAAACAAGGCGGTCCAAAACCTGCTTGTAAACCGTGAGTCTCTATCACTCACAATATCTCAAGAAAGTCCCAAATACTTCATTACATTCTTCAAGAACAGATCCACTGCAACGTCTGTATTACAAGAATGGGGACAGGGAATGAATGTAGCATACTTCGAAAAGCGATCAACGATGACCATTATCGAGCTAAATCCTTGCACCTTTGGCAGCCCGTTAATAAAGTCCATCGACAAGCACTGCCATGGCTTGTCTGGAATCGACAAAGGTTGTAGCAATCCTGCTACGTTTCTCCTTTCCGTCTTATCCAGTTGACACACTAAGCATGTCTTCACATACAATTCAACATCTTCTTCCATCTTAGGCCAGTAATAGGAACGAGCTATCAAAGCATGCGTTCGTTCCATGCCTGGATGACCAGCCCAAATAGAATCATGCGTCTCTCGCAAGAGTTCCCTTCTCAGTCAACCTGAATTAGGTACATAAATGTTTCCTCCTTTGGCGTAGATGACCCCATCATATATCCAAAATCGACAAATGATCCCATCACTGATCTGCTTCGTCGGGCGCACACATGCCTGATCATTCTTCGTATCTTCTTTGATTCGAGGCAACAACTCTATCTCGATCGTGGTCAGTGCCACAAGATATTCTGCCACCAACTTTCTGCTTAACGCATCTGGCACAGAATTAAGCCTTCCTGGCTTATGCTCTAACTTGTAGTCGAACTCGCCCAAAAAGTCAAGCCACCTTGCTTGTTTTGGCGATAATTTCTTCTGGCTGGAAAAGAACGTAATGGCCACATTATCCTTCCTTATGATGAAATAAGTTCCCAACAAATAATGGCGCCACATCCTTAGGAAATGTATCACTGCAAACATTTCTTTCTCATGCACAGTGTATCACCCTTCAGCATCGTTAAGCTTACGACTCTCGTAAGCCATTGGATGGCCATCTTGCACCAAGACTCCCCCTAGATCCCTGTATGAAGCATCAGTGTGCACTTCAAATGGTATATCGAAGCTAGGCAAGCGAAGAACTGGTTCTGTCGAGATCGCTTCCTTTAATGCATCGAATGACCGCTGACACTCGTCATTCCATGCCCATGATTTGTCCTTCCTCAACAAATCTATCAATGGGGCTACTTTCTTCGAATAACCAACTATGAAGCGCGGGTAATAGTTAGCTAAACCCAAGAAAGAACGAAGCTCTCCAAGCTTCTTTGGCTCATGCCAATCCATAATGGCCTCTACCTTTTTCTGGTCCATATGCACGCACCCTTGCGATATCACATGGCCAAGGAAAGTAATTGTGGTCTGGGCAAACTCACACTTTTCCTTCTTCACATACAAACTTGCTTCTCTAAGCTTTGCAAACACTTTGCGAAGATGCATCGCATGCTCTTCCAAAGTCTCACTGTAAATGACTATGTAATCCAAGTATACCACTACAAAGCGGTCAATGTACTCAGCAAACAAATCGTTCGTCAGGTTGCAAAATGTTGTTGGAGCTTTCATCAAGCCGAATGGAATCACACGGTATTCAAACGAGTCATACCTTGTTACCATTGCAGTCTTTGGTTCATCTCCTTCTGCTATGCGCACTTGGTAATAACCTGAGCGCAAATCCAACTTGGTGAAGAATTTAGCCTTGGCCAACCGATTAAACAACTCTGCCACTAGCGTAATTGGGTACTTGTTCTTCACAGTTAGTTTGTTCAAAGCCCTATAATCAACACACATACGAAGCGATCCATCTTGCTTCTTTTAGAACAGAAACGGAGCACCAAATGGAGCTTTAGATGGTTGTATGTAGCCTGCCTCCAGCAGCTCAGAAATATGCTTGCGCATCTCCTCAAGTTCTAGCGGTGACATACGATATGGAACTTGTGCAGGCGGCCTCGCCCCTAGCACAAACTCAATCATATGATCGATCCTACGCCGCGGTGGTAGCGTCTTAGGCAGTTCTGCAGGCATCGTGTCTGCGAACTCTTCTAAGACCTCAGCTATTCCATCCTCAACTTCTACTACCTTTCCTGGTTTGATCTCAACCAACACGCATAGGAAAGTAGCCAAGTCGTGGCACATACCTTCGTTCAACTGGACCGCAGACAAACATGGCTTAAGTGTCTTGTATGGTTCTCTTTGCCTCACCATAGAGACAAAACATGGGTATTGAGGGTGTTGTATCAATATCCCATTTCTATGAGGTAATGGCGACGCCTTCGCCGCGCAAAAGAAATCCATGCCCAAAATCAGGTCAAAATCATCCATGACCATCACTAGAAAATCTAGTTTTCCTTTCCATTCACCAACTTGCACATCTGCATTGCGAACTTTCCCTCGACTGGCTTGTGGTTCTGCGTTAACAGTTTTGATGGTGCTAGCCGCGCTAGTAACTATTAAGTTCAATGCCATGGCAACATTTGGATGCATAAAGGACTTGGTAGCACCGGTATCAGCCATCGCTAATACCCATTCTCCATTGATTTTCACATCAATGTACATCAGTCCATAAGAAATTTTCTTCTTTGTGTGTGCTTTGCTCCCTAGCAAATGACTGATGTTTCGATGTTGGCCCCTGCCAACATCATGCTGAGCCTTCCCAGCACCGTGTTGTTTCTCATCAACACTTGCAGCGTCTCTGGTACCCTTAGTGCAGTTCTGATATGTAAAACAACTCGTTTCACCCTTATCAAGTTGTTTTGAGGCCATCCTTCGCGTACGGTTATTGCTTGCAGATTGTTGAATATAACGTTCACATAGCCTGAGTCTGAACTTTTGGCATGATCTTCGACTTGGCTTTCCCATGTCTTACACTCTCATTATGGATCCTTCACTTCAAATGCAACTATATCAATCATCCTTATATATCTCAACGTGAACAGAGAGACCCTTAACCAGGGCTCTGATACCCGAATTGTCACATGTTTGCAACACCCAATTGCAAAGCCAACTCTGACAATGGCAACTATGCTCCACAGCACAACTTCAGCCAACTCGCACTTAGCCAATACTTCAACTTCTTGACTAATTCTCTATTCATCCCATACTAAATAGAGGTTCTGCTCACAAATCTTCCAAGCTTTCAACCAAACACACACACTCCGCTTGATGCATAAACGTAAGCCAAAACAAGGGATTAATGCACCAACAGAACTTAGCTTTAAACTAGGCCGTGACCTTTCATTTATTGCACACTTAGGGTTACAAACTCTTCTTGTTCCGGATTACCCAATCCCTTCACAAGATCAGGCTTATATAGCCTTACAAAAGCTATTTACAAGTAACTGTCAGGCAGTTACAGATTTACTTTATGCCAGGCGGTTAACCAACTGTGCCAACTGACGCTACTACTCTCTAAAACTAGCCAAACAAGTCCTAGCCTTCAGTTATGCATAAAGAAACTCAACTTCCGTGTAACCAACTCGAAATCGTCAAGGCCATGTGCCCGACACATGTCATCCCGCCTTTGCCACAATGATCGCGTCTGCCAACCAACGTAGCGCCATCACTGCTGAGCATCATTCTCCCAATAATGCAAGTGTGCTAATGCAAGTCTTGCTTGCATGCATGTACGCCTCATGCATACAGTATACTTTCCAAACTCATTTGGCATCTCTTGACATTAATCTCGCGTCATTGCCATGTCCAAACCCTGTTTGGCACATGCCATTGTCTAGCTACAACTCAGACATGCAATCTGCATATCTGACACTTGGGCCAAGCCACTGATAATGCACCACAATTGTGCATTTTCACTTGGCCACTTGACAGCTATGTTATACCTGGTGAGCATCCATCTCAGTTTATCTCTTTTCAGTTTTCCAATGTTGGAAGAGTAAAGTCTGATATTCAAAATTTCAGAAACTAATGAACTGTCAAAAAAAGAATGTAACAAGGATTCATTCCACTTCTTTGTGTCGTGATTGATTAAATCAGACACAAGTGTTATATTGGAAAATCTGGTAATTGAGTTAGCCAGAGGTTGGTCCCTAGTGGGTAACCATTTGTCGTCCCAAAAGTTGATAGAGAAGCCATCTCCTACTTCCCAAAAGTTGTATTTCTTTATATGTTCAATACCTTGCAAGATACATTTCCATATCCAAGAAGCCGAAGACTTCTTCTTAGAATGTAAAGCTCCTGTTTTTTAAAAATATTTTCCTTTTAAAAAATTCGCCCATAAATCATTAGGTTTGCTAACTAATCTCCATGCTATCCTACTGATCATGGCTTGGTTAACTTTGTTAGCTTCTTTGAAACCCAACCCCCCCTGGTTAATAGGGTTACATAGAAAATCAAAGGCTTTGATATAAATGCCTTTAGAATTAGTGTGTTTCCCCTAGCAAAAATCTCTTTGTATGTCATTTATTCTTTTTGTAATCTTTTTTGGTAAAACAAAACAACCCATGCTAAAAATAGGCATGCTTGAGAGAATTGATTTGTTTAAAACAATTTTGCTAGACTGAGAGAGAACTTTTGCTAACCAATTTTTGACTCTTTGTTCCATTTTTTCAATTATGTTATCAAAAGATTTTAGTTTTGATCTGTCAACAAAGAGAGGGACTCCTAGGTGGGTGTCTCTTATGTTGATTTTCTTTATTTTCATGAGCCTAGTGATTATCCCCTGATGTTTACTATGAACTCTCTTACTGAAAAATAATCCTGACTTTGTAAAGTTTATAACTTATCCTGAAGAGTCACTAAAGAGATTAATGGCATCTAAGAGGTTTTTGCAACTACCTAAGTCAACCTTAGTGAAAAGAAGAAGGTCATCAACAAAAAAATAAATGAGATATGGGTGGAGATTTAGGAGTTAGCTTGATGCCTGGAATCTGTTTAACTGTTTCCAGATGACATAATAACCTTGAGAACACTTCCATACATAGGATAAATAGATAAGGGGACAAAGGGTCCCCTTGTCTGATTCCTTTAGAGGGCTTGAACTCAGTACAAGGATTCCCATTAAGAAGGACCGAAATAGACGAAGTTGAGATGCATTGAAAGATCAGATCACGCCAATGTTTCGAAAAACCAAAAGATTGAAGAGTTTTTATCAAAAATTTCCAATTTACTCTATCGAAAGCTTTGGACATATCTATCTTAGCACCTATGTTTCCTGTTTTTTTTTTCTTCTTTTCTTCATAGAGTGAACAATCTCATGAGCTACTATGATATTGTCCGAGATTTGTCTAGAGGATAGAAATGATGATTGTAAGGGGGAAATTATCTTTTCCAAAACTTTTTTGTATCTATTTGCCATGAGTTTAGCAATCACCTTATATGGTGTGTTACAAAGGCATGTTGGTCTAAAATCGACTGGGGATTTAGGATTTCTAATCTTAGGTATCAGGAATAAGAATATTTTATTTAAGTCTTTATGAAGGTTTATGTTTATAAAGAAGTCTTGTACTACTGCTATCATCTGATCTCCCACTATTTCCCAGTTGTGTTTGAAAAAGCTTACCGGAAAGCCGTCTGGCCCCGGAGCTTTATTTGGTTTTAATTTTCTAACTACATTCCAGATTTCCTCTGGTGTGGGAGTAGCAGTTAACTCCTTGTTTCCTTCCAATGTAAGACAGGGTTTAACATGTTTGAAAATTTCTTCATCCATGTTGTTGGAAGTTTCAGAAAAAAGATCAGAGAAATAATTGTTTAATACCTCTTCTATTTCCTCTCTAGAAGAGACAACCTTACCAGATTTATCTTGGATGCAGTCAATGTTGTTTCTTTTCCTTCTTTTAAAGTAGTTACATGAAAAAAAATTGTGTTCCTTTCTCCTAAAGCAATGGTGTTGTTTCTATATTGTTGTTTAGTTATTTCCTCTTGAGTATCGTAAAGTTTTTCTAGCTCTAATATCTTTTTATTTACTAGGTCAGTGTTTGTAAGTTCTATAGGTTTAGCAGATAAATAATCTATTTCCTTAAGTAATACCTTTATCTGTTTATTTGGTTTCCCAAAGATATCTCTTTTCCAAGAACTCAAGTTTTCACCTAACACTAGTATGTTTTGGATTAAGTTATCAGCTGGAGATAGTGTCAACTCATTCCAAAATTGTTTTATGACCTCTTAGATTGTAGGATCCTTAAGCCAAACATCGTAGAATTTAAATGTAGGAATGAAACCAGTATTTAAAGAACTTAAAGTTACACAAATAGGTCCATGATCTGAACCTATTTCCACCATGTTTTCCAGAGTTGCCTCATGGAATTCAATGGTCCATTCATCATTTGCCATAGCTCTATCAAGCCTCTGCTTGATGTTATCTATGCCTTTCCTTTTATTGCTCCATGTGAATATGTTACCCTTAAAACCTAAGTCTTCTAATCATGTTCTGTTCAAGAGATTTAACATAGGTTCTACTTTTTTCCTATCAAAAGGCAGTCCCCCCTCTTTCTCCTCACTATTGAATATAATGTTTAGATCCCGTATGACTAGCCAAGGCATTTGGTTTAAGTTTACCCTAGATGTTATTTCTTCAAAGTATCCCATAATTTATAACTTGTTTTCATGTTTTGGAGCTCCATAAAAGCAAGTTAATAACCATTCTTTTGAATTGAAATTGTTTTTAACAATGACATTAATCATGTTAAGGTTCCATTGAACCACTTCAAAGTGGAAACCATCCACCCAAGCAATTGCTAGACCACCAGCTATTCCATCTGGGTCTACAATGTGGGTGTTTGGGAAAAAAATTAAAACATTTCTCATCAAGCTCCCCTGAGACTTGGTTTCAGATAAAAAGAGGATGTCAGGTTTTTTAGTGTTTAAACGATTATGCAAGTGTTGTTGGGTTTTTTTTTCTGACCACACCATTGTGTGTTCCATGCTAGGATTTTCATGGGATAAACACAGAAAAAAATGATGAAGAGGTAAAAGTAGTGATACAATTCCTGAGTCCAGTGAAACCTCAACATAAATAGTCCAACAGAGAAACAGGATAATTGAAAGCAAGCAATCAACCAATTAAGAAGACAAATGAGTTAGGGCAATCAAATAAAAAACAACACAAAGAAAGATGAGAGATTTTCATAATTTGCGTACCTGGATTCCTTTGATTTTTTCAGTTGGGGCAATCATAAATAAGCAAATCGACCAATTAAGTTTTGGAGGGGAGGATATAGAACCAGACACCATGTAATATGCTAAAATTAGCAGGGATCAATTAACCTATTTCATCAAATCTTCCAAACTCATAAATAAACCACCTAATCAGAGAATTATGGATTTCCACTACTATTAAGAACACCGAAGAACAAAAATTTTGCTGCTCATGCGAAAACTCATTAAAAGGATCCATATAGCCGTATTTAAAAACTAACCCAGCATAAGACAGTCACCCATTGAAACAGATCAGTACAAATGATATTCACTGAACCCTATTGAAATAAATTACTAATCTAAATGAAGAGGAAAAAGAAAGGGGAAACTCATCAAACGAAGAAGAATTTTATCATAGAAATTCAATAGGTGTACTTAGATTTTTACTAAAAGGTATTAAAATGTCACTTAAAGAGAACCCACCTATTCCTACCACTTGTTGTCCTACCACGTGACAATGACCTACTAAAACCATTTTTTCTTTCTTTATTTATTTTTTGAAAGCACACAAAACACTCTGTTTGATAATTTTTTAAACGACACCATGATGTAACATCGTCAAAACGATATGGATGAATCGGGCCCTAAGACCAAGCACACAGGATTCACCAACCCGAAATATTCACTTTTCATTTTTGAAAACAAGCACCAGCAGGGTATTACTCCCTAAATAAGAGAGATATCCGAACCAAAGATATCCGAGCTAAACCGGGAACTAAATTGAACCGGAATAACCACTCAGTGAGGAACATCCAACGATGAAATCACCCAAATTAGAACAAACTAACAGAAAATAAATTTAGAATTCTCAAGAAACTCCAAAAAAAAAAAAACAAACACTAGGACATCCTATGCTTTATTTAATCCCAATTTACCACCTCAACTATGAATCTCAATTACTAGATATTTTCTAATTCTTCGAACCCCCTCATTCAAAAAATTATCAACTCTTTCAACAACTCGATCTAAATTTAATCTAAAGAAAATCCCTCCTATCATTTGTTCAATGTAAAG